>JACEEZ010000781.1:27436-32436 GCA_016584305.1 Chionoecetes opilio | reverse complement strand
CCATGCACATACATACATACATACATACATACATACATACATACATACATAATACATATATACATACCATACATACATACATACAAACATACAGACAGACAGACAGACAGACAGAGAGAGAGACAGATAGACAGGCAGACAGACAGACAGACAGACAGACAGACAGACAGACAGACAGACAGACAGACAGACAGACAGACAGACAGACAGACATATATACAGACAGACAGACATACAGACAAACAGACACAGACAGACAGACAGACAGACAGACAGACAGACAGACAGACAGACAGACAGACAGACAGACAGACAGACAGACAGACAGAGACAGACGGACAGACAGACAGACAGACAGACAGATATACAGACAGACAGACAGATATACAGACAGACAGATATACAGACAGTCAGACAGACAGACAGACAGACCAAGCCATTAACACGTACTATAATGGGTCAAAAGAATGTAAACTAACGCAGCGGTTTTAACGAACATGAAACACGTTTGAAATTAGTCCGTAAAAATCTTTCAGTAAATTCCTACATGTAACTCCACTTTGGCGGAGAGAGTACAGAATAGAGAGGAAACAAAATATGTTAGAAAATAACGAGGAAGAAGACAAGAGGAAGAAGAAAGGAGGAGGAAGAGAGGAGGAGGAGGAAGAAAGGAGGAAGAAAAAGAGGAGAATGAGGAAGAGAGGAGGAGGAGGAAGAGAGGAGGAGGAGGAGGAGGAGGAGGAGGAGGAGTAGGAGGAGGAGAGGAGGAGGAGGGGGAGGAGGAGGAGGAGGAGGAGGAAGAGAAAGATAGGAGGAGGAGGAGTAGGAAGAGAGGAGGAGGAGGAAGAGAGGAGGAGGAGTAGGAGGAAGAGAGGAGGAGGAGGAAGAGAGGAGGAGGAGGAGGAGGAGGAGGAAGAGAGGAGGAGGAGGAGGAAGAGAGAAGGAGGAGGAGGAAGAGAGGAGGAGGAAGAAGAGAGGAGGAGGAGGAAAAGGAGGATTACATAGAATTACATAGGAGTAACAGACACCAGGAGACCTATTGGTCCATAACGAGGGTATCTGCTGAACTACATACTACTAACTATCAACTACTTGTAAGAAAACAGTTGGAAAATGATACCATGTCCATAAAGAGGATAGGAACATGGAAGTTTCATAGTGCAGAATGATAGGATATGAAAAATATTAACTACAACTACCACTACCACTACAACTAATCGATATGGGGGACTAGATACGAATTCGCACTATCAATACCCATTTACTTTACAGTGCGCGTCAAGTCTGTTTTTGAATGTAGTTATTGTGTTGGCTCCGACAACATTTGCTGGTAACTTGTTCCATCGATCAACGACTCTAACATTGAAATAATTTTTACGGAGATCGGTGATGCAACGTTGACCGTTTAGTTTTAAACCATTATTTCTTGTTGTCACTTGAGTTGAAAGCTCGAATAGGTTCTCTTGATTAATGACATCAAAACCTTTTAGGATCTTAAAGGTTTCTATCAAGTCCCCACGGATTCTACGATCCTTTAAGGAAAACATATTAAGTTTCCGCAGTCTTCTCTTCCTAAGATGAATTTCGCAGAGATGGAATTTGTTGGTTGCTCTTTTTGCACTGATTCCAATTTGGCTTGATCTTTTACGAACAGGGCGACCAGAATTGAACGGCATATTCCAAGTGCGGCCTAACCAAGGACGTGTATAATTGTGTCATTACTTTCGGAGTTTTTTTGTTCAAAGTTACGTTTAATAAAGCCCAACATCATATTTGCCTTTTTACTGGCTGCTAGGCAATGCGGACTGGTTTTCAGATCATTACTGATGATGACACCTAAATCCTTTTCCTGCTGTACTTCAGTTAACGATTTATTTTGCATTTGATAGTTATATTTGAGGTTATCGTTGCCTATATGCATTACTTTACATTTATCGGATTTGAATTTTAATAGCCATTTATCACTCCAATCTGATAGTTTGTCGAGATCACTTTGTATGAGTTCGCAGTTTTCTCTAGTATATGCTTTACCGCCTAATTTGGTGTCATCTGCAAATTTTGATATTTTAGATACAAGTCCGCAGTCCAGATCGTTGATATATATCAGAAAAAGAGTAGGACCCAAGACCGAGCCCTGAGGCACCCCACTAGTGACATCTAACCAATCAGATGCCTCACCATTTATTACTACCCGTTGTTTACGATTTGAAAGCCAATCGCCAATCCATGAACATAATTGCTCTCCTATGCCATGTGCCCTTAGCTTGGTCAACAGTCGCTTATGTGGAACTGTATCGAAGGCTTTCTGAAAATCAAGGTATATTACATCCGAGGGAATTTTAGCGTCCCAGTTTGAATAAATGACATAAAAAAATCCAGTAGTTGTTAAGCAGGATCTCTTATTTCGAAATCCATGCTGGGAGTTTAGTATAGAGTTATTTTCATCGAGAAAAGACACTATTTTATCCCGCAATATTTTCTCAAATAGTTTAACAATCACGGACGTTAGACTAATTGGGCGATAATTACTTGCGAGGCTCTTACTCCCTTTCGAGGAGGAGAAGGAGGAGGAGGAGGAGGAGGAGGAGGAAGATAGGAGGAGGAGGAGTAGGAAGAGAGGAGGAGTAGGAAGAGAGGAGGAGGAGGAAGAGAGGAGGAGGAGTAGGAGGAAGAGAGGAGGAGGAGGAAGAGAGGAGGAGGAAGAGAGGAGGAGGAGGAGGAAGAGAGGAGGAGGAGGAGGAAGAGAGGAGGAGGAGGAGGAAGAGAGGAGGAGGAGGAGGAAGAGAGGAGGAGGAGGAAGAGAGGAGGAGGAAGAAGAGAGGAGGAAAAGGAGGATTACATAGGATTACATAGGAGTAACAGACACCAGGAGACCTATTGGTCCATAACGAGGGTATCTGCTGAACTACATACTACTAACTATCAACTACTTGTAAGAAAACAGTTGGAAAATGATACCATGTCCCTAAAGAGGATAGGAACATGGAAGTTTCATAGTGCAGAATGATAGGATATGAAAAATATTAACTACAACTACCACTAACACTACAACTAATCGATACGGGGGACTAGATACGAATTCGCACTATCAATACCCATTTACTTTACAGTGCGCGTTAAGTCTGTTTTTAAATGTAGTTATTGTGCTGGCTCCGACAACATTTGCTGGTAACTTGTTCCACCGATCAACGACTCTACATTGAAATAATTTTTACGGAGATCGGTGATGCAACGGAGGAAGAAGAAGAAGAAGAGGAGGAAGAAGAAGAAGAGGAGGAAGAAGAAGAAGAGGAGGAGAAAGAAGAGAGGCTGAAGAAATGTAGAGAGTGGTGAGGAGACGAAACAGTTATAGAAGATGGTGGAGGGAAGAAGGGGGCGGGGAAGGCGAAGAGGGGGGGGGGCGAAAGGGGTGGCGAAAGGTAAGGGGGAGGGGGGCGGTGTTGTTGGGTGGCAGTTATGAATAGGGCGGAGGGGGGGCGAGGAGGGGGGGCGAGGAAGAGGGGGTAGCTAGGGGCATCTTCTTCGCCATAAAGAGAGCCCGTTTTTCAAGGCTAAGTTACGTCCGTACATACATACATACATAGATAGATAGATAGATAGATAGATAGATAGATAGATAGATATATAGATAGATAGATAGACAGATAGATAGATAGATATTTTAGCAACCACAACATTATGTACTAGGATAATCGAAATCATTGTAATATATGGCCCAACAAACACATAACCTTGAATTAAAACTGATACTACACACATTCAAATACATAGCATATTATAAAACACATGAGAAAACCCGACATATAAAACATGACATACAAGTTAGATCTCTCGTCGTGACCAAATTATTATTATAAACCAAGATCATTGTTGCAACTAATAAATAAACCCACTAATAAATAAACCCAGTAATAAATAAACCCTCTGATAAATAAACCCACTGATAAATAAACCCACTAATAAATAAACCCTCTGATAAATAAACCCAGTAATAAATAAACCCACTAATAAATAAACCCTCTGATAAATAAACCCACTAATAAATAAACCCACTAATAAATAAACCCACTGATAAATAAACCCACTGATAAATAAACCCACTAATAAATAAACCCACTGATAAATAAACCCACTGATAAATAAACCCAGTAATAAATAAACCCACTGATAAATAAACCCACTGATAAATAAACCCACTAATAAATAAATCCACCAATAAATAAACCCTCTGATAAATAAACCCAGTAATAAATAAACCCACTAATAAATAAACCCACTGATAAATAAACCCAGTAATAAATAAACCCTCTGATAAATAAACCCAGTAATAAATAAACCCACTAATAAATAAACCCACTGATAAATAAACCCAGTAATAAATAAACCCACTAATAAATAAACCCACTGATAAATAAACCCAGTAATAAATAAACCCAGTAATAAATAAACCCACTAATAAATAAACCCACTGATAAATAAACCCAGTAATAAATAAACCCACTAATAAATAAACCCACTGATAAATAAACCCAGTAATAAATAAACCCATCAATAAATAAACCCACTAATAAATAAACCCACTAATAAATAAACCCACTGATAAATAAACCCAGTAATAAATAAACCCTCTGATAAATAAACCCAGTAATAAAAAAACCCACTAATAAATAAACCCACTGATAAATAAACCCAGTAATAAATAAACCCACTAATAAATAAACCCTCTGATAAATAAACCCAGTAATAAATAAACCCACTAATAAATAAACCCTCTGATAAATAAACCCTCTGATAAATAAACCCAGTAATAAATAAACCCAGTAATAAATAAACCCACTAATAAATAAACCCACTAATAAATAAACCCACTAATAAATAAACCCACTAATAAATAAACCCACTAATAAATAAACCCACTAATAAATAAACCCACTAATAAATTAAAACCACTAATAAATAAACCCACTAATAAATAAACCCACTAATAAATAAACCCACTA
>JACEEZ010000781.1:19936-22436 GCA_016584305.1 Chionoecetes opilio | reverse complement strand
ATAACTAATAAATATAACGAAAATAACTAATAAATATAACGAAAATAACTAATAAATATAACGAAAATAACTAATAAATATAACTAAGGAAAACTAGCTAATAAATATAACTAGAATATAACTAATAAATATAACTAAGGAAAACTTTCTAATAACTATAAGTAAAATAACTAATAAACATAACTAAAATAACTAATAAATATAACTTATGAAAACTAGCTAATAAATATAACTAAAATAACTAATAAATATAACTAATAAAAAATTGCTAAGAAATATAACTAAAATAACAAATAAATAAAACTAAGGAAAACAAGTTAATAAATATATATAAAATAACTAATAAAGATAACGAAAATAACTAATAAATATAGCTAAGAAAAAATAACTAATAAATATAACTAAAATAACTAGTAAATATAACTAAGGAAAACTATCTAATAACTATAACAAAAATAACTAATAAATATAAGTATGGAAAAATAGCTAAGAAATATAACTAAAATAACTAATAAATATAGATAAGGAAAACTAGCTAATAAATATAACTAAAATAACTAATTTATATAACTAAGCAAAGATCCAGAAAAAGTGTTAAAGGAATAATGGAAATAATGTCTGCAAGAGAGAGAGAGAGAGAGAGAGAGAGAGAGAGAGAGAGAGAGAGAGAGAGAGAGAGAGAGAGAGAGATACCTAGCTTGACCCCCTTCCTCCCTACCGCGGCCTCCAAATGACCTCCAGCCCCCCCTACACCCCCTTTTCCCTCTCTCTCTCTCTCTCTCTCTCTCTCTCTCTCTCTCTCTCTCTCTCTCTTTCTCTCTCTCTCTCTCTCTCTGTCTAACACACAGCATAATCTTCTTAATCATTCTTGAATCATATTAACTTTTTCTTTTGACGTGGCAGGAAGATCATTCATATATATTAACATGTAAATCTATTCATAAGGTTATCGATGTGGAATCAAGCATTAAATTATTAAAAGAATGAAAAGGACATTCACCTCGTAAACACACACACACACACACACACACACACACACACACACACACAAGTTAGCCTGAAATTAATAGTTAGAACGTCATTTCTAGTGATCTAGTTTATTTTCACTCTCTCTCTCTCTCTCTCTCTCTCTCTCTCTCTCTCTCTCTCTCGCTCGCTGGCTGGCTGGCTGGCTGGCTGGCTGGCTGGCTGGCTGGCTGGCTGGCTGGCTGGCTGGCTGGCTGGCTGGCTCGCTCGCCTTCTCTCTCTCTCTCTCTCTCTCTCTCTCTCTCTCTCTCTCTCTCTCTCTCTCTCTCTCTCTCTCTCTCTCTCTCTCTCTCTCACTTCCTTATTAGTTGTTGAACTTTATATTTCACAGTATTAACTTATTGGTTTAAATCTTTCTTGCTCTAATATTTTCTCTAATCTTGGCATATCTACATGGTGTGTGTGTGTGTGTGGGTGTGTGTGTGTGTGTGTGTGTGTGTGTTTTGTGTGGTGTGTGTGTGTGGGGTGTGTGTGGTGTGTGTGGGTGTGTGTGTGGTGTGTGTGTGTGTGTGTGTGTGGGTGTGTGTGTGTGAGAGAGAGAGAGAGAGAGAGGGGAGAGAGAGAGAGAGAGAGACGAAGAGAGAGAGAGAGGAAGACTGGAGAGAGAGAGAGAGAGAGAGAGAGAGAGAGATATGATAAAAAATAAATTAAAAGTGAGCTAATCATCCATAAATTGTCCTTCGCTAGACAGGCCGAGGTTGACCTGACTTGTTTGTGAATGTGGAGTGAGAG
Organism: Chionoecetes opilio; assembly: GCA_016584305.1. Classification (NCBI taxonomy): domain Eukaryota; kingdom Metazoa; phylum Arthropoda; class Malacostraca; order Decapoda; family Majidae; genus Chionoecetes; species Chionoecetes opilio. The sequence continues at coordinate 20,678 of JACEEZ010000781.1, read as the reverse complement.
AGGTGAAGGTGGAGGGAGAGGAGGAGGAGGAGGAGGTGGAAGGAGAGGGTGGAGGGTGGAGAGAGGGATACCACACCTACTCCCCACCCTCCCTCCCCATCCTTTCCTCTTCCACCTAAAAGTAAAATAATAATAATAATAATAATTTGATTTTTTACCCGCAGGCATACAGGAAAATATAGAAACAACATATTCTACAGACATGAGGAAATGAACTTACGTACTAAAGCAAATAAAATAGTATAGTAGTTATATTAAAGAGTCTGTGTACCTATTCTTACTCTCTCTCTCTCTCTCTCTCTCTCTCTCTCTCTCTCTCTCTCTCTCTCTCTCTCTCTCTCTCTCTCTCTCTCTCTCTCTCTCTCTCTCTCTTCTTTGGGCAAAATTCTAGACCTGCTCTACATTATCTTAGAGAAAAAGAAAAGAGAGAGAGAGAGAGGAGAGAGGAGAGAGACGAGAGCGAGAGAGAGAGAGAGAGAGGAGAGAGAGAGAGAGAGAGAGAGAGAGGAGAGAGAGAGAGAGAGAGGGGAGAGAATGAGAGAGGAGAAGAGAGAGAGACAGCGAGCAGAAGCAAGAGAAAACACACACAAACACAACACACACACACACACACACACACACACACACATTTCAACTTTATCTGCCGTGTTTTATAGGATGGATAAATAAGTACAGGGTCTTTCAGGGAGGAGAGGAGGAGAGGAGGAGGAGGAGCGGGAGGAGGAAAGGGGGGAGGGGAGAG
>JACEEZ010000781.1:7500-10000 GCA_016584305.1 Chionoecetes opilio | reverse complement strand
GTAGTAAGGTAGGTAGTAGCGATGATAGGTAGGATCAGCTGATGAAGGTGGAGTTGTGAGGGAATGTGGTAGTCATTAATTTGTTGTTAGTATTGGCACGTGAGTGTAGGAGCTCAGAGGGAAATAAAAACATAAGAAAATAAGGAAGCTATAAGAGGCCATAAGACCTACACGTGGTGGTTCCTGTGAATACGAAAGTACCAAGGTGTTTTTAGCTATTTTGGGGGTGTTCGCGTGGTGTTGAGACGCGTGACGTGAAGGAGCAACTATATAGTATACACCTTCACATGGTGTTGAGGAACCAGAAAAACATATAAGGAATGGTGATGTAAGACTCGTATTTTTTTGGAAACCTTATTTTTTTTTTTACTTTTTTTTTTTTTTTTTTTAACATGGACTTTTTTTTGTAAACATTCTTACGTATTTATTTTTGTGCGATAATTTACTTGTTAGCAGAAAGTGTTGCAATATGTTGTTGTTTTTTAACTTGGACCTTTTTTTGTCAACATTCTTACGTATTTATTTGTGCGAGAATTCACTTGTTAGCAGAAAGTGTTGTTGAAATGTGTTTATTTTTTGTGTGAAAGTGTTGAGGAAAGCGTAGCGAATTAGCATAAGGTGTTGCAGGGCGTGAACCTTCCCTTTAAATCTCCCTTTCTTGTAGCACAGGTGTGGAGAACAGGCTGCCTCACACACCTGACACTGTGTAATTAATTGACTTCACTTTACTCTCTTTTATTTTATGTAAGATTGATTTTTTACTTATTTGTGTTTTTATGACTTTCTCTTTTTATCTTATTATTAGTCTTAATTGTTTACTCTTTTATCTCAAGTACAAGCAATTTATGTGAGCCTATTTATCATTTTATTTTTTATGACTGTCTTTATTTTCTACTCTTCCTTAAGTACAAGCAATTTATGTGGTCCTATTTATCATTTTATTTTAATTTGTGTTTATTTTCTACTCTCTATCTCAAGTACAGGGAATTTATGTGGACCTATTTATCATTTTATTTTAATTTGTCTATTTTCTACTCTATCTTAAGTACAGGGAATTTTGTGAGCCCATTTATCATTTTATTTTTTGTGACTGTCTTTATTTTCTACTAAAGACTCTATCTCAAGTACAAGGAATTTATGCGGTCTTATTTATCATTTTATTTGTTATAAGTCTTTATTTATATGTAAGATTGAATTTTTACTTATATGTGTTTTTATTACTATTTCTCTATTTTTATTTCTTATTAGTCTATTTTTTATCTTTTATCTCAAATACAAGGAATTTATGTGATCTTTTTTTATCATTTTATTTATCTACTAGCCGCAAAGCCGCCCTCCGGGCGGACTTTTTGGCTAGCTCCTGCGGAGGGCTATTGGTGGTGGGCCTTTGGCCCACCACCTGTGTTTGGTGGGCCTTCGGCCCACCAAACACGGACTCTCCAGATAGCCCCTTCTAACTTTCCTGAAATCATGGATGTAGAAATGTATGTATTCCCCCCACCCATTCACTCACCCATTACCCATCACCCCCTACCCATTCACTCACCCATTACCCATCACCCCCCACCCATTCACTCACCCATTACCCATCACCCCCCACCCATTCACTCACCCATTACCCATCACCACACACCCATTCACTCACCCATTACCCATCACCCCCCACCTATTCCCTCACCCATCACCCATCACCCCCAACCCATCACCCCCCACCCATTCACTCACCCATCACCCCACAACCCATTACCCATCACCCCACCCATTCACTCACCCATTACCCATCACCCTACATCAAGGTTTCCTCAATTCTCGCAACCCACTTTTTTTCACAATTATCGCTAATAGGCTGCTAAAAAAAAAAAAGAAGTGATCGGATCATCTCATAATTGGGCTTAAAACCTTCCCCTGGTCAACCCGGTTCCAAAAATGTGCCATATGAGGTGATTGCGCCACGGGGGGCGGAACCTATACCAGACACACACACACACACACACACACACACACACACACACACACACACACACACACACACACACACACACACACACACACACACACACACACACACACACACACACACACACACACACACAGACAGACAGACAGACAGACAGACAGACAGACAGACACACTTTCGCTTATATTTACCATTACCCATCACCCCCCACCTATTCCCTCACCCATCACCCCCAACCCATCACCCCCCACCCATTCACTCACCCATCACCCCACACCCATTACCCATCACCCCACCCATTCACTCACCCATTACCCATCACCCTACATCAAGGTTTCCTCAATTCTCGCAACCCACTTTTGTTTTCACAATTCTCGCTAATAGGCTGCTAAAAAAAAAAAAAAAAAAAAAAAGTGATCGGATCATCTCATAAGTGGGCTTATGACCTTCCCCTGGTCAACCTGATTCCAAAAATGTGCCATATGAGGTGTTTGCGCCACGGGGGGCGGAACCTATACCACACACACACACACACACACACAC
>JACEEZ010000780.1:165000-172962 GCA_016584305.1 Chionoecetes opilio | reverse complement strand
TAATCTTCGAAAATTTTTGCTCTAAATTTATCAAAAAAAAACGTAAAACACGCAAAAAAATGCCTTTACAGACCTAAAGAATATCATAAATTTAATATTCCTTAAACTTTTCGCCTTTTAAAAATTTTTGCGAGTCAACTTTTATCATAAAGGTATAAATAGAACCAATTTTAAGTTTTTCATTATATTTTCGTTTTCGATAAAAAATTTAGAGCCATGCAAAAATTAGCTTTCAAAAAATAAAAAACTGATGTTTTTTCCGTTTCCATTCGTTAAAAACGGATTTAAATAGGTTTTTTTTTTTTCATGCTTTTTTTCTGTCCAAAATGAGTTATTTTCCTTTTTCCCGATTGATGGGAATTTTTGAAGTAACGTATTTTAAATGGTCTGGTCATTTATCAGAAAACAAAATTTAATAAAACTAAAAAACATCATCAATCGGAAAATTCCCCTTTTTGATGATTTAATCTATTAAGCTAACGAAATTTATGCATGGTGTAACATTTATCAGAAAACAAATACCAAAAGGAAAGCTAAAAAAATTTGGCCCCCATTGATCCCTTCATGTAAAAGTTATCGTAAAATTTTTTGAATGGCGAAGAGTTAAAGTAAATTTTAAGTTCATGCTTTTTTTCAAGTCCAAATGGCATTTTTTTGGGTGGTTTTATGTTTTTTATTTCATTATTATTGAAAAAACATTTCAAAGTTTAAGTATATATATATACTGATAAACCATCTATATGATGTCTAGGCGAAAGGGTAAAGGGGCCAGAGCGGACCAGGGGGCCCAGTACTGCTTGTCCGCGCCGTATTTGGATGAGTTTCACACCCAGTTTTACTGCTATCTATAGTCAAATTTCAAGTAAAACCAGAGGGGAAACCCAATAAAATTTAAAATTTACAAAAAATAACACAGCAAAATTCTTTTATCCTACGATACATCGAACGGGGTCAATCCCTTGGTTTTTAGGTCTGTGATGAAAATGACTAAATATTTCACTGGCCGTGACGGGGGGGGGCGTGCTTATAAAAATTTCAGGTTAAGGGAGCTTATTTTTCGACATATAACTGCCCGGGTATTGGAAACCTGCATCTTTACAACTTTCAAGAAATTTTTTCCAGCGTAGATTTTTTTTTATCTTGAATGAAAACCCCCCGTGCTTGTTTACCGTTAAAAAAAATGCCCTAATCACCATATCAATCTTCTCCGAATAGGGTACATTTTTAAGCCTTTTTGGGGTTTTCTTTGGCTCAAAAATTGTTTTTTGTTGAGAATTTTTTTCTTCCCCTTTCTTCCTCCGGTTTCTTTGGGGTTGAGAAGTTGGTTTTTCAGATAGGTCTAAGTGCGAGTCTCAGGGGCAGAGCGTGGGGGCGACCGCCAAAAAAGACACGACCCGAACGCGCTAGGGTCCCCACCCTGCTTCATGCCCTAAAAAAAAGATTGGAACATAACTCATGTGACAGAAACAAAGCATGAAAAAAAAAATTCCTTTTCAAAATCCGTTAACCAAATAAGAATCGGGAAAACCGATGAGAATTTGATCCGGAATATTCCCAAAATTCTTTGATTATGGGGGGGCCCATGGCCCCTATCATGGAAAACGCACCTTTCAATCCCGGCAAGGAGCGGACTTGGGGGATACAGTTCCGCCTGTACATAGTCACCTGGAAGGGGGCAGGATTACCATTTGCCACTGGGAGAGGATCACCCCCGCCCTTTTCACCCCCTTACGGAGGGGGTGGGGAGGGAAACAAATAAAAAATAGACATATTTTTTTAAAGGCAATAATAGGGGGATCCCAAATCTTTTAAAAGTAAGGTTTTTTGATGCCATTAGCTTTTATATCTTATTCAGTTTTTTTCCCGTGGTTCTTATATTTTCCCCCTTCAATAAAAAATAGTGAACTCCCTTTTAAATTTTTATTCATTTTTTCCACTGATATTCTTAACATAAAAATTTTACATCAAAATCAAAGCGTAAGTTGATGCAGCCCTTGCATTCAGATATAGGTAGGAACTGTCTGAAAAATAGATTAAAAAATTTTTTCATCAATTTTTAACACTTCGTTTCCCATTTTTTGCCTAGACCGTTACAGCCCAGTGTGCCTTGGACCATTGTTTGGGAAACCCACCGGTTTTTACTCGGGGGAAACGCTTGAAAAATTAACGCAAGGTAACACTCAAATTTTTTACTTCCTTTTGAAAAAGGACAGACCCACTGGGGGCTCCAAAGGATAAGGGTCATAAAACCAGGAATTAAAAAGATCCCAACGGGGAGTATACGCCACGAGGGGTTCTTTCCCCCTATGTAGATGAGCGCGGGGCCACAGCAGCAAAAGTTAAGACGGCCCCCTCAAGGAGTCCTCCCAGGAAAACACATACATGTAAGGGGGTGGGGAGGGGAAAAAAATTTATAACACACGGGAATAAAAATTACAAATAATTAACTTTCTAGCTGCTTTTAAACCTTTTTCCCTTCCAGGAAGGGGTTTCCCAAAAAGGGATGGTCCCCAACCCAAAAAATTTTTCAAGGGGTCCCAAAAAGATTCAAAGTTTTTTTCAATACGGAAATATAAAAATATGAGGGAAAATTATAACCTTTTTTATCTTAAGTAAAGTGCAAAAAAACCCCCGTAATTTTTTTGTATGCAATTGGAAAAAACCCTTCTTTTCGGTTATTTTCAGAAGAGCACAAGAAGATTTTATGAGTTTCCCCGTTTTCCCAAAAAAATTTTCCCAATCAAACCCCTTTTCATTTTTTGGGTTCAACAACAATCCAAAATAAGGTGGTTGGGTTTTTGAGACCCTTTTCCAACCTACCTTGCGAAATACCTGGGAAATTTTTTTTTTTTTTTTAAATCTTAATTTTTCTGACTTTTTTTTATAAAAGTCTTTTTTTAACAAAAACATTTTTGGTTTTTTTTTTGGTTTTTTTTTTAAAAGGGCTCAACCAAAAAAAGGCAATATATAAATTTTTTGGGCAATATAAACTAAAAAATAAAATAAAATTTTTTTAATTTTACAAATAAAAAGTTTTTGTAAAACCAGAACTTTTTTTTTTAAATAATATAAACGCAAAATCGCATAACAGTGAAAAGGCCAATTTTACTGATGTAAAAAAATTTTTTTTGCAGAAAAATCTTGTATTCATTTTGCTGGCAAGCCTATTTCGTTGTAGGGGCCACAGGGGGAAAAGGGATGAAAGGGGGAATGGGAAAAAAAGGGGTTGGGAACCATTGTTCTAGGTAAATTCGGGGAAGTAATATTTATTTTTTTAACGAAAAAACTGTGTAAATCAATTTCAAATCACATTCTAATTCAATGATGACAAAATTTTTTCCCCCTGATCAATGCAGAAAATTACCACTTGACACCCCAATAATTAAATGCAGCCAAAAATTTTCCCCATCCCTTTAAAAAAAACATACTTTACAAAAAAAGGGGAAATTTCCCTTATAACTGCCACATTTCAGGTTCAGAGACATTCCCAGCGTTAGAGCCTAGAGTTAATGATTCAGTCCGTGACGGTATGTTTATATTATCTCATTAGAGATAAACTTTTGACTTTCAAAACAAAAAAACTCACACATGTGACGTCTGATGTTGTTAGCATTGAGCGCCAACCCCATAGACACCATAGGGGCGCTGAACCAGCAATCATGACGAAAAAGGTTTTCTAACCCGGAACCCGGAAGGATGAACAGGATGAAAAATCTCCGATGGGGCCCGCACAGCGCGGGACAGCACCCCCCCCGCCTCTTGCCTTTTACCTCCACCACTGGTTTCAAGACTGTCTGGTACCAAAACTGGAATCGGCACTACCCTCTTGGATCACTGTGTTTTTATTTTCTGCCTTATAAACAAAGAAAAACTTGTCTGCAACTGTATGCTCACAAAATTTCCCATAAAAAAAAAAAAAAACACCCCCACACCCCACTTCTTTTTTTCCAAGACCTCATACAGCCCAAAACTTGGTTTCCCGGCAATGTTTCCCCTTTTACCTTGGCTACCTGCGTCTCACCTTAGCCTCCGGTGACCCCTTTTACGATGACCACCGAGGGGGTTCTGGAACCACGGGGGAATGACCTGTCCCTTAGCTGTGGGACTTACCCTTGCCCCAGTCCCCTCCATGCACAACACACCCCACTTGTCCTCCATGCACAACACGCCCCAAACCTCTCTCATGCCCTCAAACCCCCACACCGTCCCCCCGCACAACCACCACACTTGTCCTCCGGCACAACCCACCCCCCCGTCCCCATGCGAAAAAAACCAACCTGTCCTCCCTGCACAAACACCCCTTGCCCTCCGTGCACAACACACCCCCACCCGGCCCTCCATGCAAAACACCCACACCTGTCCCCCCAGCACACCAACCCCCACTTGACCCCCCATCACAAACACCCAAAATTTTTCCCTGCATGCACACCACACCAACCGCCCCCCCATCCAACTCACCACACAGTCCATCAGCACAAAACTACACCGCCCCTTCACAAAAACCACATTTTCCCTGCATGCACCAAAAAACCCAACCCCCTGTCCCTTCAGCCAAACCCCACCCACCCTTCCCTCCATGCAAAACTACCACACAGTCCCGCATGCACAAAACCACACACATGTCCATGCATCACAAAACACTACACCTGTCCCCCCATGCACAACCACCACAATTTCCCCGCATGCACAACACACTACACCTGTCCCCCCATCACAACCCCACCAAAACGTCTATAATGCACAACAACCACAATGTCCTCTGCACAAAAAACACAAAACCAACCCGCCTCATCACAACACACTCACCCCTCCATGCACAAAACCACACCTGGCCCTCATGACAACCCAAAACACCTGTCGCTCATGCCACCCACACCACACCCCGTCCCCACAAAAAGCACCACACCTTTCCCTCCATGCACAACACCCACACCTTCCCCTCCATGCACAACACACCCCACCGTCCCCCATGCACAACACACCACACCGTCCCCCCATGCCCAAAACACCACACCTGTCCCCCCAGCACAACACACCACTGTTTCTCCCCTTCACAACACACCCAAACGTCCCTCCCTGCACAAACCCCCCACATGTCCCTCCATGCAAACACACCACAACCTGGGGGCCCCTCTGCACACACACACCGCCTCATGCCACCAAACACACCTGTCCCTCCATGCACAAAAACACAAAACCTTCCCTCCTTTAAAAACCCCCCACCACAATGTCCTTCATGCAACCCCACCACACTGTCCCCCCAAACAACACACCACACCTGCCCTCAGCACAAAACAACCTGCCCCCCATGCACCCACCCACACCCGTCCCTCCCTGCACACCACAAAACCAAACCCCCCTCCCTGCACACCACCAAAACCTGTCCCTCCCTGCACAACACACCCACACTGTCCCCCTGCACACACACCACACCTGTCCCTTCATGACCCCCACCAAACCTGTCCCCCCCATGAAATCCCCACACCTGCCCTGCATGCACAAAACATAAAACCCGCCCCTACAGCACAAAAACCCCCCAATGTCCCTGCATGCACAAAAAACCAACCCCCTTCCTTTACACCACACCACACCGTCCATTCACACAACACACCCACATGTCCTACATGCACAACACACACACCTGTCCCTCCAAAACCAAAAAACACCAACATTTTCCCCCCATGCACACCGCCACCTGCCCCCACACAACACCCCAACCCGTCCCTGATGCACAACCCTAACGGTCCCTGCATGCACCCCACCTGTCCCCATGCACAACACAACACCTGTCCCCCCAGCACAACACACCCCACCTGTCCCTCAGCACAACAACCACCCTGTCGCTGCTGCACACCACCCACAACCCGTCCCCCCACAACACACCACACCGTCCCCCCCCATGCACAAACACCCCCACCCCCTCCTCCATTTCACAAAACACCACACCTGTCCCCCCCCAGCACAACACCCACACCTTCCCTCCCTGCCAAACAAACCCCACCCTGTCCCTCCATGCCAAAACACACTACACTGTCCCTCCCTGCCAACACAAAACACCGTCCCCCCATGCACACCCCACCACCCTGTCCCTCATGCACACACACCACACCCGTCCCCCCAGCACAACACACCACAATGTCCTGCATGGAAAAAACCTACACATGTCCCTGCAGCACAACACACACACCTGTCCCTCCATGCACAACACACCAAAACCCCGTCCCTAATACACCAAACCCCAACTGCCCTTCATGCACAACACCCACACTGTCCCCCAATGCACAACACACCCCCATGTCCCCCATGGGGACAACACACCACATTTCCCTGCATGGGGAAAACCACAACCTTTTCCCGCACACAACACAAAAAAGTCCCTGCATGCACAAAAACCCACCGTCCCTAAAGCACCCACCACCCCACCGCCCTCCCTGCACAACACACACACTGTCCCGCATGCACACACCCCACACCTGTCCCCCTTCCATGCCACCACACCCCACCGTCCTGCAGCACACACACCACACCTGTCCCTAAAAGCACAACACCCACTTGGGCCCCCACAGCAAAACCACCCCACAGTCCCGCATGCACACCCCACCACCCTGTCCCTCGCCAAGCCCACACTTCCCTCATGCACAACACACCACACCTTCCCTCCATCCCCAACACACCACCCTGCATTAAACACCCCACCCCACTGTCCTCTACAAAACCCAAAATCCCCGATGCACAAACAACCTGTCCCGCATGCACACCCACCCACCTGCCCCTACATGCCACACCACACACCCTTCCCGCTGCAAAAAAAAAAAAAAGTTCCCTGTCACAACACACCCAAAACCCCACCTTTCCGTTTTAAAAAAGCACAACAAGCGCAGGCAAAAGTGTTCAAACCCCCGCCAGCCCCACACCCAAATTTTTAAAAATGTGCAAAACCCAGTGTTTGGGGCCCCTTTGGCGCAAAATTAAAATTTTCAACAACCAGGGGGAAGATTTTAATAAAACAAATCACATTCTTACATCATTTAAAAAAATTTAATATATATTTTATATAATATATAAATTAAAAATATATATAATTTTAAAAAAATATATATATATAATATATATAATATATATATATAATATATAAAATTATATGTAAAAAAATTATATATTTTATAGTAAATATATATTTTATATAGTTGTTTTTTTGTTAGATTCCATCTTTAAGTTTCAGGGTGACGGAGCCCACTCGGTAAAACTTGGGGTTTTTTTATGCAACTTTTTGGGCCAAGGCACTTGGAAATCACCCGGCTAAAAATATTTAAAAATTTAATATTTTGGGTAATGCAAAAAAGCAAAACTTTCTAAAAAATTAATTTTTAAAAAACAATAAAATATTCCTATATTTTCAAAAAAAAAAATTACAAACTAAAAAATAAAATCTTTTTGAAATTAAAACGGCCTTGGTGTGTGGGGCTGTCTGATTTTGGGTAGAGGAACTAAAATGAACCGGGTTTTGTGGGTGCTTTCCAGCTTTTGGGGGGGCGATCGAACCGAAAAGCCCGGGGCAATCGAAACTTTGGTAATCATTTGAGTATATTATTTGTTGTAAAATGACTTGGTTATTAAGATCGGGGAACAAAGTGCTTGATGGGGAAAAGCTTCTAATAATTTAGTGTCACTGGGGTAGTGGGGCCTTGGGATAGGATATAAAGGGTTCTTTCATGGGGAAAAAGGGTGACCCAAAAAATCATGTGAGTGTGAGCGGTTGCAGATTGCAAAGGTAAAAAAATTTGGGCCCGACCAGTACGGGGCAGAAACCCCTTTATGCTCAAAAGCCCAAAGGGGTTTTAAATTCCCTTTTCGTCTCGCCGACGTATCCGCGTTAAAACCCAGAACATTTGAATTCATAAAATTTTGTTTTGAAATAAGGGGTTTAGGTATGAGCTTTATATTTGAAATGATTTTTTAGGG
>JACEEZ010000780.1:145000-150000 GCA_016584305.1 Chionoecetes opilio | reverse complement strand
ATTCATGGTGACATAAAAAGGCATTAGCAAATGAAGGACCTAGACATGACCCCATGGAAACACCATCAGTTTGGACGCAAAGTTTTTTGTTAAATATGAATGGAGAGTCTTTTATAGCTAAAGTTAATAAATCAGAGAATTGTCTTTTTGTGTAGTTAAGAAAAATGGTAACATTATGAAATAAATTATCAGTGATTATTTCAATAGTCTCATCTAATGGAATATTTGTAAATAGTGATTGGATGTCAAAACTAGCCATTACCGCATTGTTTACGTTAATTGTTTTTAATTCATGTGCAAATTCAAAAAAGTTCTTAATTGTGTGTTCATTACTAGTTAGCGGGTCAATTATCGGGACGAAGTATTTAGCTAGGTTATAGTTAAAGGTGCCTATAGTACTAAGAATAGGACGTAAGGGGTTACCTATTTTATGAGTTTTTGGTAATCCATAGAGGACGCCAGGAGAGGAGCCACTAGAAAATATATAATGGCAAACATCTTTAGTAATAACTTTTAATTTAAGTAATGCTCTAAGGTGACGGATAAGTCTGTCCTCTATTTTAGTGATGAAAGAAAATGTATTGTCAGCGAGGACTTTAAATTTAGTTTTATCACAAAGGATGGATTCAGCTTTGTTAATATACTCAGTTTTATCTGAAATTAATGTACCGCGTCCTTTATCGGGTCTAGTGACTAGGATAGTATCATCAGATTTAAGGTCATATAAGGCATCAAACTGAATTTGTGGGAGTTTTGGGAACGAATTTTTGAATTAATTAAATTCGCGATATGATGAATGAGCAATAGTAGAGATGCCTTGAATTAAGTAACATTTATAACGGAGTAGGATAACTTAGTTCAAGGCATCTCTACTATTGCTCATTCATCACATCGCGAATTTAATGAATTCAAACATTCGTTCCCAAAACTCCCACAAATTCAGTTTGATGCCTTAAATTACCTTAAATTTGTTGATCCTATAGTGTTATATACGGTAGATATTCATATTTTTATTACTGAAAAGTTACAATACATACAAAATATTTCAGTTACCTTTTTGATATCACAAGTAGTGTATTACTTGAAATATTATGAAATATTCGCATAAGCGAATACGGAAAATAGACATTCGGTCCATCACAAATATATATATTCTAGCCGCAAAGACGCCCTCCGGGCGGACTTTTTGGCTAGCTCCTGCGGAGGGCTATTGGTGGGCCTTCGGCCCACCAAACACAAACTCTCCTGATAGCCCCTTCTAACTTTCCTGAAATCATGGATGTAGAAATGTATGTATTAACGCCTTACCCATCACCCCCCACCCATTCACTCACCCATTACCCATCACCCCCCACCTATTCACTCACCCCTTACCCATCACCAAACACTCATTCACTCACCCATTACCCATCACCCCCCACCTATTCCCTCACCCATCACCCATCACCCCCAACCCATCACCCCCCACCCATTCACTCACCCATCACCCCACACCCATTATCCATCACCCCACCCATTCACTCACCCATTACCCATCACCCTACATCAAGGTCTCCTCAATTCTCGCAACCGACATTTTTTTTCTCACAATTCTCGCTAAATTCTCGTATATATATATATATATATATATATATATATATATATATAATATATATATATATATATATATATATATATATATATATATATGCTTGTAACTAATGGCGACAGTTAGAGCGCGCTACCAATCAGCTTATTGTGGGAAGAGCCTTGGAGTAGCGTGTCCGGCTTCCTGCAGACGCTTCCATTGGTTTAGTCTTGTCTCGTAATTGACATCGTTGGGAAATGTGTCAAATAAGTACAAATGGATAAGAAAAAGTCTACAGTTGAAGACAGAGAAGTTGGCGGTGTCTTGCATCCGTCACGCTCCTTGACAAATTTCTTTTAATTCCCTGCCGGCACTTCCTATGGGGAATGATTGAAAAAAAAAATGTCTGGGAACTCACTCACGGCCTTGACTTCCTGCTTGCAGTTTTTCTAATCATTATTCATTAATGGGCAGTGACCAGGACATATTGTTTCTTGTCGTGACTCCCGGCTCGATTTCCCAAAACCACCAAAACATTTCTGGAAAGTGTTTTCGCTCAGTTGGATATGGAGTCCAAGCCACAGTTGACTGCAAACCAGATCACCCGCATTCACAGCTTATATAAGATCGGTTTTAGTTCAAAAAAAATTGTGAGGGAGACTGGGTTACTCAACGAACGGTTGAGCGGTTAAGAAATCGCGAGACTTTACGGATGTAACGAGACACGCTCCTTACACACACTGTACCCAGTAACTGTGGGTTTATTGACTATACTTTTCTTGCCGTTTTGGTAGGAGATTTCACTAGCTGTCTTTTGATAATATTCAAAGTTTTCTTTGAAACTTTTTTCTTGCGTCCAGGACGAGACAAGTGCGTTAGACTTTTAGCAGTTGGCGAGTCTCGTGATTTCTTAACCCACCGCTCAACCTTTCGTTGAGTAACCCAGTCTCTTTCACAATTTTTTTTGAACTAAAACCGATTTTATATAAGCTGTGAATACGGGTGATCTGGTCTGCAGTCAACTGTAGCTTAGACCCCATATCCAACTGAGCGAAAACACTTTCCAGAAATGTTTTGGTGATTTTGGGAAATCGAGCCGGGAGTGACGATAAGAAGCAATATGTTCTGGTCACTGCCTATTAATGACTAATGATTTGAAAACCTGCAAGCAGGAAGACAAGGCCGTGAGTGAGTTCCCAGACATCTTTTTTTTCAAGCATTCCCCATAGGAAGCGCCAGGAGGGAATTAAAAGAAATTTGTCAAGGAGCGTGACGGATGCATGACACCGCCAACTTCTTTGTCTTTCACTGTAAGCCATCAGGTACCGAGTTTAGGAAAAGAAGAGAATGAGAAACGCGCAAGAGGTATGTAACAGCTATGTCATCTCTGTCAGTATGACATTGCTTGTAAAAAGATATGATAGTAAGTATAACGCAAAGGTTTGTTAGCCTGATTGGAACACTGATTAATGGATATTATGAAAGATTAAGTTAAATTAATTGATTATTTCATATATATGAGAATATATCTATGAAAAAACATATCTTCAGATTGACTTTATAGGAGGCAAAATAAAAAAAATTAAAATACAGTGGGGATCACAGGAGGTGAACCCCCGAATTACCTTACCGAATTTGCTCGCTGCGCTCACCTGTTGATTTATAAAGCCCCTTTCACACATTCCACTGAGTAGCAAGCCGAGTAACGCCGAATTCCAAATCGGCGTCTACTCGTGGAGAAAACGCGACACTGACACCCGACACTGTTTTATCGGTAATTTATCGTGTACCTAGCCACGAATTAGTACGCGTTGGTAAGACTTTGCTAAGAGTTTGTACGCATAGTTACGACTATTTACGAGTGTCTCCACGAATCTGTACGAGTCACTACGAACTGGTAGAAATTTCAACTTTTTTTATGACGAATTGCTACGAGTCGTTAAGAGTTGCTACGAGTCGTTTACGAGCTGCTCCGACATTGCAAGAGTTTGCTACGAGTTTGTACGATCCGGTGGCTTGACCTGACTGATCTGGGAGAATCTCTCTGTTCTCGTGTGAGATACAGGGTCATCTGCACCTCACCCCGGGAGGCGGGTACGTCACAAACCCCCGGCTAACACCTGATACCCATTCACTACTGGATGGACAGGGGCTCGGGTGTTTTTAAGGAGACCGCTTATGTTTCTCTGCTCCCCCCGTGGATCCAACCCGGGACTTCCCGGTTGAGAACCGAGCGTGCTAACCACTACACTCCGGAGCAACCGTCACTACGAATGAGTCACTACGTCAGTACTTGAGTCACTACGAATAGGCAATGAGTCACTACGATAAATGACGAGTCGCTACGAGTTGATACTAGTAGTTACGACCGGGCTACGCATCCGCTACGCATCCAAAAGTCGTCACGTTGCGCGGCCAGATATTGAACATGTCCAAAAATGTACAGCCCCTCACACGCATACCCAAGACACCTCGCGACCGTGCTACGACTCTCACTACTTGATACGACTTGATGGCGACTATCCACGAGTACCTACGAGTGCGCCCACGTGTTTTCGCGAGTAACGAGTCGCCAAAACTCGGCACGCTATTCTAGAATGTGTGAAAGGGGCTTCAGCCCCTGTCACACATACACGACTCAAGGGCCGACCGCGACACGACTCAAGGTCGTAGCGCATTTTTTCATCGATCGTCCTTGATTCGCCGACTCGTAGCGGACTCTATGCGCGTTCGTGAGCCACAGGGACGACTCTTCGCGCCTCGCGACTTTTTTATCGCGAGCGTTAAAAAAATCGTGGCCGCCACACGACGTGCCAAAAGTCTAGTCACAATCGGGAGTATCGTAAATCGGTCGTGAACCAGCCTTAACTTAATCGGCTGCGTCGTGATACGGTCGTAGCGTGTCGTGATGCAGTCACCGACAAAAAAGCCGTTACGACTGCGTCACGACTGCGTCAAGAGTCGCCAGACCATACCAAGACTCCGAGACGACCATGTCACGCATTTTGACAGACCATACGGAAAATCGGAATAGTGCATTCCCCGAACGCAACACGATTGCGTCACGCAGTCGTGTTGCTTTCGTTGGCGGTCGTGTCACGGTCGTGGCTGACAAAAATCCGTTATATTTCAAATTTGAAGACACGGAGCTCCGTCGCCTCACGATCTTGGCGCAGTCTTGTCGTGTTCTTGAAGACGTCACGACCGGTCGTGAGGCAGTCATGACGCAGTCGTGAGCAGAGCAGACTCGTCGAATAATCGGGCCAGTCGGGAGGCGTGGGACACGACCTTGAGTCGTGCCGCGGTCGGCCCTTGAGTCGTGTATGTGTGACAGGAGCTTTAGGGGCTAAGTATCACTTACAGCACCATTGTTCAGTTCAGAGCTAGTGGTCTTTGTTAATATTTGGTTTAACTACTAGAGTTAATATTAAGC
>JACEEZ010000780.1:117500-140000 GCA_016584305.1 Chionoecetes opilio | reverse complement strand
TTTCTCTCAAAGAACTTGATGAACACATATCAATTATTTAGTATTATCATCTTACACCACGAAGACAATAATTTTTTCATTCTTATGAACATATCAAAAATAATGGCTCAAAAGAAAATTTCCTTTTTGTTTATGAAACCTCTTGATATGTTTCTTAATGTAATGCATACTTATGGTAGAAAAGTTTACCTCAAGTCCTCAAGCCAGAAACAAAATGAAGTTGGCAGATATATATCAAATTTGGTGTGTCTAGCACTCAATGAAGCTAAAGTGAACCAATAGACACTTCTCATAACAACGTCTGCGGTGCGTTTTTGGTATAGCTACAGTGGGGGTTGCCGTGCCGACCCTATCCGCAGCGAGAAAAAAAAGTGACGATGAAAGATATCTAAGCCGTCTTGTGTGATATTGACATATCAGGTGACATTTTACCTGTGTTCAATTGTCTGTACAAACTCTAGAGAACCCCTAAAGTGGTGGCTGATGGTAGGCTTAACGCACCAACCACATCGCACCGAGTGCGGGACATATATCTATAGTTGTGTCGGGTCCATTCAGAGAAACGCCTCTGTCGTTGTTTAATATGAGTGACAGCACTATTACTAGGCTGTAGTTGACACCAATTGTGTACCATGTCAGATACATGTGTAATTACGATTTAGTATTATTGTGTTACTAACCACAATCATAAGTGAATGACGGAGACATAGAAATGAAACAGGTACTCGCTTTAAAGGTGACCGAGCAGTTTAGCGCTATAGGGCGCCCTTTAGTTTTACCTGGAACAAGATGGCAACTAGCAGGTCACCTCATTGGCCGCTGTTGTAATGGGTGGCAATACGTCACTGTGGCCACCATATTGTAGCAGTGTATACTTCCACAAGTATAGTATTGCAAAAGTCCGCAAAAGTTGTGATACTAATTTCAAATACTTTTTTGACCATATATAATTATTCAGTGCGTTCTTATCAGTGACAATATTAGGCAATTTTCACAACCCCAAATGGCGTAATAAAATCACCAATGGTCATAATAATGACGAACTTCAGCTACCAATTCAATACATGAATAATTCTTGTGATATTCCTGACTAATGGAGGCTAAAATTATCTGCTGCATTGTGGAGTGTTTTCATCGACGTTTCACCTACCTTTGTACTATTGGAAATAAGCCTTTTTCTACTGTTTTTGGTGGATATAATCAAGATTATATTGTAGGCAAGGCTTGAAACGGCGCGGGACATGACATAAAGGAACATGCCCATGGGCCTGATCATGCATGGCCTGACACATAGAAAGCGATAGGAATCAGGCAAAAAACACCCGTATTCGTTGTAGATAAGTGATCACTTTCTCACTGCACACTGTCACTAATCTATAATAATATAAACGCAAGTGTGTCTGTCTGTCTGTCTGTGTGTGTGTGTGTGTGTGTGTGTGTGTGTGGTATAGGTTCCGCCTCCCGTGGCCCAATCCCATCATATGGCACATTTTTGGAACCAGGTCGACCAGGGGAAGGTTTTAAGCCCACTTACGAGATGTTCCGATCACTTTATTTTATTATTTTTTTAATAATTTTAGCAGCCTACTAGCGAGAATTGTGAAAAAAAAGTGGGTTGCGAGAATTGAAGAAACCTTGATGTAGGGTGATGGGTAATGGGTGAGTGAATGGGTGGGGTGATGGGTAATGGGTGTGGGGTGATGGGTGAGTGAATGGGTGGAGGGTGATGGGTTGGGGGTGATGGGTGATAAGATAAGATTTTCATCCTATCTAGACACTTTGCAAGTACCAACTACAAGTTTATTGACTATACAAAGCGCCGCCACGTCAGCATGAACTAGGCGGACTCAAACCGCTGACCGAATGCACAGGGACGCTGCACATTGGGAACTCACGTCTCTACCAACCTTGCCACCCTGACGGGCGGGTGATGGGTGAGGGGTGAGGGAATAGGTGGGGGGTGATGGGTAATGGGTGAGTGAATGGGTGTGTGGTGATGGGTAATGGGTGAGTGAATGGGTGGGGGGTGATGGGTAATGGGTGAGTGAATGGGTGGGGGGTGATGGGTAATGGGTGAGTGAATGGGTAGGGGAAATACATACATTTCTACATCCATGATTTCAGGAAAGTTAGAAGGGGCTATCTGGAGAGTCCGTGTTTGGTGGGCCGAAGTTCCACCAAACACAGGTGGTGGGCCGAAGGCCCACCAGTAGCCCTCCGCAGGAGCTAGCCAAAAAGTCCGCCCGGAGGGCGGCTTTGCGGCTAGTTCAACATAAACCTTATGTTCACTTCCCCGCGCTGTATACAAAAGTAGTGTTTTACGGAAATAAGGTGTGGAAATTAATGATTTTTTGTGGATTAGGTGTTTTGAATTAACATTCAACATACCTATGAAAAGAAAAAATGAGTCTGGACGATTACTTTAAGAAAGAGACTCAGTTATCAACGGTAGAAAAGACTGTGTATGCGTGTACTGATGCTGCTTGCATGTCTGTCATGGACCGAGTCAGTTGTATTGTTTTTTACATTCCGTTACAGTGTGGCTTGCAGATGTTTTGTTACTATGATCAATTCATCTCAGGGAATGGATGACTATCTTAATCGGAGACAAACTTCGCAATAATAAAATGATGTATTCAATGTTCTAGGACGGCTTGGTAAACGGTATATCTAAATCTGAAGTCTGATTTCTGACATGTATTACCTTAAGGGAATTGCGAAGCTGAGGACTTGGTGCTGTGTCCAGTTCGCTTCTAGCAGGGGCCCCACACTGCACCAGTGGTCGGGGGTTGCACCCAGGAACTGGTACGAATACATCGGAAACGCTGAGTTAAACGCCGCTGTGGGGTACAAGGCAGGAAAAATTATTGCATTTAGATATATGCTGTTTATAGTACAGTAGAGTATAGTATAGTATATTTTATTAATATCTACATGATATTTTGTTACATTTTATGATGAAGTTTAAGAATGTATCAAATATTTCAGCAGTCTTTTAATTTTCTATATGGGAGTGCTGCAATGCATGTCCAAAAATAGGCTACACTTATCGAGAGAGGAAACTAAATTCCCTTTCAACTAACAGACGGAACACATGCAGAACATGAGAATGTTCCAAGGGCCAAGAGTTCCAGCCAGCTCAAGCAGGTCCTCAAATGTTGACATTATATGGGCGGAGTCTTGTCTTTCTTCCTGCGTAGCAGCCTCCTCCGTGGTCGTCATCTCGTGTGTCTAAAAACATGACTTGTGTAAATTGTTGAGTTTATACAGGAAATACATCCCATTTTTCAACGTCGTTTATTAGACATACAACTCAACAGGAACTAAGTGATTCACGGAGAGATGCCACCGAGCGCCTTACTTCTGATCTTTCTATAATTTCTGATTGGGGCAAAGCAAACCTTGTTTTGTTCAATGCCTCAAAAACCCAATTTCTTCACCTATCTACTCGACAAAACCTACCAGATAACTATCCCCTCTTCTTCAATGACACTCAACTGTCTCCTTCTTCTACAATGAAAATTCTAGGACTATCCTTTACTAAAAATCTGAACTGGAAATCTCACATCTCCTCTCTTGCTAAAACAGCTTCTAAGAAGTTAGGTGTCCTGTGGCGTCTGCGTCCTTTTTTTTCTCCCTCCCAATTGCTTGCTCTCTACAGGGGCCATATCCGCCCATGTATGGAGTATGTCTCACATGTTTGGGGAGGTTCCACTCATACAGCTCTTCTAAACTGGGTTGAGTCAAAAGCTTTTCGTCTCATCAACTCCTCACCTCTGACTGTCTGTCCTCAATCTTTAAATCACCGCCGCAATGTTGCTTCTCTTGCTCTCTTCTACCGTTATTTTCATGCTCACTGCTCTTCTGAACTTGCTAACTGCATGCCTCCCCTCCTCCCGCGGCCTCGATCCACAAGACTTTCTACTCATTCTCATTCCTCTTCTGTCTATTTTCCTAATGCAAGAGTTAATCAGTATCTTTACTCTTTCATCCCTTTCACTGGTAAACTTTGGAACTCTCTTCCTGTTTCTATTTTTCCACTTTCCTATGACTTAAATCTTTTCAAAAGAGGGGTAACAAGACACCTCCCGAACTAAAATGGCTCACCCCTCTTTTTTATTTTATTCTCTTAGTGTCTTCTTTATAGGGACTGGCAACTTAGCGGGCTTTGTGTTACCCATTTTTGTTGTGCCCTTGGCCAGTTCTTTGTGATGTGAAAAAAAAAAAAATGTTTGATAGACCCTTTTGATAGAGTATGGCACAAATCTTTAATTTCCTAGCAATTTTTTGGGGAGGCGGTGGCCGAGTGATTAGTGTCTTGGAGTGGTGAACTCAATGTTCCGATTTCGAATCCTGCCGGGGGCAACTCTTTCAAGAACATGGTAGGGGGGAAGAAGGTCCCGAGTTCAAGTCCCACCAAGGAGCAACTGTCAAATCCATCGTCGAGTGGCTGAAAGAAACCCGCATGCAGCAATTACCTGGTCTTCGATTATAATTGTGACTGAGAAACTCTAAGGGCTGCATGATCCTGATTGAAGATCCAAACATCATAGAAAACGGGATCCAATACCACAGGTGTATTTTATAGTGACACCTAAGACAACAGGTGTCACTATAAAAATTCAGCCTGCGCCACTAACGGGCGAGATCGACCAACATCAAGATTCTCCATAAGCCTACAGGTGCTATAGGCTCCAATAAAAGAAAAAAACAATAACTTTCATTCAGATTCTATCTTTCTTTCTGCACCTTCTTAAGTTTCCTTTCAAACCGTTCTGTTGTAGCTAATGTAGACAGTCATTGTTCGAATGTGTCTAAGTCTATCAATGGTGTTGTTCCTCCGGGCTCCTTTCACCCACTCTCTTTCTATTATTCATTAATGATCTTCTAAGTCTAACCTAAAGTAAAAGTCTTGTCGCCTCCATGGTGTAGTGGCTAGCATGCCTGACTAAGAATCTCCGGGCCCTGGTTCGAATCCAGGCCAGGGCAAGTCGGCGACCAGCCAATCCAGCTGTTCTTCCTCCCTTTCGGGGTTGATAAATGGGTATACCAGAGGAATCCTGGGGAAGGTAACTGTGGTAATCCGAATGTCACACTAGCCCTGTGTCCTGGGGTAACGGGTCGTCACCCACCACAGGCTCAAAGGGCTAATGCACGGAGATGAACACCGAAGGCCACGCGCAGCATAGCGTATGTTCCCATGTTTACCTTTTAAGTCTAACTAAAAGCCCTATCCACTCCTACGCTGATGATTCAACCCTGCATTTTTCAACGTCGTTAAATAGACGTCCAACTGAATATAAACAAAGTGATTCAAGGAGAGATGCCACAGAGCGCCTAACTTCTGATTTTTCGATTAGTTATGATTGGGGCAAAGCAGACTCTCAGACCTTGTTTTGTTCAATGCCACAAAAACCGAATTTCTTCACCTATCTACTCAAGAAAATCTACCAGACATGTCTCCCTCTTCCTCAATGACACTCAAGTGTCTTCCTCTTATATACAATGAACATTTTTGGACTATACTATACAGTACTAAAAATCTGAACTGGAACTCTCACATCTCATATCATGCTAAAACAGCTTCCAAGAAGTTAGGTGTCCTGTGGCGTCTGCGTTCATTATTTTCTTCCACTCAGTCACTTGCCATGTACATGGGCCTTATACACCCATGTATGTAGTATGTCTCACATGCTTGGGGGTTATCCATTTACATCTCCTACAGCTCTCCTAAACAGGGTTGAGTCAGAAGCTTTTCGTCTCATCAACTCCCCTCCTCTGACTGACGGATTTCAACCATTAAATCTTCGCCACAATGCTGCTTATCTTGCTCTCTTTTACCGGTATTTTCATGTTCACTGATTTTCTGAAATTGATAGCTGCATGCCTCCCCCCCCCTCCCTCGGCCTCGTTGTACAGGATAAAAGCGATCTTTTTGTTAATTCTTTATTGTATGCCCTTGGCCAGACGAGTTAACAATCAGTTATGCCTTTCTTTGGCGATGTAAAAAAATTGAGAAAAAAAATATCATCAGAACTTTGATACACGCAAATCTTTCCATAAAGCCTTACCATCGATAATATATATATAATATATATATATATATATATATATATATAATATATATATATATATTATATATATATATATATATATATATATATATATATATATATATATATATATATAATATGTATAACATATATAAATATAAATATATAAATATAAATATAAAAATATAAAATATTTATAAATAAATATATATATATCTATAATAATATAAGCGAAAGTGTGTCTGTCTGTCTGTCTGTCTGTCTGTTGTCTGTCTGTCTGTCTGTTGTCTGTTGTGTGTGTGTGTGTGTGTGGTATAGGTTCCGCCCCCCGTGGCGCAATCACCTCACATGGCACATTTTTGGAACGGGTTGACCAGGGGAAGGTCATAAGCCTACTTATGAGATGATTCGACCACTTTTTTTGTTTCTTTTTTTAGCAGCCTATTAGCGATAATTGTGATAAAAAAGTGGGTTGCGAGAATTGGGAAACCTTGATGTAGGTGATGGTAATGCGTGAGTGAATGGTGGGGTGATGGGTAATGGGTGTGGGGTGATGGGTGAGTGAATGGGTGGGGGGTGATGGTAATGGTAAATATAGCGAAAGTGTGTCTGTCTGTCTGTCTGTCTGTGTGTGTGTATGTGTGTGTGTGTGTGTGTCTGGTATAGGTTCCGCCCCCCATGGCGCAAACACCTCATATGGCACATTTTTGGAACCGGGTTGACCAGGGGAAGGTTTTAAGCCCAATTATGAGATGATCCGATCACTTTTTTTTTTTTTTTAGCAGCCTATTAGCGATAATTGTGAAAAAAAAGTGGGTTGCGAGAATTGAGGAAACCTTGATGTAGGGTGATGGGTAATGAG
Organism: Chionoecetes opilio; assembly: GCA_016584305.1. NCBI lineage: Eukaryota > Metazoa > Arthropoda > Malacostraca > Decapoda > Majidae > Chionoecetes > Chionoecetes opilio. The sequence continues at coordinate 133,085 of JACEEZ010000780.1, read as the reverse complement.
TGAGTGAATGGGTGGGGTGATGGGTAATGGTGTGGGGTGATGGGTGAGTGAATGGGTGGGGGGTGATGGTTGGGGTGATGGGTGATGGGTGAGGGAATAGGTGGGGTGATGGGTAATGGTAAATATAAGCGAAAGTGTGTCTGTCTGTCTGTCTGTCGTGTGTGTGTGTGTGTGTGTGTCTGGTATAGGTTTCGCCCCCCGTGGCGCAATCACCTCATTGGCACATTTTTGGAACCGGGTTGACCAGGGGAAGGTTTTAAGCCCAATTATGAGATTGTGATCCGATCACTTTTTTTTTTTTTTTTTAGCAGCCTATTAGCGATAATTGTGAAAAAAAGTGGGTTGCGAGAATTGAGGAAACCTTGATGTAGGGTGATGGGTAATGGGTGAGTGAATGGGTGGGGTGATGGGTAATGGGTGTGGGGTGATGGGTGAGTGAATGGGTGGGGGATGATGGGTTGGTGGGTGATGGGTGATTGGTGAGGGAATAGGTGGGGGGTGATGGTAATGGGTGAGGGAATGGGTGTGTGGTGATGGTAATGGGTGAGTGAATGGTGGGGGTGATGGGTAATGGTGAGTGAATGGGTGGGGGGTATGGTAATGGGTGAGTGAATGGTGGGGTATACATACATTTCTACATCCATGATTTCAGGAAATGTTAGAAGGGGCTATCTGGAGAGGTCCGTGTTTGGTGGGCCGCAGGCCCACCAAAACAGGTGGTGGGCCGAGGCCCACACAATAGCCTTCGCAGGAGCTAGCCAAAAGTCCGCCGGAGGGCGGCATTTGCGGCTAGTGGTAAATATAAGCGAAAGTTGTCTGTCTGTCTGTCTGTCTGTTGTGTGTGTGTGTGTGTGTGTGTGTGTGTGTGTGTGTCTGGTATAGGTTCCGCCCCCCGTGGCGCAATCACCTCATATGGCACATTTTTGGAACCGGGTTGACCAGGGGAAGGTTTTAAGCCCAATTATGAGATGATCCGATCACTTTTTTTTTTTTTTTAGCAGCCTATTAGCGATAATTGTGAAAAAAAAGTGGGTTGCGAGAATTGAGGAAACCTTGATGTAGGGTGATGGTTAATGGGTGAGTGAATGGGTGGGGTGATGGGTAATGGGTGTGGGGTGATGGGTGAGTGAATGGGTGGGGGGTGATGGGTTGGGGGTGATGGGTGATGGGTGAGGGAATAGGTGGGGGGTGATGGGTAATGGGTGAGTGAATGGGTGTGTGGTGATGGGTAATGGGTGAGTGAATGGGTAGGGGGTGATGGGTAATGGGTGAGTGAATGGGTGGGGGGTGATGGGTAATGGGTGAGTGAATGGGTGGGGGTAATACATACATTTCTACATCCATGATTTCAGGAAAGTTAGAAGGGGCTATCTGGAGAGTCCGTGTTTGGTGGGCCGAAGGCCCACCAAACACAGGTGGTGGGCCGAAGGCCCACCACCAATAGCCCTCCGCAGGAGCTAGCCAAAAAGTCCGCCCGGAGGGCGGCTTTGCGGGTAGTGGTAAATATAAGCGAAAGTGTGTCTGTCTGTTTGTCTGTCTGTGTGTGTGTGTGTGTGTGTGTGTGTGTGTGTGTGGTATAGGTTCCGCCCCCCGTGGCGCAATCACCTCATATGGCACATTTTTGGAACCGAGTTGACCAGGGGAAGGTTTTAAGCCCAATTATGAGATGATCCGATCACTTTTTTTTTTTTTTTTTAGCAGCCTATTAGCGATAATTGTGAACAAAAAGTGGGTTGCGAGAATTGAGGAAACCTTGATGTAGGGTGATGGGTAATGGGTGAGTGAATGGGTGGGGTGATGGGTAATGGGTGTGGGGTGATGGGTGAGTGAATGGGTGGGGGGTGATGGGTTGGGGGTGATGGGTGATGGGTGAGGGAATAGGTGGGGGGTGATGGGTAATGGGTGAGTGAATGGGTGTGTGGTGATGGGTAATGGGTGAGTGAATGGGTAGGGGGTGATGGGTAATGGGTGAGTGAATGGGTGGGGGGTGATGGGTAATGGGTGAGTGAATGGGTGGGGGTAATACATACATTTCTACATCCATGATTTCAGGAAAGTTAGAAGGGGCTATCTGGAGAGTCCGTGTTTGGTGGGCCGAAGGCCCACCACCAATAGCCCTCCGCAGGAGCTAGCCAAAAAGTCCGCCCGGAGGGCGGCTTTGCGGCTAGTAATAATATAAGCGAAAGTGTGTCTGTCTCTCTGTCTGTCTGTGTGTGTGTGTGTGTGTGTATTATAGGTTCCGCCCCCCGTGGCGCAATCACCTCATATGGCGCATTTTTGGAACCGGGTTGACCAGGGGAAGGTTTTAAGCCCAATTATTAGATGATCCGATCACTTTTTTTCTTCTTTTTTTTTGCAGCCTATTAGCGATAATTGTGAAAAAAAAGTGGGTTGCGAGAATTGAGGAAACCTTGATGTAGGATGATGGGTAATGGGTGAGTGAATGAGTGGGGGGATGGGTAATGGGTGTGGGGTGATGGGTGAGTGAATGGGTGGGGGGTGATGGGTTGGGGGTGATGGGTGATGGGTGAGGGAATAGGTGGGGGGTGATGGGTAATGGGTGAGTGAGTGGGTGTGGTGGTGATGGGTATTGGGTGAGTGAATGGGTGGGGGTGATGGGTAATGGGTGAGTGAATGGGTGGGGGGTTATGGGTGATGGGTTAGTGAATGGGTGGGGGTGATGGGTAATGGGTGAGTGAATGGGTGGGGGGTGATGGGTAATGGGTGAGTGAATGGGTGTGTGGTAATGGGTAATGGGTGAGTGAATGGGTGGGGGGTGATGGGTAATGGGTGAGTGAATGGGTGTGGGGGTGATGGGTGATGGGTGAGTGAATGGGTGGGGAGTGATGGGTAATGGGTGAGTGAATGGGTGGAGGGTGATGGGTAATGGGTGAGTGAATGGGTGGGGGGTGATGGGTGATGGGTGAGTGAATGGGTGGGGGGTGATGGGTAATGGGTGAGTGAATGGGTGTGTGGTGATGGGTAATGGGTGAGTGAATGGGTGGGGGGTGATGGGTAATGGGTGAGTGAATGGGTGGGGGGTGATGGGTAATGGGTGAGTGAATGGGTGGGGGGAATACATACATTTCTACATCCATGATTTCAGGAAAGTTAGAAGGGGCTATTTGGAGGGTCCGTGTTTGGTGGGCCGAAGGCCCACCACCAATAGCCCTCCGCAGGAGCTAGCGAAAAAGTCCGCCCGGAGGGCGACTTTGCGGCTAGTACTCACATAAATTCCATCCATCCTTCAGAGTTTGGGAAAAGGGATTTTTTTTACATGTGTTGATCTCAAGCAGGAATATCATCAGATACCCTTTGCTGAAGACAGTAAAGCGTTAACGGGCCTTCATTGTGCCAGGGGGATATTGGGAACATAATGTGTTACCCATGGGTCTTAAAGACTCTACGGCCGATTTTAGCAGAATTTTCACACAGAGGTCGTAGGATTATTGGGTACTGACATCCATTTCTATATGGATTATGTTATTATCCAGGGGGAAGATATGCAGGAACAAATACAAAAAATTGAAATTTTACTCACAAGACTTCTAGAATCAAAGTTACCTTTAACTAGAAAATGTATATTTTTCAAACCTAGTGTTAAATATTTATGGCACATAATCTCAGATGAGGGATTAAGACCTCAACCAAAAAAATTTGCGGCGATTAGAAACATGAAATTACCGACGACGACAAAAGAATTACAGCGATTTTTAGGGATGACAAATTACTACCGTAAGTTTATTTACGGGTACGCCGATATAGCGTCTTCATTACATAAGCTTACCGGAGGCAAGACAATAGAAAAAAAAGTCACATAATGAAATTCAGTGGACGCAGAAAGGTAAAGATTCTTGTTCCAACTTTAGAGATAAATTAACCAATAACATAGTCTTGACATTTCCTAACATTGAAAAGGAATTATATATGACTACAGATGCCTCAATATAGCCATTGGTGGGGTATTGCAGCAGTATGATTGTTACGACCTGGCCTTGGTTCTTTACGCCGTAACATAAAGAAACACAAAATAACTCAGCTCACTTTAAGTCCCAGTCAATTAGTAACGAACAACAAGGGTTAATATAAAATGAAGATACTTTAGTGCATATATTTACAGTGAAAACTTAAATCTAGTGAAACAAGCAAAGCAATACACAACACAACCTAGCCATACGAATAACATCAACTATGGCTCTTGTGCCCCCCTAATACATAACTCTATACCTAACATACACTCACGATACACAGAAATAAATGTAGACGCGAATACTTAACAGTAAATGCTCACAGGCCAGCCGGAAGGCTTCCTCCTGTTATCACACCACAGCACTGACTGCCTGCCCTTCATCCAGGCAGCCGGAAGGCAGCTCTTTTATTACGTGTTTCCGACGCATAATTTTTTCCCCACCCGAAAGCCCCGTATTCCCACAGGTCCCCAAACTTGTTTTGGGGAAGCGGGAGAGTATGGGCAAACACTAGAAATCTACCGTCATTTCGCCCAAGGTTACTGGTGGTTCATTCCATTTCTGCCAGAGGAAGATATAGTTACATGACTCCGTGACATGGATCGTGTGGGCGAATTGACTTTAGAGTGGGCGAATTGACTCTTACATGTGGGCGAATTGACTCTCACATGTGGGCGAAATGTCTTGTGGGCGAATTGACGTGTGGGCGAAATGACCGGTAACCGACTCAGAGTATGCATTGGCTCATCAAGTAACACTTAAACCATGATGTACCACTACTTATTATGAGGAAAGACAACAAAAGGAACTCAATTAATAAGGTATTTTAATACTATCATAACCATGAATATGTACAACCTACAAAGAGAAGACTACGACGATGAAAAAATTTCGAGTTGTTTTGGGCGAAATTGATATTCCAGGTGCTATATTTCCGTGCTCGCTGACAACATAGAGAAGACCTTAGGTGATGATTGATGTGCAGAGGCTTCTAAACCAGGAAAACAGTCACATCAGAGTCTCATTAAGAAGTAAGCAAGTTGTAGGGACACATTACGTACCTACCAGTTGCTTACCTTTTGACGAGGCTCTGTTGTGACTCAGTTTTCTTGGTTTAGAAGCCTCTGCACATCAGCCATTACCTCAGGTTTTCTCTATAGTGTTGTCAGCGAGAACAGAGCACAGTAATATAGCACCTGGAATATCAATTTCGCGCAAAATAACTCTAAATTCTTCCATCGCCGTAGTTTTCCCTTCGTAGGTCCACCCGCGGCGACCCCGACTTATCCCCACAATGCACCGATGTAAGCAAACCGTGACGTAGTTATGTCTGGGGCCCAAAATGTCTGGTGTTGTTAAAAGCTAAATTAATGTTCCATTTCAAGTAAAAATGATGATTAAATAATAAAAAATTTCCTCGAGTGGCAACCGCAAATGTACCTCCATACGTTGCATCGCTGTGACAATACCGGCCGCCGTGATTTTTTACAATTCATCTCACGTCTAAAGGAAGCTTAAAAAAGCATATGTGTATTGAGCATTTTCTACTTAGATTTATACGATATATCATCTGTCTCAATATTTGCAGAAACTCGTGTTACACCCTGTGTGTATATATAATGTACATACATAATACATAATTTATATACATATAATATAATATGTATGTATGTGAAGGGAGCTTAAAGCTCCCTTCACACATTCCATAATCGAACCACGATAGCGCGCGCCACCAATTTGATTATTGACGCTATCGTGAAATTTGACCACGATAAACGCCGACCACGATAGCCTCACAACTATGTCACGCTGCCTGTAAGTATGTGTCATGACGGTCGTAAGATGGTCACGATGGAGTCATGACAGCTGTAAGACTATGTCACGAATGGAAAATCAACGGTCATTTTGTCGGCACGATAGAGCTATGATAACCACGACAGTGCCATCAAGATAAAGAGACAGAAGGTAACGTCACCTCCCCGGGGCGTCGAGGCAAAATCAGTCCTTTGTGCGCATGACGTCAATGGGTATCGCGCCAACGGCGCCACCGTTCAAATATTTTATGGCCTCACTCAGGCCTCACCACCTCTCTCTCTCTCTCTCTCTCTCTCTCTCTCTCTCTCTCTCTCTCTCTCTCTCTCTCTCTCTCTCTCTCTCTCTCTCTCTCTCTCTCTCTCTCTCTCTCTCTCTCTCTCTCTCTCTCTCTCTCTCTCATCCCATAAGCCACCCATATTCTTTACCTTGATCAGTATTGTGTACGAGAGAGAGAGAGAGAAAGAGAGAGAGAGAGAGAGAGAGAGAGAGTTCTAGCTTGCACACAAGCTGGGGACGAGACCTTTTACTTGTGCCGCTATTGCCGCTTAGCGGGACAAGCAAAGTTCATTTCCCACCTGACATGCAAGGCCATGCATGCCCTATTTTCTTATGTTCATATGTTCTTATGTTCATACCTCCTCCCTTCCCTTACCTTCTCCTCCTCCTACCCCTTCGTCTACCTCCTTCTCCTCCTCCTCCTCCTCCTCCTCCTCCATCTTCTCTTTCACTCTCACCCTCCTCCTCGCCCTCTTAATTCTTATTGACGTCACTTCCCCCAGCGCGGCAAAAGGGAGGTGACTTTACCTTCTGTCTCTTTACCTTGAGTGCCATGACGGTGCCATGAACGTATCACGATCCTCTTGACGCTCACGAGCGTCAAGAGGTAGCAACATTTCCTCACACGTGGGTGGATGTTGCCATGGTGATGGTGAAGGAAGGGGGGCTAGAGATGAAGGTGGGAGAAACAGGGTTGTGTTGGTAATGGAGAAGGGGGGAGACGGGTGGAAGGTTGTAATAAAGAAGGGGGTGATGGTGTTGGTGGGGAAACGGGGGGGGAGGGGGGGTGGAGAAGGCGTTGTTGGGGTGTGAGTAGTTAAAACGGGGGTGGATCCACCACCCACCCCCTACTCCCTACTCCCATCACCACGTGGTCATGGGAGTAGGGGGAAGAGAGTAGGGGGTAGGTGGCATCACCACGTGGTCATGGGAGTAGGGGGAAGAGAGTAGGGGGAGGGTGGTGTGACCATGTGGTGAGGGAGTAGGGGGGTAAGGAGTCGGGGGAGGGTGGTGTCAGCACGTGGTGAGGGACTAGGGGATAGGGAGTCAGGGGAGGGTGGAGGTGAATGAGAAAGGGGGGAAGGCGGAAGAGGGTGCAAAAAAGGGGGGGGAGGTAGGAATGAAGGCGCGCGTAACGGTTTCTTATCGTCACGATAGATATACGACGATCACGATAGTGTCACGAAGCTGCTACACAGATAACGATAGCGTCACGATAGACTTACGATAGCGCTGCGTTGGGTACAAAAATCGGGGAGCTTCCCAATTTTTTAGTGCACGCACTAACTTTTCGTGGCCTCGGCAGAGCGCGTCACGATCGGTCACGATGGACCCATAACCAGGACCATGACGGCGCTGCGCATTGCATTGTTGGCGCGTTCGTGGTTCGATTATGGAATGTGTGAAGGGGGCTTAAAGAAAGATACGAGGGGTCAGTCATAAGGCGTTTTCTGCGGGGGAGCAAGAGAAATCTCGCTTGCAAGAGGAATTTTTTCGCTTGCTCAAATTTCGCTTGCTGTTCAATCATCCAGGGAAGATGCTTGCCCGACCTGCAAGAAATTTCTTGCGGGAGCAAGATAAATGTTTGTTTGGGCACTGTCGCGTTCGGCTGACGTGGCGATGGTTTGTGCTTCAATAAAAGAATGACAACAGTGTACTTTCGACAAAAACAATTAAACTTTCTTATTTTAATGTCTTATCATAAAAGTTTGAATCAAATAAGGGAGGTTGCGGCGTGTAATTAAGGATAATATAATCGTCACAACTGTATATATTGCTTTATATGCATTCGAACATTGTTTACAACAGAACAGCTGCAGTTAAAGACTGGAATATGTGACTTGATCGAAAATCAACAACTTCAAACACCTCACTCTTACCCGATTTGCTGACAATACCATTGGATATTAAGAAACACTGAGACCACTATCGGCTTCCTGAGGAAATTTTGCATCGCATTAGTATAGATTTATAACTGATGTAAGTGCAAGTATACGAAAACAAGGGTTAAGTAAAAAAGTGCATAAACATTCTCTCCTACTTGTTTGGCTTCATCACCTCATTGCTTGGCTACTGTTGATCACATTAAATTTATAAGCACACTTCCTGAATCTGCACACTTTTCTGACTATGACGGCATAGGATACGTCCCAATGTGAAAATATTTAGAGGGTCAAAATAGTCATTTGATCTTTGTTTTGCTTACATCTCAGCCGCCGCGTCGCCATCTCATGGAGCAAGCGACGGCGAGCGTTTTCTGCGGGGAAACAGCAAGAGAAAAGTGACCGCTTGCAAGCGAAATTTATCTTGCTCCCCCGTAGAAAAACGCCTATATCTGAGGTGTGAACTCTCCGACACACACACACACCACACAAAACACACACTCTTGTTTCTCTTGTTTGTTTGTTTTGTTTAGAGGATAATGCCTCAGAGCCATAGTGATCTACCGCTGCTGCATATTAGTGTTGGCCGAAGCCACCACCCCGGGGGGGGGGGTTACAAACCCCCGGCTGGCACCCGGTACCCATTCACTGCTGGGTGGACAGGGGCTAGGGATTTAAGAAAGACCACCCATCTATCTTTCGCTCCGCCCGGGGATCGAACCCGGGACTTCTCGGTTGTAAGCCGAGCGTGCTAACCACTACACTACGGAGTTCCCTCCGTTCCACACACACACACACACACACACACACGCACACACACACACACACACACACACACAGTCACACACACACAGTCACACACACACACACACACACACATACACACACACAGCCACACACACACATATCTTTCAAATAATTATATTAATAATAAAATAATAATAATAATTTGGATGATAATAATAATAACAATAATGAAAATGATGATGCCATTATTAATCATAATAATAGTAGACTAAGACTAATAATAATAACAATAATAATAATAATAATAATAATACTAACAATAATGAAAATGTGAGCTAGGCTAGATTTGTATAGTGACGCCTGTGTGATATGTAATTATCCTTTTTCTGTGATGGTCTGCCCTCAGGGGTAGAGGGAAGGGAGGGAGGTTTCACAGAGCGCCATTGTCAGCTGAGCTGCAATCGGCCAATGATAACACGCGCCTCAGATTCTGAGGCTCTGAGCCAATGAGCGTTACGTTACCATACGTGTCTCGGCAGTCGGAGTAGTCAATAGTCAGTTCTTGGTCTTGGTACTAGTCAGGAGTCTGTTTCGAGAAAAAAAGAGAGAAAAAAACATAATACCGAAATCCAATACAGACCAAATAATATACCGATACCGGTATACCGATGCAATACTAATACCGATACCGGTATACCGAAAAAGCCGGTAATACCGGTAATACCGGTGCTAAATACCGGTATTTCGGTATACCGGATACCGGTGCACATCACTACTGTGCAGTAACCCTAGAGGAAAATGAAATATTAGATTGGAACTTAGAAGAACTTAGAAAGAAACAAGATGAACATGAATGCTTTGGATATCTGAAAGAAATGATGAAACAAGGTTATGATATAGGTAGAATAAAGTTAGAATAGGATAAGATGAAAATTGGAAGAATATATAAACGACTGAATTTAGGAGAATTATTAGTAAATAAAAAAACATTATATAAATGGCTAAAAATAGCTACAATGAAGAGACACGTCAAATACTTATCCCGGAAGCATAAGAAAATGTAGACTTACGTCAAGCACACTCTCTGCTAACAGCTGGACATGGGGGTGTACAAGTTACCTTAGCTAGATGTAAAATGTTTTGCTACTGGCCGGCCCTAAAAATGATGTTGAAAATTTTGGAAAGCCTGTCTGGTGTGTCATCGCTTCAACCGTGCCCCGCTTCGAAGATACCCATATGTATATCTGCTTTTGAACGCGTACATCTCGACTTTGTGGAACCTATGGGACATTCAGAAAGATAATTCAAGTATTGTTTTGTTTTGATTGACGCGCCTACTAGATATGTAATTGCAGAGCCACTGAAAAGTAAGAATGCTACAGAAGTAGCCAAGATATTTTTTGAGTCAGTAGTATGTAAACAAGGAGTACCTAAGACATTATTTCCTTATCAAGGATCATAATTCATAAACAAAGTATTGAAAGGGGTAGCTGAACTTTTGCACATGGGACATGTTACTACCACCCCATATCATCCACAGGCAAATGGAGTGATAGAGAGAGCCACTGGCACTCTCATAAATATATTGCGTACTCTTGTAGAAGATAACATTGGTATTTGAGATACAATGCTTCCAATTGCGACTTTTGCGTATACTTTTATATAATAGTGGCAATAATCGAAGGATTAAGGATAGATCTCTATATTTAATGTATCTTAGGGATCCTTCATTCCCATTTGAATTAGTAAAAGAGGAAAAGAAGTGGTACAACGTAGACAACTATAAAACTGAGTTAGCTAATTAGGTAAACAGAGTTTATGCTCGGTGTCAGGAATATTTAGAGATAGCAAGAGAACAGTTAGAAAAGAGTTAGCCCAGATATGTGAGGATAAAAAAAGTGAATGTAGATGATAGGGTTTATGTGAAAAAAGTACCCAAAAAGGGAATGCCTTCCAAACTGCAACCGGCATATGTCGGACCTTTCAGGGTTACAGACAAAGTTAGTGACGTTGTCATCAAACTACGGAACATTAGGACGAGGAACACAAAGACATTGCATACAGATAGGATAAGAGTGATACATGAAGATAATATAACCCCTAAAGATAACCGAAATGTTAGAAAGACATACCCAGTGTATGAAAATGGTGTAACAAGGCAGACTAAAGACTTGCACTCATCAGGTCCATTTTCCTTTTACACTGAGAGCAAGGATAATAATCAAACCTCAGAAGACGAGGATGATAAGGATAATGTTCAACTTCACAGGCCAGAAGAAGAGAACGCACCGCAGGAACAACCTGTTCCCAGATATAACTTAAGATCTAGTTCAAACCCGTTTAACTTACCATTGCTAATGCCCAGACCTATTGAATATCAATATGACACATAAATGATAGGTTATATTTTTACAGATTATGTGCTTTTGCCTCGCGGTTGTTTGGTCCCTGAGTATAAATGTCAGCTGCTAGACCGGGCATCAGCTACACCCAAGAATGTTATTCAATGAACGCGGGAGACCGTTACATTATTCCGTTCACAATAAACATTGAGGAAATTTATGCCCCTATATTAAGAGCTAGGTGTTTAACAGCAAGCATCATGCACAACCTTGATACCTTGAAAAGGCGGTATAATTTGTCTAATTTTATTGAAGAAAATGTAGAAGCTTTTGATAAAAAAATTCCAGCATTTAAAATTTTCCATTCAGACTATTTAACACACATCATAGGGTTTGACATAAGTGATGCTACACGAGAGTGCAACAGAAAAACGAAACGGGGGATAAATTTAATTGGATCTATTTCAAATGCTTTGTTTGGTATTGCCACGCAAGATCAGATTGATATCATTCACCGTCGCCTGCAATCCCTTGATACTTACATGGAGCAAGAAAGAAATCTCCTTAATGTCCATTCAGAAATCCTAAATGTGATACCCAAAGATTTAATAATGCCATATGTAAAAAGCTAACACCAAACTAACAAATTTTTTTTTAATTTAAAAATGGGGGGGGGGGGTCTGGAATTTCTGGGGGAAAATTTTTCTTCCAAAAAGCCCGAACTCTGGGGGAAGTTAATTAAAAAAAGGTTGCAAAAAATGTTTGTTTTCTAAACCCTTATTACAAAGGGGAAAACTTTTATATTTAGGGGGATGATACTTTTTAAACCCAAAATTATTTTTCCTAAACCAAATCCTATTTCTTAAAGGGGAAATTGTTTTGTTTAAAAACCCATTGTTTACAAGGTTAATTTATTTTTTAGAGGGAATGGAACTTTTTTAAATTTTTTCACTATCACCCTTTTAAACCATACTGATCCTTATTTCATTGTAAAGAAAATAAAAAAAGAATGAAAGAAAAGGGTCTAACTTTAGTTATAAAAAAGAATTAAGGTTTTTTTAAAAAAAATTACACTATAAGGGGAAAAAGGGGGGAAAAAAAAAAAAAAAAAAAAGGTTAAAAAAAGGGGGTGGAAAAAGTTTTTTTTAAGGGGTTTTTTTTTTTTAGAACAAGAAAAAACCCGGATTCAAGTTTTAAAACGTTTTAGAAAGGAAAAGGGGGAAAAAGGTTTACAAAAGGGGTGGTGAAGTAGTTTGTTAGTAAAAGGATTACATCTTCTTTTTTAAAAAAAGGGGGGGGAAGGCAGGGGAGGGGAAAAGAAAGGTGGATGTAGTAGTGTTAGGGGGACAGGGTATACCCGTGTGGCCCGCGGCCTCTTGTAATCCTTTTTTTTCTTATTCTTATGTTTTTTTGGTATTACTCACTAGTAAATCAGAGTGATATTTTTAGCAAAAATATTAGAGTGTGTGGGGGAAAAAAACATCATTCTTTTTTAATCTGTCCAACTTTAGGACAAGTTTTTCCCAACTTCGGAATCTTGTAAATTTTCTGTATTTTTGAAAGCCCCCGCCCCTCAGCGGGGGGGAAAAATTGTGTAAAAAAACTTATTGTAAAAAAAGTTTTTTCCCCCCATAATCATTAAAGAACCTCACGATTGGGACTATTCAACTCCCCCCCCCCCAACTAGATTATATCGACATACCCTAATCCAAAGACTAGTCTATACTGGACCCCCTACTCTTTTGGGCCTATTCCCAGTGGAGGTCAGTTTTTTGCGATTCCTGCCATTTTCGAAACATTTTTTCCTTTTTTTCCCTTCCTAGGTTTTACAGTAAATGATATACCGTTACTTCGTAAATTTTTTGTTCAAAAATATTATCAAATAAAAAACAGTAAAAACACTAAAGAAAGCCATATGAGAAAAGTGAAAAAAAAAATGCATGAATTTAATTTTCACTTGAACTCATCCCCATTTATATTTTAGGGGGGGGGGAAAAAAAACTTTTAGATGAAAAAAAAAAAGAAGGGGAGTTTCATTAGCTTTCCATTGAATATTTCTTTTTGCTGAAAAAATTTCCCAAAAACTTGCATAAATTTTGCGTTCTAAAACAAAAACATCATCTATCGGGATAATTCCCCCAAATTTTTGAGAATTTTATTCATTTAGTTAACCTAAAATTTTACGCATTTTTCAAATTATTTACAGAAAACAAAATTAGCAATTGAAAGCTAATAAAAATTCTCATTTTATTGTATGTTGCTGCAAAAATCTTTACGAAAAAATTTTAAAATGGCATGATTTAAATGAATATAAGTTAGGCCTTTTTCTTCAGGTTCATAATGGAATTTTTTTAGTGAATTTACGTTTTTTATTTAAATAATTTTATTAACAAACTTTTTAAAGGGGATAACAGGTTCATTTATACTGATAAGCCAAGGTACTGTATTCAGGAACACCTTTTTTTTACTTGCCGACCGATTGATGAGTAATTTTTTTATTTAAAGTAATTTTGCGGGTTAAAATTTTTTATCAGAAAACGAAAAAATTCAATGGAAACAAAGAAAACCCGTACTTTGATATTTTATCTAAAATGTTTTTTGAAAAAATTTTAAAATGGAAAAAGAGTTTTTTTAAGTAATTTTTAGGTCTGGATATTTCTTCACCCCTTATAATGGCATTTCTTTAGTGTGTTTTACGTTTTTTTTAGATAATATTATAAAACAAACTTTTTACGAAAAAGATAACGGTAAAATCATATAAATGAAAAACCTTAGGAAGGGGAAATAGGGGTGATTTTTTCAAAAATGGCAGGAATCGCAAAAATAGGGCCCTAAACGGTAGGGCGTGTTGGCGCGGGGCACGATTTCAAGTTTCAGTTTAAGGGTAGTTTTTTGCCTAATCGCTCTTTTTCTGAAAAACAATTACTTTTATAAAAAATTTTGGGAGCTTTAAAAGTGGGGACAAGGATGTTTACTTGGGGTGAACCCTTTATGCCCTGCTCCCCCTCACACTTCCTGCCAGCGCCCTTGCGATTAAACCGTACCCTTTTCCCCTTGCATCGTACCTACACATCATGGGAACATGACTTTTTGTGAACGCTACTAACATCAGTTTTCCCAGCAGGTCGACACGAGCCCATTCCCCTCCCGGGTTTAAATTTTCATCGCTTGCGCCTTTGTTGAAGCCCCCCTCGCTACAAGAAAATAGTTCCCGGTTTAAAAAAACCTACCGGGTTTTGAGCCTTTTTGCCTGTTGCTATCATCATCCTCTGTGCCGTTGTTTACTTGGTTTTTTGCCCCCCCGGTCCCCGGCCCCTGGTCGTAGACGGACTAAGATGGCCCGAAAAAACTTCCACCCCTGCGAAAAACTCGATGGGGGGCCCAAACTACAGTCTCTACAAAGAACCTGAACCCCCAAACGACTTTCCCTGACCACATTTTTTCCCACAGGTACTACCGAATGGCCCCCCCTAAAAAATTTAGTAGAGGGCCGCTCTTTAAGGAGGGGAAGGGCAAAAAGGGGGGGGGGGGGGGAAAAAAGGGGTGAAAGAGGGGAAAACAAACTGCTAAGGTTTTCACACGAAAGTCAAAGAAGGTTTGGGTTTTTTAAGAGGAAGGCAAATTAAAACTTGTTTTGCTCAAAACCCAAAAGAAATAGTAGAAATTTTGAATGGTTTCGAGGGAAAGGGACAGGAGAAAATAAGGGGTTTTTAGGGAAACATCACGATAAGGGTGAGTTTACAATAAGGGGGGGATTTTAGGAAAAAAAGACATTAGGGTGAGTTTAGGGAAAAAATTATTTTCCGAATTTTATAAACGAAAAGGGACAGCAAATAGCGGAAATTCTCTTATAGATTTTAAAATGAGGGAACAATAAAAGGGAAAACGTAAGTAGAGGTGAAAATATTTTTTTTATGCTTAGGAAAAGGGAATTGCAGCTCTCACATATCAAGTAAGGGGTGTTTCAGTAGGGTGAGTAGGAAAATTTTTTAGATTGACAGACATGTGTGCTATGTTATCATACGTGTATGTGTTGGGTTTGAACTGATGTGGGGGATAGGGCGTTGTTTAGATTTTGGGGGTGCGGGACGCAACTTGGGGATAGTAAATGGTGTGTTGGTAATAAAGTGTTATATGAAAGTGCTTACGTGCATCAGTTCATTCACCCCAGCGGGTGGGAAAGGGCCCTAACCAGTAAAGTAAAAAAAAAAATATGTGAAAAGTATGAGCTACGGTATTACTAAAAACCCTTTTATATATATAATATAATTTATATATAATATAAAATATATAATATAATATTTTATATATTTTAAAAATTTTATAATATAATATATATATATATTTTATATATATATATATAAAAATAATTAAAATTTTTATATATATTATTATATAATATAATATAATGGTGCGTAATATGTATTATGAATCTATTTATAGGGAGGGGGGACTTTGGTATACAAAATGTTTTAAGTGAGGGAAATTTAAAATTTTTTAAAAGAAAAAAAGTAAAACCCAAATCTGATCATTAGCTTAAAAATAACTAATATA
>JACEEZ010000780.1:105000-112500 GCA_016584305.1 Chionoecetes opilio | reverse complement strand
ACTATCAAATATTTACCTGGTAATAAAAATCATGTTGCAGACGCACTTTCACGCAACATTCCAGTAGCAGTGCTCTCAGAGACTTCAAATTTCTCTCTACAAGACTTATCGAATGCTCAACGCCAAGATCCTGTGTGGTCAAAAGTGATTTATGCACTAGATTCTGGAGATGAATCGTTATTGCCTAGATTGTCAGTTCCATTTTTACAGTTTTCAATAGTTGAGGAAGTTCTTTGTCGTAAGGTCACTATGGACGAGAACACGGTTACTCAACTAGTTATTCCTACCAGTCTAGTGGAAACTGCTTTAAAACTCATTCACGACATGCCTCAAGCAGGATATCCAGGTCGAGACAGAACCTTGTCCGCTGCACGTCGTAAGTTTTAATGGCCTACCATGCGCATCGATGCAGAGAAACATGTAACAAATTGTCGTTCATGTGCACAAACCAAGGGTAATACGAAAACTGCTCCTATCCTTGAATATCCCTTACCTGAGTCGTCCTTTGACACCGTAGGCATCGACTTATTGCAGCTTCCTCGAAGTCATCAAGGGTCACCATATGTACTAGTATGTGTAGATCACTTCACACGTTATGTGATTTTAGTCCCCTTGCCTAACAAGTCTGCTATAACTGTTGCTCATGCTCTAGTTTCAAATTTAATGTGTCCCTATACAACTCCTAGAGTGCTGATTTCAGATAATGGCCCTGAATTTGCTAATCAAATTCTTCATAACATCTGTGAGCAGTTCAAGATTAAGCAAGCTTTCATTACTGCTTATCATCCTGCGAGCAATGGGTTAGTAGAAAGGACTAATAAGAAGATTCTTGATGTCCTTCGCCATTATGCTGGCGAGTTTCATGACTCTTGGGAGGACTGGCTACCTCATGTAGCGGCTTCGATAAATAGTTAAGTAAATTCCTCTACAGGAAAGACTCCACATTTCATGTTGTATGGTGTCGACAAGCGATTACCTTATGATGTGCTTTTGCAATCTCCTGTCCCTGTCTACGCAGTAGACGATTATGCTAAAATTCAACTAAGATCCTTTCAGATCATTCACAGATCAGTTCGAGGAAAACTTAAGACTTCTCGTCAGGAGATGATGCGTAGACAGCATAGTAAGGCTGGTCCTGTTGCAAATTCCATAGGTGATTTTGTTATGAAACGTTCTCCTGAACGCCAAAATAATTTGTGTTCTAAATTTTCAGGTCCTAATTTGGTCACCAGTAAAGTTCATGGAAATAAATTCATACTTCTTGATCAAACTCATAATATTACAGAAGTAGTACATGTAGATAGGCTAAAGAAAGTCAAGCTGACCTCTCATGCACTGACCAACTCCACTACATAGGGTAACATGCCCTTATGTTTTTTTCACATGTTATGTATTAGATGATGAAATGTTAGATGAATGAAATGAAGAAAGTTATAATGACTGTAAGGTCACATTTAGGTGTGGCCGAGCGATGTGCTGGTGGTAATTAGCACAAATTGTGTAGAATTAACAATTTTTTTTTTTTTTTTTTTTTTTTTACATCACAAGGAAATGGCCAAGGGCACAACAAAAAGGGTAACACAAAGCCAGCTTAGTTGCCAGTCCCTATAAAGAAGACAGTAAGAGAATAAAATACAAACAGAGGGGTAGGCCAATTTAGTTTGGGAGGTGTCTTGTTACTCTTCTTTTGAAAAGATTTAAGTCATATGAAAATGGAAAAATAGAAACAGGAAGAGAGTTCCAGAGTTTACCATTGAAAGGGATGAAAGAGTAAAGATACTGATTAACTCTTGCATTAGGAAGATGGACAGTATAGGGATGAGAATGAGTAGAAAGTCTTGTGGATCGAGGCCGCGGGAGTGGGGGAGGCATGCAGTTAGCAAGTTCAGAAGAGCAGTGCGCATGACAATAACGGTAGAAGAGAGCAAGAGAAGCAACATTGCGGCGGTGATTTAAAGATTGAAGACAGTCAGTCAGAGGAGAGGAGTTGATGAGACGAAAAGCTTTTGACTCGACCCTGTTTAGGAGAGCTGTATGAGTGGAACCTCCCCAAACATGTGAGACATACTCCATACATGGGCGGATCAGGCCCCTGTAGAGAGCAAGCAATTGGGAGGGAGAAAAAAAAGGACGCAGACGCCACAGCATACCTAACTTCTTAGAAGCTGTTTTAGCAAGAGATGAGATGTGAGATTTCCAGTTCAGATTTTTAGTAAAGGATAGTCCTAGAATGTTCATTGTAGAAGAAGGAGACACTTGAGTGTCATTGAAGTAGAGGGGATAGTTATCTGGTAGGTTTTGTCGAGTAGATAGGTGAAGAAATTGGGTTTTTGAGGGATTGAACAAAACAAGGTTTGCTTTGCCCCAATCAGAAATTATAGAAAGATCAGAAGTTAGGCGCTCGGTGGCATCTCTCCGTGAATCACTTAGTTCCTGTTGAGTTGGACGTCTAATAAACGACGTTGAAAAATGCAGGGTAGAATCATCAGCGTAGGAGTGGATAGGGCTTTGAGTTAGACTTAGAAGATCATTAATGAATAATAGAAAGAGAGTGGGTGATAGGGCAGAACATAGGAGTGATAGGATAGTGATAGGACAGAGTGGTGTTCCCCCTGGGGAACACCACTATTGATAGATTTAGGAGAAGAACAATGTCCGTCTACAGTAGCTGCAATAGAACGGTTTGAAAGGAAACTTAAAATGAAGGTACAGAGAGAAGGATATAAACCGAATGCGGGTAGTTTGGAAATGAAAGATTTGTGCCAGACTCTATCAAAAGCTTTTGATATGTCAAGGGCAACAGCAAAAGCTTCACCGAAACCCCTAAAGGAGGATGACCAAGATTCAGTTAGGAAAGCTAGAAGATCGCCAGTAGATCGCCCTTTACGGAAACCGTAATTTTTTTTTCCTTATGCCTCAGTCCTTCATCAAGCATCCTACCGGATACCTAACTAAAAATAATAAAAAAAAAATTAGCATATACATCAGACATAATTTCATATAAATGTTCATAGGATTTTCTATCACTCACAAACAAATATTCTCATCCCGCACATCCCAATTCCTCCAACAAATTTACAACAAAATGAGATAGTATGTATTCTTAACTTATCACTTCCCTCACCAAGAGCAGATATAACCAGTTTGGGGAATACGTATTTAATGTAATGCCTTCACTCCCTTGAAATGAGAACCTTCTCACTTTCTCTTATTTGTCAAGGCCGAAGCCCTATAGAGTCGCGACTGGACTCGTCCCTCTAGTCTGTAATGGTTATTTTCTTTTACTCCACTAATCCTGGGCGTAGGTGCGTAGGGAGAAATCACGACTGCATTTACTCCATACCCGCAATACTTGGGATAAGGCTCACCTCCTTTGCGAGGCATGCATACTCCTGCGTCTATCACCCAACGAGCGAAGCTCAGAGCCAAGCATATCCTTGGGTCTAACGACAACCTAGCGAGTTTAGTGTTCAGTGCAATCTGTGTGCACCCTCTAAAGCAAGAATTTCTAACCTTTACATTCTCTCTAGGGGACCTTCATCTCTCTCTCTTTCTCTCTCTCACGAGAGAAAGTAGTGAAAGTTAATCTCTTTCTCACGAGAGATTAACACTTCTGTCATTATAATAAGCACGTATCTCTTCACTGGCCTCCTCTCTCAAGATGGTGTTAGTGTATAAATTCCTCCTCCATTACTACCACTCTAAAGCAAATTTTCTAAGGTGGCCATTACTGCCACGACAACCCGTAAAGCTGCTTACTTGTAGGGCGTCTAGTTCTACATGAGCTGTTACCTCTATCCTAATGTTAATCTAACCGTAAGGTACGGCAACCTAACCTTACCGCACCTTTTACGTGACATCCTGCCCTACATTAGTGTTAAGTGTGGAATACAAGCCCCCTATCCACACATTCATCATCCATCCACTTCCACACACATCACTATCCACTTCCACTCGGCATCGTTCCACACTGCATCCACACGTGGATGTAGTGTCACATCACCCACATCCACACTACCTTCACGCATCCTACATCACCCATAAACACACTGCATACGCGCTACCCACATCACTTTCATGTTCAACAGTGGGTCTGGGGTGTGCATGTTTCATGTTGCACCCTTTCACTACTCCGCTTCGGCTTTTCCAGGCCATCACTAATGTCTTTATCAGCGTCTATGTTAGCATGTGGGTAACCCGGGCCTACTGTTACGTTAGTATCATCTACTTCCCCAGCCTGAGCGAACTAGTCATAGTCACTAACGCTACTCTATACACCTATATGAACACCTATATATACTCTGTACACACCATACTGTATAGTATGTGATCACTAGGTAACTGGCACTTGAAAAAACCAACAACTAACAAGGCGTTAGTTAGCACGTGGGTACGTGGATCCATCGAATGGATCCAAACCGCTGTCACCATTATGTAGTGGTCAAAATGATCATCTACACCGTTGTCACCATTATGTAGAGCCCACATTGTGTGTATGTTCCACATTCCTGGTTACTCTGCTGCCACCACCCACATTAATTGGGAAAAAATATATAAATGAATAAAAATAAAAGATTTAAGAAAATATGTAAGTACTGGTTGGATCTGAATGACAACGCGTTAATATATTTCTAATCTATAATAATATAAGCGTAAGTGTGTCTGTCTGTCTGTCTGTCTGTCTGTCTGTCTGTCTGTGTGTGTGTGTGTGTGTGTGTGTGTGTGTGTGTGTGTGTGTGTCTGGTATAGGTTCCGCCCCCTGTGGCGCAATCACCTCATATGAAACATTTTTGGAACCGGGTTGACCAGGGGAAGGTTTTAAGCCCATTTATGAGATGATCCGATCCCTTTTTTGCTCTTCTTCGTCATGTCCAATCTGAATGCGTCCTGATATTGCCGCGGAATGAACAGCAGATTCTCCATTTACTCATGCGACTGTAAAAATTGAAGTTTTTTCTTTGTAATGCAGATTTGGAGGAAAATGCAATCAGTGAATAGGAGTGATTAAATATTAAATCTCTCTCTCTTTCTCTTTTTCTTTTCTTTTCTTTTTCCCTCTCTCTCTCTCATCATTTACACCTCTCATTTTCCTTTCCTGGAAGATGAGAGGTGTCCTGCCCTGCTTCCCCGTGCACCCGTAGTTCATTCCCTCCATTGCTCGACACAGCCGCTGCAGCCGCTACTGTAACTATTAATTAAAACTAACTTGCAAACAAAGGAGGTGCCGCTCGCCATAGTTCCTGCGGAGAGTAAAGGCCGGTTCCCACTAGCCCGCTTGTACGGCCGCCGTACAACAGCAATGAACAACAATGACGTCACAATGACGTCACAAAAAAGTCGACTGCACCGCCGTACCGCTGTACGGCTGCCGTACAAAGTTAAAATAAAGTCATATCTCCCGCTCGGCGGTGTCCGCTCGAGCGGAGGTGCAAACTGTGCCCAGTTACCACAAATACCACTCAAGCGGTGATGATGGTGACGTCATTGTTGGGCGGTGTACGGCAACGGCGGCCGTAGAAGCGGTCTAGTGGGAACCGGCCTTAAGAGGAGTGAGGCAGGACGAGAGAGGAGGAGGAATACATAGGAATACATAGGAAGAACAGATATCAGGAGACCTATTGGTCTACAACGAGGGTATCTACTGAACTACATACTACTAACTACCAAACTACATGTAAGATAACAGTTAAAAAGGACTACCATGCCTCTAAAGAAAAGAGGAACATGGCAGTCTCACAGTGAAGAATGTGAGGATATGAAGTATATGTAAACTGATGCTACCACTAACAGTAATCGTTCCGGTGGACGTTATAATATAATTCACAGGGCAGTATCAAAACCCATTTACTTTACAGTACGTGTCCAGTCTGTTTTTAAATGAAGTTATTGTGTTGGCTTCGACATTTGCTGGTAATTTGTTCCACCGACTGACAACTCTGACGCCCACGACAGAAACTATCCTCTCACCCATAACCGTAACTATCCTCCCACCCATAACCGTAACTATCCTCCCGCCCATTTCCGTAATTGTCCTGCCGCCCCCTACATTAACTATCCTTCCGCCTACTATCAAGACTATTACACCCACCGTGACTATCCTCCCGCCCACTACCGTGACTACTCTTCTGCCTACTATCGTGACTATTACGCCCACCGTGACTCTTCTACCACCCAGTCGCACCACAACCCACCCGCCCACCACTGAGCCCGTAAAAGCCGCCGCCCCGCCAACCTTCACGCCCACCCGTGAGGCGCCTTGGCCCGAATAAACTGACCAAGTAATTGTATGTCAGGTCAACTATCTAGCCCAGGATCACGTGACTTCCTTGCCGTGATATCAATTGTACTAAATATATTCTTTTTAGCGGAATTTAATTGTATATTCCGTATATAGTAAGGAAATTAAAGGGAATTTTGTAGCAGTGTAGAATGATTTCAATGTAAACTGAGTAAATTAGATATTTTTGATAATATATATATATAATATACTTTCCTGTATTTCTGAAGCAAATTAGTTGTTTGCCGTCGTGACAAAAGTCTGTCACTGTGATGATATTTTCTGAACAATAAACTATGAACAAACAAAATCCAGCTTGTCCTTATCACATCCTTAGAATGACATTTATTTGATTTCCTAATAAAATTATTACACGAGGAGGAGGAGGAGGAGGAATACATAGGAATAACAGACACCAGGAGACCTATTGGTCTATAACTAGGGTATCTGTTGAACTACATACTACTATCAACTACATGTAAGAGGACAGTTGGAAAAGGATACCATGTCCCTAAAGAAGATAGGAACATGGAAGTTTCGTAGTGAAGATTGAGAGGATATGAAGTATGCTAACTGCAACAACCACTAACACTAATCGATCCGGGAGACTATAACATAAATTTGCAGTACAATATCAAAACCCATTTACTTTACAGTACGCGTCTAGTCTGTTTTTAAATGAAGTAATTGTGCTGGCTTCGACAACATTTGTTGGTAATTTGTTTCATCGATCAACAACTCTAACATTGAAATAATTTTTACGGAGATCTGTGATGAAACGTTGACCATTCAGTTTTAACCGTTGTTTCCTGTTGTCACTAGAGGAGAAAGCTCGAATAGGTTCTCATGATTAATGACGTAAAATCCTTTAAGGATCTTAAAGGTATCTATCAAGTCCCCACGGATTATGCGATCCTTTAAGGAAAACATATTAAGTTTCCGCAGTCTCTCTTCATATGATGAATTTCGCAGAGATGGAATCAGTTTGGTTGGTCTTCTTTGAACTGATTCCAATTTGGCTTGATCTCTTACGAAACAAGGCGACCAGAATTGAACGGCATGTTCCGGAACCCATCAGTGCGGTGCGGAAATATGAGTACTGCAACTTTGCCTGAGTGACGGGTTCCTGGTCCATAGATGCAATTCCATCTCACTGCAGTATATTCATCTTCCCTGATTCCTATATTTGCACTAACTGAATTCGAGGGAAAAAGAGAGAGAGA
>JACEEZ010000780.1:80000-100000 GCA_016584305.1 Chionoecetes opilio | reverse complement strand
AGGTTTGGTTATGTCAGTCAGTTTTGGTAAAAATTTTGAGAGATACTGTACCATTCCCAGCAATCGACGCACTTCGGAGAGATCAGTCGGTGCAGGCATCTCTACGATGGCTTGGATTTTTTGTGGTGCAGCCTTTATGCCCTCATCAGATATCACATGACCGAGGAAGGACACTTCTGAGAGTCTGAGTTGAAGCTTGTCTATACCCAGAACCACGTTACGTTCCTCGCATCTGCATAGAAATTCCCGCAATTTACGGTCATGGTCTGCCACGGCTTCTTGGTGGGTAGTTCCACACCCGTACACAACAAAGTCGTCTGCCATCACCTCGACACCCTGCAGGCCTTCTATGAGTTGATGCATCCTTCGCTTGAAAATTTCTGGTGAAGAGGAAATTCCGTATGGCATCCTCAGCCACCGGTATCTGCCAAATGGAGAGTTAAACGTAGTTAGGTAGGACCTTTGTTCCTCGAGCGGCACATGCCAAAATCTTTGCTTCACATCCAAAATTGAGAACAACTTAGCTCCTGAAAACCTTGTTGCGATGTCTTCTATAATGGGCAATGGGTAATGTTCTCTTCTGACTGCCTTGTTTAAATCCCGAGGGTCAATACATATTCTCAGTTGTCCATTTTTTTTAGGCACCACGACTAGTAAGGACACCCAGTCTGTGGGCCGTGTAACTTGAGCGATGATCCCTAGATCCTCCAAACGCCTGAGTTCCTCCTGTAAATGTGCACGTATGGCTGCAGGCACACGACGTGGAGCGTGCTGAACTGGGGGTACAGAGTCGTCCACTCTTATTTTACATGGCTCATCTAACCTCCCCACAGAGTCACTAAACACTTTAGGGTATTGTTACTTAAGGGTCTCTTTAGTGTTATTACAGTCTTTCTGTGTCACATGTATATTCCTGGACTCATTCTTGTCAAGTGGATTAATCTTATCATTGTCTTTTATTTCCAAAATTCCAAGGAAAACACTCGCCTTATACCCCACTACCGAGTGAAAGTCCTTCCCACTGACAAGTTCACAGTTAAGGTTACATGTACGGTCACCACCATAAACTTGTATACTCACTCGTCCCTCTGAACGCTTACTCACACGTCCGTACCCGAACAGCGTAGTATTAGAAGGGGTTGCATTTTTCAACTCATAATCACTTGTTGCTGCTGTATACACATGTACTGGCAGCACATTACAGTCCGCCCCACTTATCAATTTGGAAGCGTATGTAACACTTTGGTGTGATTCTCAAAGTAACAGTCTGATCCTCCTGAAGCTGAACACTCGAAACATGCTTAACTCTGTACACCTGGAGTTCTGACTCCGAATCATCTTCCATGTTCAAATTTTCCAATTTGTTAACTACTCTGGCTTCACGACGAAACACTGTATTTCTGGAGTGTGGACACTTCACTGCAAAATGGTTACGTTTTTTACACTTCGAGCAGGTTTTTCCCCACGCAGGGCAAACCTCCTTCATCATCTCATGTTCCATTGCACAGAATCTACATTCCTTAATCCATCCAACTGGTTTCCTTGCGTTTCCTAAGTTGCGTTGAACTGCCGCTTTGTTCTCGTTCACTCGACTCGTCCATTGCGGTCTTCCTCAGCCCACTGCATGCACATTCCCATCGCTTATTTGGCCAACTTCCATTTGCTGAACAGCGGCCATTGCACTCGCTCGGCAAATCTCCAGAGTTCGTGCTAACGTAATGTCCTTTTCACGCAGAAGACGATCACGCACTGTGTCGTCTGTGATCCCGAACATGATACGATCACGAAGAATCTAGTCAGGCGTAATATTCTCGTAGTCACACCTGAGAGCTATCTGGCGCAAAGCAGTCACATATTGTTCAAACGATTCACCAGGCCTCTGTCCACGAAGGTTGAACCGATATCGTTCGAACGCTGTGTTCTTGAGCGGCCAACAGTACTCCTCAAAAGCGTCAAGTACACCCTTCACATCCTTCTTTTTATCCTCCGTAAGTTGGAACGTCTGGAACACTTTATGAGCTTCAGCTCCTATCACAGTCAACAGTATAGAGACTTGTACTTCACCTGGTTTCTTGTTAAGTTCAGTTGCCGCCGCGTAGCACTCCCAACGACTTCTCCAGTCCTTCCACAGTTCTGTTGCGTTTCTTTCGTGGATGTCGAAACTTGCTGGTGGCGGTAGGGAGAGTGAGAGCGCCATAGTAACGTCCACTTGAAGTACGAAGCTGGAGTTCTGCGCACCGCTGCCACCATGTGGCGTCTCCTTGCAGTGTTGTTAATAATATCTTGAGCAGAGTAAACTCCTTTATTAACAACTTCAGTAATCCAGGTAGGTAAGCACAATACAAGTGGTTGACTTGTGACGGGCTGGCTGCCATACAGGAACTGGCTCTCTCGGCTCTGATTCACCTGACGTCAACTAGCCTTTGAACCTTTGAACCACTGATCGAATACAATACTAAAACATTTACTACTCGTTACAACCACCGACCAGCAGTTTGCCCGTTCACACTGTACTGAGTCCCCTACGTTCTCCCCTATCCAGTGTGCGGGTAGCTGCTGTCCGTGTTGGTTGAGCGATAGGTACTGGCGTGCAGTTGTGCCAGATAACATGGGCCCATTATCAACCCTGTGGGATAATACGGTACTTCGTACATACGTACCAGGTACATCCCAGGGATTTGCAGACCGTATGCTCCATAACTATTAACGTTCTACTAATTTCACACTGTACTATAACCCATACACCGGAACGTCTGGCATGGAGATTAACTGTCTAGTTCAGTATTTCCCAACCTGGGGGAAATTTCTCCCTGCGGGGAAATTTCAGGATTCTAAGGGGGAAATTTATCCTGAGGGACATCTAAATTACTATCATTTAGTCGACAGAAAAACAAATTTCTTTGAATACGACTATTGACTTTTCTTCAAGTATATATAGATATACTGTAGAAGATAGTGTCTATATACTTGTGTTATTAAGCAAGTAGATTTTGTGTTTTGGCTACTTTGTTTCATTTGAAGGGGGAAACCGGATGGTTGAACTGAAAATGGGAGTGATGTTCGAAACAATTTTTTACCTTGCCGATCGGCCTCCACTGGTCATAGGCGGGTGGGCGCAGAGCGCAAGTAACAAGTCCAGTATTTCAGTAGTCTTTGGTTCAGGTATATACACGGTTTATACAGGGGAGAGAGGGGGGAAGGGGGCTCACGTATCTTGAGGGGGGAGAGAGAGGGGGGGAGGTTGTTCACGTATCTGGAGGGGTGAGAGGGGGGCAGGGGGTTCACGTACCTGGAGGGGAGAGAGAGAGAGGGGGAGGGGGTTTGCTAAGGAGAAAATGTGTTTTAAATCCGAAAAGAACCTCCTCTCAGGGACGTTGTCTTCATTCCCCGGATGCCATGGCGGCGGGAAGCATATTCCCGTTTTCTGGAAGAGTATGTGGCGTTTACTCCTGAACACGTCAGGTTAGGTTACGTTAGGTTACGGATAGGTTAGGTCACTCAGAAACCACATACTCGCATAGAGAACGGGAATATGCCGCGGGAAAGCTATTGTGGCAAGGTACGCCGCCCTTGTATTTTTACTTTTACTCAGGAACTCTTAGTGCGATCGTATGTTATATTTAGAGAGAGAGAGAGAGAGAGAGAGAGAGAGAGAGAGAGAGAGAGAGAGAGAGAGAGAGAGAGAGAGAGAGAGAGAGAGAGAGAGAGAGAGAGAGAGAGAGAGAGAGAGAGAGAGAGAGAGAGAGAGAGAGAGAGAGAGAATAAGGCATTTCCTTAACAGTACGCTGAATGCTTCTAATTATACTGGGTATTTCACTTACAGTGTTTACATGGCTAATGATATCATTAATGTTGACCTTGTTACTGTGTAGCATTTTCCTTAACGTAGCAGGAAGCTATAATTAAATTCATAACATTTATACTCAACTGAACGTGTGAAATAATCCTGCTCTGAAATGTGTTGGATATCAGTTCCTTTTGATGGTCATAATCTCTCTCTCTCTCTCTCTCTCTCTCTCTCTCTCTCTCTCTCTCTCTCTCTCTCTCTCTCTCTCTCTCACCCATCAGGGTGGCTCGGTTGGTAGAGCTGCTGGCTCGCGTGTGCAGCGTCCCTGTGCATTCTGTCAGCGGTTCGAGCCCACCAGGTTCGTCCTGGCGTGGAAGCGCTTTGTATAGACAATAACCTTGTAGTTGGTACTTGCAAAGTGTCTAGATAGGATCAAAGAATCTTCTCTTCTCTCTCTCTCTCTCTCTCTCTCTCTCTCTCTCTCTCTCTCTCTCTCTCTCTCTCTCTCTCTCTCTCTCTCTCTCTCTCTCTCCTCTCCTCTCGCTCTCGCTCTCGCTCTCCTCTCGCTCTCGCTCTCGCTCTGCTCTCGCTCCTCTCTCTCTCTCTCTCTCTCTCTCTCTCTCTCTCTCTCTCTCTCTCTCTCTCTCTCTCTCTCTCTCTCTCTCTCTCTCTCTCTCTCCTTCTCTCTCTTTCTATTCCCCATGCAAGTCCCGGGTGGGTGGGCGAGGAGGTGACCGCAATTAACCGTAATGATACAGTCCTCATTGTGTCGCGGGCCGCGGGCGTGTCATGGAATATTACGGCACATGATTCATAAAAGGCTCGGCATTATAAAAGCTATGAACTTTGGGAAGGTAATTAGGTATAGTTTGAAGGGTCGGCCTTTGATGCTGTGAATGATGGAGTGTTTACAGCGGCGGGGTGAAATAGGCGCCGATATCTTCTTTCACGAGCAGGTAAAACATAGAAAAGTATATTTGTTGACTGAAAACACATAATGGAAAAGACAATCTAGAAAAAAGGAGATGAAAACATGAACCAGTAAACATCACATCCATCATTCTTTTTGGAGAATCTAGATGTGTTTTTTCTTGAGGGTGATGTCAGTGACGAATCATTAACGCAAAAATATTGCATCTTCATTGTTTTTTCTTTGGACATGGATCTGAAAAAACAACCAATTAAATAACTAGTCTTAATAACGGCGTCAACTAATAATTATTTTTCCACGACCTCTGGAAGGTAATCAAATTCAATTTTTTATTCTTCTTATTCTCACACCATTTTCCTCCCACAATTTTTCTCAAGTTCTAGGCGCGAAGACCTTTACGGAGGGACATCTGGAAGATAGGAAACCGGATAGTTTGTTTCCTGTTCTTGGGGATCCGAACAGAATAATGTATCAAGTGGCACTTGGGTATCGATAATTATGTATCAAGCGGCCTTCGCACTCCTCTCTGTCCGTATACATTTTTCCTGGTCCGGGGTGAGGAGTAAGAGGAGGAAGAGGTACAGGAAAGTGGAGGATTTAGTGGAACAGCATGACTTAAGTGGAAGAGGGAGAGGAAGAGGAGAAATAAGGACTCAAGTAGAGGAGAAGAATGGGCTTTGAGCTTGGTATTCATCATCGGTACAGAAATGTATTACAAGGATATTTTACTACATCAGAAAAAATATAAACATTGCGGAATATGTTTGTATGTACGGATGTATGTATATATGTCCTCATTTCTGAGTTTTATCTTTATACGTCCGTCTATTAGTTTCTTTGTGGTTATGTAATTTTCTCTTTCTCATTTTTATTGCTGAGATTTGTCTTTATTGACATACACACACACACACACACACACACGCACACGCACACGCACACGCACACACACACACACACACACACACACACACACACACACACACACACGCACACACACACACATACACACATACACACACACACGCACACACACACGCACACACACACACACACACACAAACACACACACACACACCCTCTGTATGTAGTGGTTAGCACGCTCGGTTCACAACCGAGAAGTCCCGGGTTCAATCCCCGGGCGGAGCGGAAACAGATGGGTTGTTTCCTTAAAACCCGAGCCCCTGTCCACCCAGCAGTGAATGGGTACCGGGTGTTAGCCGGGTTTTGTGACCTGCTCTCCGGGGTGGTGGCTTCGGCCAACACTAAGCACTAAGGATGAATGATAAAAATGTTGATATGGAGACGGGGCCACACGAGCATTGCTCTGGCCCTGTAAAATACAGCTAGATGAATACAACTAGATGAATACACACACACAAGGGACAATGTAAAATAATGGCAGGATGGATCTGACGGGAGTGAAGGAGCGTCCTTCCCTGCCAAGGTGGTACAGGCGGTCGGCTCCCACACTCGTAGTCTTGACACAATGGACTCACGATGCACTGCCACTTTTTCCCCAGTGAGCTTTACAGGTGAGGAAGTTTTTTTTTTTGTCTATTTCAATTGCCAATGCATCCAGTTCGGTTTCGAGTTTTGCTAGGTTGTCCAGGATTGCGTCCATCTGGTGTGCCTCGCAGTCTGCCATCCCAAGCTTGTTATACAGACACGCGGCCACAGTGTCCTCCTCAGGATTTGGGGATACAGCCTCGACGATGGACTGGTCGGTTTTCTCGTCTGTGTTTTGTGGTTCAGCCTGCAGGTCTTGAGGCGGAGTGGCAATGTTATGGTTTGGGGAGTCGTCATCCATGATCTGCCCTTGCTGCTCGTGCTCTGGCTGTGTTACTGTGCTGTGCTGGTCCATGCAGCGCTGCATGGCCGCTGCGTGGTGCTCCTCCATGGCCTCCTTCTGCATCATAACAGCGCTCAGATTGTGTTCAGTCTGATGAAGGGATTGGGTCGCGACGTGCCGCTGTGTAACAACCTGAACCAGCTGTTCCCTGGCCTGTGATTCCCTTGAGCCACAGTGCTGCTGCTGCTCATGCAGGGTATCTCTCAGACGCGCCACCTCACGCCCTTGATCCTCCTTCTCCTGCTCCTTTTCGGCCCGGCACGCCGCCAGCCGGCCTGCCTCCCGCTCCTCTATGGCCTGCACCGTGGTGGACAAGGAGTCCTCGCACAGCCGTGCCTGTCTGCGGCGGTTTTCATCGTCCTCCTCCCTCTGCAGTGTCAGGGCGCGGGTCTGCGCCTGAAGGGACTCGTAGCCCTGCCTCAGGAGTCGTGCCCCGCGCCTCATGTCCTCCAGGGCCTTGTCCTTGTCAGTAACCTCCTCCTCCCGCTCTCCAAGGGCTGCCACAATCTCTTTCTTGTCCTGCTGCATAGCCTGCACCTCCTTCACGTTGTCCTGCAGGCTGTCCCGCAGCCTGCCGTTGTCCTGCAGCAGACTGCGGATGTCCTGCAGTGCCTTGAGGTGGTTCTCCTCAACCACATAATGTCTGGCCTGCAGGGCTTCGTGGTGCTTCTCCATCAGGAAAGTCTTGCCACGCAGGGCCAGGTGCTCCTGCAGCAGCCTGGCGTGGTCCTCCAGCTCGTAGCGGTGCTCCTCCTCCAGGCCGGCGTACCTGTGCTGCAGGCCGCCGCACCGCTGCTACAGCGCGTCGTGGTGGTGCAGCAGGGCCAGGTGCTCCTACAACACAGCTGCATGCTGCACGCCCAGCTGCCGCTGCTCCGCAGTGAACCAGCGTGGCCGCCAGGACGCTCACCCGCTCCTGGAGGACGAGCCTGTCCTCGAGGGCACCGTGGCTCGTCGCCAACAGCTCCTCAATGTGGAGGGCGCATTGCACCAGCCGCAGGGCCGCTGTTCCACGCCCGCAGCCCACCCCGCAGATGTGTGAGGGGAAACAGCGAGGGGAGAAGAAAGAAAGAAAGGAAGGGACGAAGAAAAGTCAGCCAATCGGATCTTAAGATAAACAAAACCGCAGCACTTCACACGAGGGGAAGGAGCGAAGCAGAGGCATAGGATAGAGGGGAGATAAAGGGAGGGGAGGGGAAACGCGGCGCCAAGGTCACGACTAGACTAGACTCATCATCCTACAAGAAGCTTACTAAGAGATGGAAACATGAAAGGGCGACTTGACTTTATCTTTTATCGTGCTATTTATTTACGGACTCTAATGGGGGAGGTATGTGTGTGTGTGCGTGTGTGTGTGTGTGTGGGTGTGCGTGTGCGTGTGTGCGTGTGTGTGTGTGTGTGTGTGTGTGTGTGTGTGTGTGTGTGCGTGTTTGAAAAGACAGACAGGACAGAATGAAATGTTATGTTTTGCTAACCTAGTTAATCCAACACCGAACAAAGACCACTGAATTTTTGTTTCCCAACAGCATTCGGAATATTCTTTAGGAAATGTTATTCGGATACGTAATGTCAGTGGCTCTAAATGAATAGCTTCAGGAGGAATATTCTCTCCCCCCTTGCAGTGCTGCGTGTGTGAACAGCCACGACATATCACACGTCTAATGGTCGTGTTTTGTACCGAATAGTCAACTTGCTGTGTGTTAACCCGTGGCCACCGAGATGATAAGACCTGGTGGATCGCCCGTGACGTCACACCATAAGGGTGCCACCCGCTCCGCTCCCTGTACAAGTTTACCTACCTAATATAATGTTTATCAGTATAAAAGATATACTGTTATCTTCGGAAATGTTTGTTCTATAATATTATCAAATAAAAAACCGTAAAACACACAAAGAAAATGCCATTATGAGACTTTCAAGTAATATGCATTAACTTAAACTCTTCGCCATTTAATATTTTGCTCGCAAACATTTTACATGGAGAATGTCAATAGAAGCGGAGTTTAATTAGCTTTCCATTGATATATTTCGTTTAGTGATAAATGAATTAGCGGCATGCATAAATTAGCGTTAACTAAATATAAAAAATCATGAAATCGGGTAATTTCCTAACTAATATATGTTTATCAGTATAAAATATATACTGTTATCTTTAGAAATGTTTGTTCTATAATATTATCAAATAAAAAACCGTAAAACACACTAAAGAAATGCCATTATGAGACTTTCAAGAAATATGCATGAAGTTAAACTTTTCGCCATTTAATATTTTGTGAAAAAACTTTTTACATGGAGAATATCAATAGAAGCGGAATTTAATTAGCTTTCCATTGATATATTTTCTTATCTGATAAATGAAATAGAACCATGCATAAATTAGCGTTAACTAAATAAATAACATCATGAAATCGGGTAATTTACCCGATTTCATGATGTTATTTATTTAGTTAACGTAATTTATGCATAGTTCTAATTCATTTATCAGAAAAGGAAATATATCAATGAAAAGCTAATTAGATTCCGCTTCTATTGATATTCTCCATTTAAAAAGATTTTGCACAAAATATTAAATAGCGAAAAGTTTAAGTACATGCATATTTCTTGAAAGTCTCATAATGGCATTTCTTTAGTGTATTTTACGATTTTTTATTTGATAATATTATAGAACAAACATTTCCGAAGATAACAGTATATATTTTATACTGATAAACATATATTAGGTAGGAAATTACGCGATTTCATGATTTTTTATATTTAGTTAACGCTAATTTATGCATGCCGCTAATTCATTTATCACTAAACGAAATATATCAATGGAAAGCTAATTAAACTCCGCTTCTATCGATATTCTCCATGTAAAATGTTTGCGAGCAAAATATTAAATGGCGAAGAGTTTAAGTTAATGCATATTTCTTGACAGTCTCATAATGGCACTTTCTTTGTGTGTTTTACGGTTTTTTATTTGATAATATTATAGAACAAACATTTCCGAAGATAACAGTATATCTTTTATACTGATAAACATTATATTAGGTAGGTAAACTTGTACGGGGAGCGGAGCGGGTTGCATCCTTATGGTGTGACGTCACGGGCGATCCACCAGGCCTTGTCTCTCGGTGGTCTCGGTTAACCCCTTAAGGCACAACTCTTTCCCTGATAATATATAAAATCGTCTGTTTTTAGCCATAGAATTACGAAAATTAACTTAATACCCAAATAAGCTAGTGGACAAAAGTAATAAACAGGGCATATGGTAATAGTCACGAGGTAATAGATATGCTGATGCTCGATCGTAATGCCAAGTGTTTCACCCCTCCACGCCCAGATCTTTCCTTTCCTATATTATAAGACCTATAATCGTCTGTTTTTAGCCATAAGATTACAAAAAATCTACTTATAATACCACAGTAGCTAGTGGACAAGGATACTGAACAGGACAGCTCTATAAAACATTGCAAAAATAATTAAAATCGTCTAGTGGTACCTAAATAAAAATGGAAAGTACGCTCTGGGCTTCAAGGGGTTAAAATATTATGTCACTGTTTTGAAAGTCCGTACAAGAGGCGCTTCTATAGTATATGTACAAGTGTTTGTGGGCCCTTCGGACCCATGTATTGATGTTTGTATTAGTAGTATACATTAAACAACAATGTGAGTGCAAATGAACACCAATCGTGTTGTTGCTGTCGTTGGTCACTGGTCAAAGTGCCTCGGGGTAGACCACCTACCACCACCATAGCCTGCCTCACTCCAGCCCCACGCCTGTCTCATACCAGCCCCAATCCTGCCTCACACCAGCCCCATGCCTGCTTCACCTCATCCCCACGTCTGCCTCATCCCAGCCCCTCGCCTGCCTCACCCCAGCTCCACGCCTGCCTCACCCCAGCCCCATGCCTGCCTCACCCCGGCCCCACACCTACCTCACTCCAGCCCCACGCCTGCCTCACCCCGGCCCCACGCCTGTCCTGCAAGCACACGCACATACACAGTGCACACACGCACACACACACACGCACACAGACACGCACGCAGGCACGCACACACACACACACACACACACACACACATGCATGCATGCACACACACACACATGCATGCATGCACACACACACACACACACACACACACACACACACACACACACACACACACACACACACACACACACACACACACACACACACACACACACACACACACACACACACTCACAATCCCGAACTAAATTGGCCTACCCCTTTGTTTTTATTGTATTCTCTTACTGTCTTCTTTATAGGGACTGGCAACTAAGCGGGCTTTGTGTTACCCATTTTTGTTGTGCCCTTGGCCAGTTCCCTGTGATGTAAAAAAAAAAAAAAAAAAAAAAAAAAAAAAACACGCACACAAGCGTCCAGGACTCTACGGATTTACTGAAATGCGGCAAAACGTTATCGTATAGTTTCTTCCTGTAATATAATATCTGAAAAGTATTTGTAGCCCAAAAACCCCCTTTAAAATTATTCAATCGACATGGGACCAAGCCGCCTACCACTTACGATTTATTTGAGAGTTTTTGAGCCTACTTTCATCAAAATTGAATTTACAGTTTCGGCTACCCAAAACAGACATACAGACAGACAGACAGACAGACAGACGGACACACGGCTACTCCTATATTATATTATATGTATATCCAGGCGGCAGTTACCAATGATTAAATATTGTATTCCATAAAAATCCTGAATAGTTTGGAAAAAGGTGCTATTTTTTCCATTTTTACACACAGACTTGTTTAGCAGTAGACACACACACACACACACACACACACACACACACACACACACACACACACACATACACACATACACACATACACACACACACGCACACACACACACACACACACACACACAGACACACACACACACACACACACACACACACACACACATATACACACATACACACATACACACATACACACACACACACACACACACACACACACACACACACACACACACACACACACTCACACACACACAAACACACACTCCTTTAGCGTTAGTGTCACACCTGTACGAATTCCGTGCTTTGTACAAGGATACATTCATGTCATACACTGATTACGTCTCATGGTTATGTTTGTATATTTTTTTCTTAGGAAACTAGCCTAGTATAGATAAAAAGACAATAACAAATACTTTTATAGCCAGATACCGAATAGAAGATAGAAAAAGACACACAATAAGGAACAGTGGCCAATTTAGCCTGTTTGCTTTCATTAAGTTATTTTCTCTCCAAATGTAGAAGCTCCACATGTGAAAAAATAAGAAGAATGGGGCAAAAGAGCCAACTTCAGTAAGTGCAAATGCGAGCTTTTGTTACTTTTTTTCCCCTTTAAGCAAGACCCTTGTGATGTATTAAAAATATAATATTTCCATAAAAACGCTTCATGGGTATGATTGTAGGCCTCTGAAGGGATACGCCTACGTGCAGCTTTGTCTGGGGACGTAATTAATGTTATGATAAATAGAAGACAAAAATAGAAGATAATTAGGAGACATCTTATGCAATGAAATAAGTAGGAAATTGGCTCCTTTTCAAGAGACTAACTTTACTTATAACATATCGTCATAAATATATTTAAGATGAGGGCGAGAAAAAATTCTACAACTTTAATGGAGGGTCAGAATTTGAGGCGTTGATCAATCATATAAAAGGGAAAGAAAATATAAAGTCTACGAGAAAAGAGAAGCTAAAAAATGGCTTCTTTCCATGAGACCAATCTTACTTCTAACTCCCGTCTTAAGCTTAAGGAAGGAAGATAAAAGCCTACAGGCGCTATAGGCTCGTAAAAAAGTAATAATAACATAAATATAAGCAACAGAAAATATATATTAAGATGGTGAAGAGACAAGACTGTGCCGCTTAGATGGAAAGATGGGATATTGAAACTATGCTAAAATCACATGAAGGATAATAAGATATGTTAGTGATAATGTTGTCAATTATTAAGAATAGCCAAGACATTTAGTTGTTATCTCAGCATGAACAGTTCTCGAACATCTAGCTTTCTACAAATTTGATTAAGATTAGCTGGATCGAAGAGAGAATGCGGAATGAAAAAAAAATCGATAAGCTGCGAAACTACAGTAATGCCAACTTGCCTCAACAATATTATGATGCAATGCTGTACCAAGATTTTTTTTCGCTCACAATATTAAGTATTGAGATATTTCATCACTACCCACAAGTTTTCCTTCTGATTCCTGCTGCACCTTCTTCTCCTCCTTCTCTTCTCCATCTCCTGCTTATTCTCTTCCCACGATTCTTCTTCCCCCTTTTCCTTCTGCAACTCCTGCCTATTCTTTTTCTACTCTTCTTGTTCCTCCTCCTCCTTGTCCAACTCCTGCCTTGACCTCCTCTCAAAAATAGTGTGTTTTGGGCGGCGAGCTGAGCGTGTGGGAATTGTTCACTTTCCATCAGGGAGGTAAGGCTGAGGGGGCGGTAAAATAGTTTTAGTGGGTGTGTTGCTCAGTTTTGTGGGTTTTCTGAAGTGGAAGGTAGAAGGTGAGGACTATGAGGTGGACTTAAGGCCTTAAGGCATTCTGATGCTCAACCCTCGGGGCGTTTTTCTCCCGGATCAAGAGTTCCTGTTGCCCCAGAACGAGGGTGTTCTGCCGAAGGTGCTGGCTGACCACCACCATCACGCCCCTCATCACCGAAGGTCTGACAATGGCCCAGTGGTTAGTGGTCAGCGCCAGGACAGCGGCGCCCCCTTGACGCCACAGGCAGGACAAGATGGAGGGAGTTGAGATCCTTCTCCTTGGACGGGAACACTTTGTCCTCAACCATCAGAATATCCTCATCTTATCTAGTAGTAAGCCTTCGGCGCTTTCTTTTCCAGGGTCAGGTAATCCTGTTCCCCTGGAGCGAGGGTGGCCTCCTGATATTCCTGGCTGGGCACCAATATTGTATCCCACATCGGTGAGTAGCTGAGTAGCTAGTGTTAAGACGATTATTATAAATATAATATATAAGTATAATTATATAGTTTATAAAAACATTTCTTATAATGTTCCAACATCTTGGAACTTCAGGTTGGAGTTAGAAAAAAACCAGCACACTTCCTCTAGCCGCCATATTAGGTCATGTTGCTAACTCCAACCTGTTCATCCCATTTCGAGCTAGCATGTTTTGCCGCAGCCCTCCTCAGCATCATTCAAGACATAGCATGCCTCTGTACAGCGAAAAGTTTGTATGCGGTACCAGCGTTCCGGGGAAACAGCAGCTGCGGGTGGCTGCTGCCCGTGCCGAGGCGGCGCGGCGGGGACGACAGCTGGCCCGCCAGGACATCGCCGGACGCAGCGTGAAAGTAAGGAAGGTGGTACGCGAGCACCCTCGGGAGGCAACACTCGTACACAAGTAAAATGAGGACCTGACCACGAAGAGGAACGCGCCGAACGTTGACCGCGCGATTACGTTCGAGGAAGATGATATGTCGCTTCTTGAGGACACCTTCCACCTTACCCTATCGCAGCACCAGGAGCAGGACCTCGACTCCCTCTGCCCTGTTCTGCCCATGGTGGCCAGCGAGCGCCTGTGGATGGAGCTGACCAGCGACAGCCTGGCCAGCAACAGCCGGGCCAGCGACAGCGACAGGTGGTGGTACTCACCGAAGTGGGATGTAATATTGCTGCCCGAGCGGCCATTTCAGGAGGACACCCTCGCTCCAGGGGAACAAGAAAACTTGACCCTGGAGGGGTAGGTTGAGCATCAGACTGCTTTCGAGGAAGAGGATATACCGTTCATTGAGGACACCTTCCACCTCGCGCTGCAGGAGCCTCGGGAGCAGGACCTCGGCTCCCGCTGCTCTGTCCTGCCCATGGTGCCCGGCGAGCTGCTGTGGCTGGAGCTGATGATCGACAGCTGGGCCATCGACGGCTACTCATCGATACCGGATACAATATTGCTGCCCAGCCAGGAACATCAGGAGGACACCCTCGCTCCAGGGGAACAGGATTACCTGACCCTGGAGAAGGATGCGCCGAAGGCTTACTATCAGATTGCCTTCAATTGCTTTGAAGATGAGGATATTCTGATGGTTGAGGACAAAGTGTCCCCGTCCAAGGAGAAGGATCTCAACTCCCTCCCTCCTGCCCTGCCTGTGGCGTCAAGGGGGCGCCGCTGTCGTGGCGCTGAGCACTAACCACTGGGCCATCGTCAGCCCTTCGGTGATGAGGGGCGTGATGGTGGTTGTCAGCCAGCACCTTCGGCATAACACCCTCGTTCTGGAGCAAAAGGAACTCTTGATCAGGGAGTAAAACGCGCCGAGGGATGAGTTTCTGAATGCCTTAGCATATGTCACTGTTGATTTATAAAATGTATTCATGAACTGCATTACACAACAATATAATGATGCAAAGCTGTACCAATATTTTTTTTTCGCTCCCACAATATTAAGTACCGAGATATTTCCTCACTACCCATTATTATCCCTCTTATTCCTGTTGCACCTCCTGCTCCTCCTTCTCTTCTCCATCTCCTACCTATTCTCTTCCTACGATTCTTCTTCCTCCTTTTCCTTCTCCAATTCCTGCCATTCTCTTCCTGCTCTACCTTCTGATTTTGCCTTTAACATGTAGATACTAGAGTGGAAGAAAGTAGTCACGTAGGTAGTCCCGTTTGGCTCAGTAGGGTTGTTGCTATTTGTTCTTCCTTTGTATTGTATTCCTCCTCCTCCTCTTTCTTGTCTCTCTCCAACTCCTGTCAGGGTGGCATGGTTGGTAGAGCCGTGAGCTCGCGTGCAGCGTCCCCGCATTTGGTCAGCGGTTTGAGTCCACCAGGTTCGTCCTGGCGTGGTGGCGCTTTGTATAGTCAATAACCTTGTAGTTGGTACTTGCAAAGTGTCTAGATAGGATCAAAGTATCTTATCTTATATCTCCAACTCCTGCTTATTCTCTTCCACCTCTCCCTCTTCCTCTTCCTGCTTATTATCTTCCTGGTCTTCCTCCTCTTCCTCCTCCTCCTACTTATTCACTTCCTGCTCCTTCTCCTCCAGCTCCTGCATATTTTTTCTGACTTAACCTCCTCCTCCATCTTCTACTTATTCTCCCTAGTTCTTCCTTCTCCTCTTCCAACTCCTATATATTTCTTTCTTTGTTGTGTACTTCCTCCACTTCTTTCTCCTCCTTTTTAATGCTCTCTTCTTATCTATAAGAAGAGATTCCCAGTGACCTGTAAGAGATAAGTCTGTCCACACATTCTTTTCTTATCTCTTTTATCCTGGTTTACCATATGAGGATAATTTTCTTATCACGTCTTGCCTATGTCTGTCTCTGCCTTGGCCTTCTGTCTTATAATGTCTAATCTAGGTCTTTTATATATTCGTTAAACATTTTTTTACTTAAACAATTTCTGGCTCCAATTTTTTTTTCTTGAATAATGTTGATCAGAATGTCTTGATCTTACCTGTCTTCCTTAATCACACACACAGGGATCTCTTTAGGCATCTATGTTACCTGTGTTACAATCAAATGTTCCTGTACTCTTCTGAAGGTCGGAACTTGAGTATTTCTGTGAAGCTCCAGGTTTATTTTATTCATGTTCAGGAAAAATATATTCTTTCTCATAGTGCGGTATGTAATGTTAGGAAAAGGGCTCCCGTAGGATTTTTGTGCTAAAATTGGTTTTTTTGCAGTTCTGGCTTCTATAGGTATCAGATTAACAGAAAAAGGTGGGGTCCCAATTTTCAGACCCCTTACCCCCCTTTTGGGGGTCACTTCCCTTTTGGGGCCCCCCGGCACTGACCATGCACCTATCTCCGCCAATAATTGACCGATTTTCATAATTTGAGTATCCTTTTGTAGGTTTTCAGGTATGTCGAGTCGATTTATAGCACTCAAAAAGCAACCGGAAGTGTCCTTATAGCACTTCCGGTTCAGATTTAGCACTTCCGGTTCAGAGTATAGGGTCTAACTCCATTTTTTCTTTTTCAGGCATGTTGAAGAAGCAGTTTTGAGCTCAGTCAGATATACCCTGTGAACTGAGATCGTGGTAGTATCGCCAATATGTCGGAGGAGGACGGAGTTTGCGTGATCTGTAAAGAAGGTGAACAATCCGGTCATGACAGATGAAATATTACAACACTGTCACGAGAGAGTGTCTCTTGGTGATACTGAAAGTGACATTCATAGACTACTAAATTACTTGTCAGGTTTAAATGAAGGAGAACTCAAGTACGTTCGGTATCATAGTGAATGTCGGAAACCTATCGTCAACAAGAACAAGATTGAACGTCTTAGGAAGAGATCCCGAAACGATTCACCTGTCTGCGCTCCACGAGGACCGGGGCGACCTTCAAGTGCTGTGGGATCTGTTCGGCCAAAGCGGTCAAAGACTATTCCAAAGGAACAAGTGTGTCTATTTTCCAACTGTGACTTCTGTCCCAAGAATGACTCAGAGCCACTGCATCGTGTTCTTACTGACTCAATGGGTAAAACACTCCTACAGATCAAACAGAAAACCCCAGATGACCATGTTAGAATTTCAGTAGCGGACCTTGAAGAACCCGGCGACGCATCAGCTCTTGAAAAGCACTATCATCGGACATGTTTGCGCTCTGCACAGCGAATATCAACGAGGACAGATCACAGTAATGTGCCACTCATTCGCTCAGTATGTGATGCACAATTGGTCCTCGCTATTCAAAACACCTTGAGTGACGAGGATGTTACACTGAGCATGGCTGAGGTAAATGATGCCTACCTGTCAATTTTGAAAAGAGACCGTGTGGATGTAAATGAGAGTGAGAACTATCGGAAATACCTCAAAAGACTCATCAGCGAGCGCCTTCCAGAAGTGAAGTTTGTCACATCACTAAGACGGAATGAGCCTGACCGTCTTGTGCTCTCCACTGCAGTCACGATGGCCATGGATTACAGTCCTCAATGATGAATGATGATGAGATAGTTGGTCACCTGAAGAATGTCGCCAACCTTCTGCGAGAAGAGATGCTGCAACAACGCAGTTGGTCGTTTACAGGCAGCTTCAGTAATTTTGAAAATCCGTCTTTACTCCAGTTCTTCATGAGTCACCTCCTCTTTGGTAGCCATGTTGTCAAAGTGTCCGAATACGAGACCAGGAGGTGGACAAAACTGTCGACGTTTCATGCCAGTTCCTTGTCCAAAATACTCGGACTGATCGCCAGGTGAAACATCAGACAAAGAAAGACAGTGCCTTCCGACAAACAGTCCAGACCCCTCTGTCAATCGGTCTTCCCCTTGCTGTTCATTCTAGAGTGCGTGACAAGAATCTTGTTGAAAACCTCTCAGCTGTGTATATTGGAAGTGACTACCTCACATCATTGACTTAGAGAAACGAGTTTGAGCAGAGTTTTTCTCCAGCGGATGAAGGAGGCTGGTGGATTTTGTCTCCCAAACTTGTCAAGAAAGGCCTGAACACATGGTTTGCGATCGATAATATTGACCTCCGGGAAAAGCCACACCGACGGGGCAAGGAACCTTCCATGGCACAGTAGTTGTCATGTTCCAGCAAGATAAAGATGGAGAGTTCATGAACCGACCACTTGAAATACCAAAAAAGCTTCTCTCACAAAGCCTCTGGCCTTTGACGTGAACATGGTGCAGAACCAGTCATCAAAACCACTCCATTGAGATTATCGGTCTATGAAATGGGAAAGAGGAAGAATATTCTGAGCAAAGACTTCACTCACACCTGAGCACTTGCAAACTACCTTGGAACTGATGATGGCACGGATATGATTGTGGATTTTCACTGAACTGAGTCAGCGAAGGAAAAAACACAGGACAGTGACATGCAAAGGAATCAGGAAGAGTGCCCCCATGAGAGCACTCCAGTCGACGCTATACTATCAGTCAAGGAACAAGCAAACCCAAACCAGGGAAATTGGTCCAAGAAAGATGTGATGCCAACTTGGGCTGCTACCAAATCTCTGCTGTTATCCCAGTCATACGACAGCCCAACACGCACGAATGTAGAGGTGATCGCTCCATTATTCAAGACCACACCCACTGACTATGGGACTCTTTACACTGTTCCTCGGTTAGCCCAGGGAATCTCTGCCACTGTCATTGGTCCACAGAGAAAAACTTTGATAACACTGGACCTGGACCTATATTCACGGGCTTTGAAAATTCAGCAGTCAGTTGGGGACACCAATTGGATCCTAAGGGCAGGAGCTCTCCATATTGCATTTGCTGCTTTACATGCTCTCGGGAAAACGATAGATGGCAGTGGCCTGGATATATGTGCCATTGAAAGTGGTGCATACACATCAGCAGCCCTTCGTGGGATCTTCAGTGGCAAAGCATACAAAAGAGGCATCGAATACCACATCACAATCAGTCTAGCAATTATGATGATGCGGTTTGATGTCATATTATCCACTCTTTCAAAAGGCCCAGTTAGTGTCTGGTGCAATGCTTTCAAGGACAAGCTTCATTCACGTAACCCCGATATGACTGAAAACTATGAATATGTCAGATCATGGTACGCTGGAAATTTGAAGCCACTGGAGGAGGATGAAAACATTGGAGAGTTTGCAGAATTCCTTTCAGCATACCTCGATCAAGTGGAAAGCCTTCCTCATTTCGTCAGCTCTTGCCGCTCAGGGGACTGGCAGAGTTATCTTGCTTCCTTGGAGAACACTTCCTTCCACTGTCTGTCTTAAGCCAGAATAAAGAAGGAAAGACAACCCTGTTAACATTATTTAAGTATGCCTAGCATAAAACGTGGCATGGAAAAGTAGCTTAGACGGCTTTCGTAATAGAAGCGGGTGAGAAAACAACGAAAAATAGAGGTTTCGGTTATACCAAATCTGGACGTGATAGAGAAATTTAGATATCAGACCTGACATCAGCATCAGCAATTTAGTAGGAATCAGTAGTTCACGTGTCTGTAACAAAGAAAATGTTGAAATTTGTTGCTTAGTGTTACCAGAGACCAATCCTGGGGGTGCCAAAAGAGGAATGACCCCCCAGAAAGGGGGTGAGGGGTCTGATTGATTGATTGATTGATTGATTGTTTATTAGGCTTAACATAACATACATAAAGTTGAGTATACATTAATATTATATACAAGCCGCGGTCCATTGAGCCGAGACTCTTTATGGACCTGATGCCTTAGATTTTTACAAATTACAATCTGAAAATTGGGACCCCATCTTTTTCTGTTAATCTGATACCTATAGAAGCCAGAACTGCAAAAAAATCTATTTTAGCACAAAAATCCTACGGGAATACATGGCATACCACACTATCAGGTTTAGTTACCCAAGGCAACCCACCCTCTGCCTGCTGTTCTCGTTGTTGCCTGACACTAACGTACATGCAGTCAGAAAGGCGTTCAGCACTGGGACCCAATACTCTTATTTTCGTATATATAATTAGTGCCTTGAAGCTTAGTTTTA
>JACEEZ010000780.1:57500-70000 GCA_016584305.1 Chionoecetes opilio | reverse complement strand
GCAACACATCCTTCATGCAACTACTCAATCTTGATTCTCAAGCAACACCACCGAGGGCTTGCTGACACGCCAACAACCGCCTCAATAGTAATCAAGGTCCTCTCTGATGGCCTCCAGGTAACCGTTGAGGCTCGTTCTGGCGTCACGCCACTTGGCCACGCGCCGCTCTGCCTCCCCGGAGTGGTCGTCACAGTAGCGGCGGGAGGGCACCACCAGCAGGATGGAGCCCATGCCCCTCTGCCCGCCACTGGGCACCAGGAGTCCCCGTACCGGCGCCCAGGTAGCGGCACATGAAGTCCTCGGAGCTGACCTTGGTCAGGTCGCCCACGTGCCCGTACACGTTCTGGAAGCGTTCCACAAAACATGCGGTCCGCCAACAGGTCCAGTGCACGGGGAGGCAGTCGTCACCCGGAGAAGAAAGGGTGTGCGAACACCCCAGGTGTCGCCAAGCCCTTTCAGGGGCGCGCCGCTCCCCCGCTCCTGCTGGTGCAGTAGGCGGCACCAGCAGCACCAGGCACCCTGCGAGGGCAGGGCCGGTGCGTCGGCAGCGCAGCGGACACGCTCGGGCCCCCGCTGGCCCTCCCGCCGCCCAGCTGGATTAACGGCTTGTTCCAGAACTCAAAGCGGACGACTGCGCCCCAGGCGGTCGGTCACGTTCGAAGTGAGCCGGGAGGAGCGGAAGAAGGCTTGGAGTCGCGGGGCGGCCCGGGCTGAGCAGCGGGTTGTCCCCACTCACACGTAGCCGCGGTCCGCGCCATGCCAGCGTCCTTCAGGCCAGGCGAAGCTCCCCGAAGGTTGATGTCCCTTGGGAGAAGACATCTCTGTTTGGTAGTGAATGGGGACCGTGGTCGCAGCATGCAAGCGGGAAACAGTAACCAGCGGGGAAATCTAAACTCTTGGAACCTGCAAGAAAACTTCTTAGCTCCGGCTCCACTCCCCTCCCCCAAACACGTGCCAAGACGTCTGATGCTGGCAGTTCCCCCTTTGGCATTCAATCAATCAATCCACCATAACATCACTATGGTCTGCTAATTCTGTTTACAGTATTTGTTGCTGCTGTACTACTACTACATTTCTAACTACTCACTATACTAATCACTACTACTACTACACTAACTACTACTAC
The DNA here is from genome assembly GCA_016584305.1 of Chionoecetes opilio. Taxonomy (NCBI): domain Eukaryota; kingdom Metazoa; phylum Arthropoda; class Malacostraca; order Decapoda; family Majidae; genus Chionoecetes; species Chionoecetes opilio. Next base: position 68,874 of record JACEEZ010000780.1, on the reverse strand, counting down.
TACTACTACTAGCTACTACTACTGTATATAAAGGTTGATATGAGATGCAGGGGTAAAAGCGTAGAGAGACTTCCCGGCCATTATGTGTATTACAGCGGGAAAAAATGAACAAATGGCTGGGAAAATCATTATGAGGAATGACGGGTTTTTTTATTTTTTTGTTGAAAGGCAAAAAAATTACAAAAACGGAAATATTTACATGAGTGCAGAAAAGTGTGTGTTGTGTGGTGTGTGTGCTGCCTGTACGTGTGACGTCGTGGCGGGTTTGTCGTCGCGTGGCGGTGGTTGGGGTAGTGGCGGGGTGTGTGATGTTGTGCGTCATGTGTGTATGTGCGTTGTGTTGTGGTTGTGTGTGTGTTGTGGTGTGTGGGGGTTGTGAACAGTGTGTCAGGTGTGTTACAAAAATAAAAGCACAGGGTATAAAAACAAGCAAACAAAACAAAACAAAAACACAGATAAAACAAAATTCCCTTACATGCATGCAAACTTTTATGAGCTTGGAATTAAAAAAACACAATTATTTTATCATATTCTGTCTAAGTGTAAAGAAAAAGAGAAAAAATCATTAAAAGCATCAAATGTATGTATATAACAGTAGCCTTTTAACATCGAATATAAAAAAAGGGATTCCAAAAATCATACAGTGACGATTCAGTGCATTTGTGAAGCCGAAAATGGATATGTGTGTGTTTTGTTAAGGCTTCTGCAAAAGAGAGAGAGAGATAAGAAAGGTACTTATTCAGAAATGTAGAAAACAAGGATAAATTATAGAAAAGAAAGATATGGGTGTGTGTGTTCTGTTAATGGTTAAAAAAAGAGAAAAAAATATATTCTTATTCAGGTATGTAGATTTTTTTTTTTTTTAAAGAAAGAATAAATTGTGTATGTTCTGTTAATGCTTCTGAAAAAAGGAAAAAAAAGAGAGATAAAAAAAAGGTTCTTATTCGGGTATATAGAAAAAAAGAAAAAAAGAAGGAATAGAAAGATATAAGTGTGTGTGTTCTGTTAGTGCTTCTAAAAAAAAATTGATATAAAAAGGTACTTATTCAGGTATGTAGAAAAAAAGGAAAAATTCTACAAAATAAACACATAAAATACACAGGTTTAAAATATACGTGTGTATTAGTATCTCGGCAAAAATGGTAGAGTAAAAAAGGATTAAAATATAACCAAGTTTTCAACCCATTCATTTAGCACTGAATTTTTATTTTTTTTTAAAAGAGAAGTTAATACACATCAAATAAATATCACGATAGCTGGCATTTCCTTTTTTTTCTTTTTTTTTCTACTTTATTTACATCTATTACATTTTATAACATAGAAGCAAGAAAAAGAAAAAGAAAAAAAGGCATTCCTCTCTCTCTTAATAAGATGTAGTAAAAGGAGAGAAAATTTCCAATCCAAACCTCAAACCCTTTAATTCATATCTAAATAAAAAGAGAAAATAAAATAGAAACTATCACACATTAAATAAACATAAATACCTCACATTTTTCTCTCTCTAAATTAGATATACAAGAAAGTGAGATATTTTTACCCCGCTAATGTGACTGTCTGCTTCTTGACGTGATGTCCTACTAATATTGTGACAGGAACCATAACACACATTTTCGTCACCACACACACACACACCCTCACCACACATTTCCGTCACCACACATCAATTTCACCACACACACCCTGTCACCACACATACCACATCCCCATCACCACAAATATAGTATACTAGTCGCAAAGCCGCCCTCCGGGCGGACTTTTTGGCTAGCTCCTGCGGAGGGCTATTGGTGGGCCATCGGCCCACCACCTGTGTTTGGTGGGCCAAAGGCCAACCAAACACAGACTCTCCAGATAGCCCCTTCTAGCTTTCCTGACATCATGGATGTAGAAATGTATGATGTATTAACGCCAACCTATTCACATCACCCCCAACCCATTCACTCACCCATTACCCATCACCCCCCACCGATTCACTCACCCATTACCCACCACCCCCCACCCATTCACTCACCCATTATCCATCACCACACCCCCATTCCCCTCACCCATTAACCATCACCCCCATCTATTCCCTCACCCATCACGCATCACCCCCCACCCATTCACTCACCCATCACCCACACCCATTACCCATCCCCCCACCATTCACTCACCCATTACCCATCACCCTACATCAAGGTTTCCTCAATTCTCGCAAACCCACTTTTTTTTCACAATTCTTGCTAATAGGCTGCTAAAAAAAAAAAAAAAAAAAGGGATCGGATCATCTCATAAATAGGCTTAAAAACCTTCCCTGCTCGAGCGGTTCCAAAACTGTGCCATATGAGGGATTCCGCAACAGGAGGCGGCACTGGAGCGGACACACCACACACACCACACACACACACAAAACACAAACAAAACCACACACACACCACAACTTTCGCTTATATATTATAGATACTTCTACGATTTATATCGATATAAAAAAGAAGCCAGATGATGTAGGAAAGAAAATCTGAACAAAATGTGAACTTGTGTGATATTCATCAATGAAGACTTGTGTGAAGCATCAGTTCAACTCCGGAAGGCTCAGCTACCTAACTTGAAGAAAGCAGGAGCAGAAGGAAAAATCGCCTACTTCAGCCACACAAGACTGATAATACGTGAAATGAGGGAACAGCAATCGGACTCTACGAGGGCAGACACACAGACAAACGAGCACCAGGCTGCGTCTAGCTCAACTGCCGCCGCAGCTCAGGTGATCCAACACCCTTCAAGTGAACCCATCGAACAGGTAGATGAGGAACAGGCAGTGGCCCGAAGCACAAGACAAAATCAAAATATAAAAACAAAAGCTGCAAAGTAAGTTCTTTTGACTTTTAATATTGTGTAGAATTCATCACTTATAATGGCTTTTTCCCCTCGTTTGCATGATCATGAAATTCTTGTTTTGTTGAATGTAAACTCATCATTAACTTTTGATAATTTTAATAAACTTAACTATCAATTTAAGACCTATTACGATTCAAGTAACGTAAACATTCTGACCCTGAACCCAACGTTTTAAATATTACATTGCCAAATTATAAATATTATAACCAAGTTGATTTTGATCAATTTTTAAACAGTAATACTCTTTGTCCAACACTTATAATGTACAACATAAATAGTATTCCTAATAATTTAGATTTTTTTTTACTTTATTCTGGTATTACTTCTAACAGCCAAAACATAGATATAATGGCTTACTGTGAGACACGACTTTCTAAGGATATTGAACATTTATATACTTTGAAAGGATATCAATTATTTACCAACAATAGGAACCATTATGGAGGAGGGGTTTGTATGTATGCAAGAAATTTAATTTCCTGTCATGTTTGTAGAAGTTTATGTAAGATGAGTGACATTTGAAAAAACCTTATTATTGAAGCTTTTTACCTAGTAAACCCTTTCTTTTTTGGGAGTTTTTTATCGAAAACCTAATGCAAGATTCATTCATTTATTGAAATATTTGATAAGATTCTCAGGGGACATTGCAATGAGGGTAAAACATGCATTTTATTAGGGGACTTTAATGTTAATTTACTCCACAGTTCACAGCTTAATGGTCAGATTGTTCAAAAGATTACTTGAAAGCTATGGTTATTATCCTTGTATAAATAAACCCACAAGAGTCTACAAGAATAGTGCAACGATCATCGATCATGTGTGGACCAATAATCTTGATATTATATCAGGGACTGGCATTCAAATTGACTTATGTAACTGACCCTTTGCTCCAATAATTAAAGTGTAAAGGTAAGAGGGATAAAGGTAAACCATTATGTCTTCATACAGGGACTACAAAAATGGAATCAGATTTATATGTCGAGCTATGAAGGAGATGTTTGATGATTTACACATAGATAAAAACCCAAACACAGTTTACAATACAGTTTCAGGACGCCATAACAAAGGTAGTTGATGAAAACACCCCTTTTTAAGATATTTAAAGATTAAAGAGAAACAAGTCAATAAACCATGGGTCACAGCAGAGCTTCTAGGATACATTAAGGAAAGGCACAAATTGTACAAGAAATTTTTAAAACGTCCGTTATCATTTGGCGTACAGTATAGGGAATTTAGAAATAAGTTCAACAACATGTTAAAGGATGCAAAAAATAATTATTATAACGCAAGCTTCAAAAATAGTGCAGGTAATCCCAAAGAAACATGGAAACTAATCAATGAAGTTATAAATGGAGAGAATGATAAAATAATTTGTGGAAATATAGAATATCGACAATTGCAAAATTAATGATCCCCAGGTTATTAGTGATTATATTAACAAATACTTCTCAAATATTGTTGTGGTATTATCTAATCAGCTTCCTCCATGTAATATTTTTCCTATGTTTTATTTGTCAAACACCTACCAAGACTTTATTATACTGTTGGACACATCATCAGAAGAAGTAAGTTCAATAATTAAATCTTTAAAAATTCAGCACCGGGATATGATGGTATTCATGTTCAGGTCATTAAAAAAACTGCAACTACTTTGGCTCCTATTATCTCAAAATTAATTAATCTATCTTTTCGTTCAGGTATCTTTCCAGAGAAACTAAAAATAGCTAAGGTTATACCGTTACATAAAGGCGGCAAACTAGATGATGTGTCTAACTATCGGCCTATCTCAATACTCCCAGCACTAAGTAAAATATATGAATGAGCTATGTATTTATGTATTCTATGTATCTATGATTTTCTCACTAGGAATAGCATCTTAACAGATAGGCAGTTTGGTTTTAGAAAGAATTTATCTCCCAAATTAGCAATTACAAAATTAATGGATAATGTATTGCAGGAGTTAGGTTGTAGTAAATATATAATACGGTTTTTTGGATTTGAAAAAGGCTTTGATACATTGAATCATGAAGTTTTGATAAGTAAATTACAGCATTCGGTATAAGGGATGTCTGTTTGAATTGGTTTATGGGGTTACCTATGCAAAAGAAAACAACACACTTCTGTAAATAAAATAAGCTCAGGGATTGCAGAACTTAAAACAGGAGTTCCACAAGGTTCAACATTGGGTCCGTTGTATTTTTATATATCAATGATATTATCAATTCTTCAAATTTACTGAAATTTATTATTTTTGCCGACAACACTAACATTACATATTCCTCCGCAGATTAAAATTTTTTAACAAGAACATTAAATTTTGAGTTAGAGTCTGTTTCATCTTGGTTATCAGCAAATAGGTTAACTCTAAATATTGCCCCGAAAACAAATAATTTTATATTTGCTGGCAACAAAAGTCTGGACAGTAATATAAATATTGAGATGTGCGGGGAAGTAATACTAAGATCAAATTTAGTTAAATACCTAGATGTCTATAGATCAACAAAATTAGTTGGAAGGGATCATATAGCTTATATACATAATAAACTCGCTGACACAGGCATACTTCATAAAGAAGTTATTTTATCCACTGAAAACATTTTTTCCTAACCTATATTACACGTTGATTTATCTTATTACATTTATTTACAATGTTGTCTGGGGTTTTGGGAACATAACACCAATAAAACCGCTGCAGTTGCTTCAAAAAAGGATAATTAGAACCTAGGGAAAGTTAGTTAATCATGAACACACAGCTCCGCTATTTAAAAGCTTTAAAATCTTAAAACTAGGAAATAGACGTCCACACTAAAAATGGAACGTGTCCAGCTTGCACAGGCTAAAAAGCAAACCTTTTTAAATACCCTCACTTTAAAATACTGTCTGTCTACTAAAGTAAAGTAACCAGTCAAATAATATTACTAGGGAAAAATGCCCCCAGGTGATCTAGGGCGAGCGAAGCGGCTTGGAACCATTTTTGCCGAATTCATTTTTTGGTACTAAATAGGTTGGGAATCTGTTTATATAGGCTTGTAAAATATTACCCCACGGGTTGGGGGAAAGGAGGTACGGCGCAAAGGAAGAAATTGGCACAGAAGGGTTTTATTTCGTCTCTTAACTCATTTGCAGGAAAAAATTCACTCTTGGAAAAAAATAAAAGTCAATGTATGTCTAATGTATTTTTATTTACAGATTATTTGCGTAATACTGCTATTGTCCATAATAGTTCATGCATAAATTAGTTAAGAGACGAAATATAAACCTTCCTCCCAAATTTCTTCCTTTGCGCCTGTAGCTCCTTGCCCCATTTGGGAAGTAAACATTTACAAGCCTATAAAGACGATTTACCAATCTTATTTGTACCAAAGAATGAATTCGGGCTGAAATAGGTCTCCAAGCTGCTTCGCAAAAAAAAGAGCGAATATTCGTTTGAAATACTAATCGCAAAATCGTCCTAGGATTTCCACGAGCCAATTTAGAGGCCTTAGCTACGTTGTCAGCCAATCCGCATTCAGAACCACTGGGCGCATGTTTTCTTATTATCCAGAATACAGACATATTAAGAGTAAAAAGCTGAGATTTTCCCTTAAAAAAAATCTAAACCGTTTGAGAAAATAAAGCTATTTACTTCCAATGTAATTTTTAGAAGAGGTGGTTTAAAACGTAGAGAAAATTAGAGTTTGCTCACTTCCATTTTAAAACTTATTAATGGAATAAGGCGAGATTTACCCTTAAATACATTATTTATGTGACAATATTAGTGACAATAGAATATTGCTATTGATAAATATATGGTGAACGATAACACATTGCCGCAATATTAGCCTTTCAGCGTAAATATTCTCCTGAAATATATGAAATCAAGTTTAATGCGGGTATAGGAATATATTGACGGTTTTCGCTAATGTCTCCGCTGAATACTACGAGACGTACGAGGGTGTACCTTTATGCGTTGATCTAGGTTCGAGTCTCGCTTCCCAGAGATTAGCTTTCTATGGGACACTGTGGCCCGCGCCGTACCCGTGGCCGCCGGCGGGAACGGGGATGACGCCGTTATCGGACGAGAACTGCACGTTCGCTCTTTAGGTCAGACACACACCTGGGGGGCTAACACCTCCTCTAACCTCTCTCGCTTTACCACATACACCACACCGTCACTACACACCTGTACGGCTTCGCAACACACCTGCGCTGTGTATCACCGTAAATAAATGACTGGAAGCTTCGACCGGTGTCGTCGAAAACTATTCCGTGAACCTCTGTTACCCATTAACACGCAACCACAAAACCCACACACACTATAACAAACCCTACACACATCCTGACAAATACACACACCCTAAAATATAGCCCCACACACAATATATCTAACACACGGATACAGTTGATTCGGGCCGCCAGTTGAATCAGGCCGCCTATATTAATGCATACCAAGCATGCATTTATGATAACTTATAGGTTTTAAGAAACCTAAACCACCTTAAACCACAAAGTATACCTAACCTAACTAACCTTAACCACAAAGTATACCTAATCTAACCAACCTAATAATCTAACCACAAAGTATACCTAACCTAACCTAAATAACCTTAACACAGTATACTGCGCTGTTGGTATGCATGCTACTATAGGCGGCCCGTTCAACTGCGGCCCGAAATCAACGGATACCCTAACAACACCCTACACAAACCCTAACACATCTTAAAACACAAACCCAAACACACACACAAACCTTTAAAATCCCATACAACCCTTACCATCCTTACACACCCACTCACAAACCCACACACGCTATCACAAAACCCTACACACATCCTGACACATACACACACCCTAACATATTCCCACACAACCCTGAAAACCTGATTCACCCTTTTCATCCCCCACACACAGAGGTCCCACACCTTAACCCCCAACACACCCTTAGAAAACTCTTACAACCTAAAAACCACCCCAAACACCCTAAACACCTTAAAATTACCCCCAAAAAATTCAAAACAAAACGTAAAACATTCCTACACCAGAATCCTACGCGGGTATCCACTAATACTCTCCCAACCCCTATAGTCCTGGCACACTGTAGGACTCTGGGACGCCGGAGATGGGGTTTGGCCGCGAAGAAAAAACATTATCCCACACCTATATCCTAACACTATCGAGCCCCTTTAGAAACCCCCAAGGCAAGGCTAACACCCAAGTCCAACACGCACAAAACCCACACTCCAAAAACCACAACCAGTTGCCAGATCACCCTGATAAAAATATTATTTGGAAATTTAAAACTCCCCTTTTGACTAAATTCCCGTCACACACACAGCCCCCACGCACATAAAAATAAAATTTAAACATGAACTTAATGGTTTTCTTTCCCCATTATGCCTTTCTTTCCCTTTCGAAGCCAAAACAGTTCGTAAAAACTGTAACTTTTGACCTTGGCAAAAACTTTTATGACCGGGCACAGTGCACAAGCCTAAAATAAATATTTACGCGTAAATCTATAAAAAAAATACATTAACATTAATTAACTCTTATTTGTTTCCATATAGTGAATAGTCCTGCATAAAGAAATTTAAAAGACGAAAATAACCTTTTTGCCAAATTTCTTTCCCTTTTCGCCTGTATACCCGGCGCCACAAAAGTAGTCACAGAAGAAGAAGAAGAATTCGTGGAAACATTTTACAAGCCTATATGACACCTGATTGGCTGAAAAGTGTCAAGCGAGCGAAAGCTATGGAAATAAATGATATATTATGTTCTAGAATGTCTAAAATTTCCTTTATGACGAATTCCATATTTTTCATTCTGTCACTTCAGACTGCTTTTCAAAATTTCTAAACTTAAAAAAAAGAAATAGACATCAAATTAGACCCCCTTTTCCAAATTAACGATCCCCATAAAAAGATTTTTCATTTATTTCGGATGAAAGAAATGGAATGAAACTTCCAGAGCACATTAAAAATATTGTTAATAAGAATACATTAAAATAAAACAAAGAAATTATAGATTAAAAATGTATTGGATCTATAAAAGTTTAGTATTAGTCATTTTTGTTTCTTCAGTAGATGTATTTTTTTCATTAAGATATAATGAGTGAGTTTCTGTTGGTTTGTATGTTTGTAAGTCTTGATATGTTTAGGTATGTATGTCTATATGAATATCGATGAAAAGGTATGTCGAAATATAATACGTAAATATGTTTGTCCATTGTAAGGCATTTTATAGCTTTACATACAAGGGGCCTATCAAAAATGTTTACATTTAACGGGCCCAGCTATGTTTATATACCATGTATATATGATCAAGCTTTGTATATATTTATATGGCTAATAAACTACTTGAATTGAATTGAATTGAGAGAGAGACCGACCGACCGACCGACCGACAACTGTTGCTTAAGCTTTGATTTAAATAAATGCTTTGATGGAACAAGCTTTGTGGTGTCAGGTAGCTGGTTCCACTGTCTGGCTCCTCGAAACAGAATACTTTGTTGGGCATGCGATGTCCTGTACAGGGGAAGTTGGAGCTCCTGTGGTCTTCTCGTGTCAGTGTTATGAATTATAACTTGGAATCCTATGTCAATAGGATATGTGTTTATGGCATTATAAAGAAAAATACTACTCTGCAACATTACGATATCTGGCAACTTAAGAAGACTATGATCTCTAAAATACGGATTTGTGTGGTCATATCGATGGCAGTTAAATATTGCACGTATAAATTTTTTCTGTGTGGTAAATAAGCTTTGTATATATGTTTGATAGGCTCCGCCCCAAGTGGATGCACAATATATAAGAAGCGGATAAATGATTGAATAATAGACTTGTTTAAGATTTTGCAGATTTAAATGGTTCCTAATTTTATAAATTACTCCAATTAATTTTGATATTTTAGATCTAATGTCGTCAATATGTGGTTTCCACTTGAGAGTATATTATCAATTAAGATACCTAGACATTTTACTGCTTTAACTTTGTTGACTGTAAGACCATTCATTTTGATGATGATAACGGTTGATTGAGTGTGTAGGGAGTGTGATACCATATAATTAGTTTTTTTTAAAGTTTAGTGTTTGTTTATTGCTTTTAATCCAGTCAGAAACCTGTATTAACTAATTGTTTAGTGTGTCCTGTAGTGTCTTGAGATTGTGGCCTTGAAGGTAAATAGTTGTGTCATCAGCAAACAACAAGAATTTTAATTCATTACTTGAGCGTATTATATAATTTATATATATTAAAAATATATCAGGGCCCAATACTGATCCTTGAGGTGTACCACAATGAGTTGGTTTACAAGCTGAAAAGATATTATTAAAAACTGTGAATTGTTTCCTTTGATTTAAATAACTTTTAAACCATTCAAGAGCGGGGCCACGAATCCCATAAACCTCAAATTTTTCTACAAGAATGGAATGTGAAATGGTGTCGAAAGCCTTTGTAAGATCACAAAATAGTGTTACTTGGTAAAGTTTGTTGTCTAAGGTGTTGTAAAGTGATTGGCACAGTTTATGTATAGCCAGCTCAGTGGAGTAGCCCGGTCGGAACCCAAACTGGCAATTTGATAACAATGAGTACTTATTCAGGTAGTTCATTAAACGAGTTACCATTAATTTCTCAAAATTTTTACTATTGGTAGGCAGTAACGATATGGGTCTGTAATTTTCAGAATTGGTGTTGATGCCTTTTTTATATATAGGCATTACCTTGGCTATTTGGAGATATTTCGGAAAGGTACCGTACTGAAAAGATTTATTTATAATATGTGCTAAAAAGGGTGAAATTGTATCAGAACATTCTTTTACAACCTTGGTATGAATATTGTCATGACCAGGAGAAGTTCCTTTAAGATTAGTAGTTATTGCCTGTATTTCTGTCACTGTTGTCGGTTTTAATAAGTAAAAATAATAAGGAACAGGTGCAGGTAAGAAATCTGTATATGGTACTTGAGCTTCCTGTATCACTTCTGAGAGCTTATCAGCGACGCTTGTAAAATAGTTGTTAAAGCCTTCAGCAATATAATTATTATTTGATACATATCTATCTTGAAACGAAAAAGCGGTTGGTAGTTGAGACTTACTTCTTCCCATTATAGTGTTCAACACTTCCCATGTTTTACTGGAATTTCCTGAATGTTCTTTTAATTAATTTTTATAATAGTTCTCTTTAGCGGCTCTGATTGTTGAAGTGAGTACATTTATATATCTTTTAAATTCAGTACCATAAGTTAGTGGCCATTTTGCATACAGCTTTTGTAGTTTATGACTGTGTTTATTGGAATTTTTAATGGCAGTTGTAATGTACGGCTTGGCAATGTGCTGATCTTTAACTTTAAAAGTATTAGTTATAAAATGTTTCCTGTATATATCAGTAAAGTTATCAATATAAATGTCAAAGTCTTCGTTAACATCCATTGACGTACATTGGTGGTCCCATCTATAGCTTCCAAGTTCATTTCTAAAGTTATTAATACTTTCTTGAGTAATTATAGTTTTCGTTACAGTTTTGTGGGG
>JACEEZ010000780.1:5000-52500 GCA_016584305.1 Chionoecetes opilio | reverse complement strand
GAGACAAAAGTCTCCCTGACAAAAGCGTGGCTAACTTGAGGAACCTATTTTTATTTAATAAATAAATTTGGGCCCCAATAAAAGAAAGTCCTAAACACTAGAAGGGCTTTATTGGTACCAGAATAATATGTAACATTTGTATTATGCTTTTTAATAAAAAAACAAAATACCTTCAGTTTCAAAACTCCCTTGGTAAAAAATTGTCTGTCCCCAAAAAGTTACAAGACCGCTCGGTACATGAGCACGTACCCAAAACAATCACCCTTTTTATTTAACGTAAAACAACTTACGGGGCATGACAGTGGGGGCAGCTTTTTGGGGGTTTTTGGGGTGATAAGATTTTATGCTAAGAAAGCAAAGCAGTAAAGCCCAACGAAAACATTTTTTGTGGCGCCCCTCAACCCAAAGTAAAGAGTTTCGTCGACAGGAACCAGTAGTGAGGAAGAGATATCGAGTGACAGGATAATTACTACTGGGACCATAATACCCCTGATAGAAGGTGGCACAGCACACAGGGCCCCCCTAAAATACCCGGACAGGGAGAAAAGGCGATTAGCCGCAAAAATCACAGGCAATGCTAGAGATAACATGCTAAAATTAGGGACTCCAATATTTCAGGAAAAAAAAATGAAACATTGACCCTGCAACCCAGGGGGACAATTCCCTAAAACCCAAAGGTCTGGCTTAGAGATATCGGACCATGACCCAAAAAAAATTTGGGAAAATTTTGGGGAGAATAAATCAATCAACAATCAATCATTGGAGGCATCGCCGGGGGCGCGTCGCCTCGCCCCACGACAACCCCTCCCGGGGGTATCACGCGCGAGTTCCAGCAGGCTCCTTTCCCATTTCCAAACAGCCTCGACAAGAAACATCAACTTCCCCCCGCACGAGCCTTGTGGGGGCCCCCTTTGGCCCCCCCACGCGGATTGCTCTTACAAAACAACCGATGGGGAAAGGAAGGTTTTAGGGTAGCGTGCCACATGCCCCTAAGCCCAAGTTGGCGCGAGGGCTATGCAGGTAAAGGCCTCGATTTAGTCTCAGGTGAACGCTATTTTCACGTAAAGCCAGCGATACCCCCCTGATTTGCGAAGAAATTTTTACCAAAGGCATTGATTGTCTCTCAAGCACTATTTTGCGTCCAGTTCAAACCCTAAGTAAGACAGGGGCACAAGCGACTTTAAAATCGGATCTTTTTTCCTCCTGCACAGGTACCTACAACGCCAAATACTCCCGCTGAGCGAGTCCATAACACCGTGGGCTATGCCAATCCGCCGTAAGGCTTCTTGACGTGACCCCGCCGTCATTATGGACTGCGCTACCAATGTATGTAAAACTTTCCAAGATATCAATGTTCTCGCCACACGCATGAACAGACTGTACTGCTTTATCTAGTAAGTCTCCAAACACCTGGACCTCGGTCTTGAGCCAGGAGACCTCAAGCCCCAAAAGCTTTGCCTCCTCGTGCAGCGCCTCGAGAGCCATCACCAGGACCTCCAGCGACTCAGCAAAGATTACTGCATCATCGGCAAAAACAAGATCAGTGATCTTGGTGTTGCCGACGGATGCCCCCACAATCATTTTGATCTACAACCTTGTCCAATACCCAGTCCATAAAGCTTTGGGAAAAGTGATGGGGCAAGGACGCACCCTTCCCTCACTCCTGTATTCACAGGAAAGAAGCTGGATAACATGCCCCACATTTCACAGCACTCTCAGTCCCAGAATACAGACCAGTTATCAAACCAATAGTCCTGCAGGATCCCTCGAAGTCGCAGAAGATCCCAGAGTGACTCACGATCACTGAGTCAAACGCCTTCTTGAGATCAACATAGGCTGCAAGCACCCCATGTCGAAACTCACGTCGGCGTTCCACCAGGACACGAAGCGCTGGGGATACGGTCCGTTGTTGACTTACCAGCGTAAACCCAGACTGCTGAGGTCTTGATGCTTCACCAGATGACTGCGAATTTTGTCAGCAATAGAGGGGCAAGCCTCTTGCCTGGTACGCGAGCAGTGTAATACCGCGGTAATTGTTGCAGTCTGACTGCCCCCTTTCCCTTTCCAGATAGGGACGACCAGCCCCTTTCCAGTCAGGAGGAATGGTACCTGATTGCCACCACGGCAGTCAGGACAGCATGAAACCCCGCGGATCATGGCCTCACCCCCAGCTTTGAGGAGCTCTGCACTGATATTACAAACACCAGCTGCCTTTCCACCCTACAACTTTGCTACAGCCTCTCTGACTTCGTCAAGAGAGGGTGCGGTTTCGTCAATGGGAGGATCGGCATCCACTGCTTGTAACCCAGTGGTGTGAATGTAACTGGCAAAACAATATTCAGTAGATACCGCCAGAGAGTTTTGGGTAAATGAATGCGAAAACCAAAAATTCGTGTGGAATAACGTAGTTCAAGCATTTCTGAAGCATTACACCGTCGAGAGTGAAATCAACGACATCACTTCAGCAATAAGTAATGCCCAGCGACGACTAGGAGAAACATTTGTATGTTTTTTATGGCAGGCTAGATAGTCTCATAAATAGGGCAAAAAGAGAATATCCCGAGTTTGAAGCATGCCTTCGCAATATTGCAGTGGGAAAGTTTTGTGACACCCTGCCGATAGGATTCTCATCCTACAGAGCCACAGTCGCTCAAGGCGACCTTAACGCGCTCTATAAAAAGGCTTTAGACTATGTAAGGACCGCCCCGGCATGCAAGCTAAGTGATGAGGACGTCGCGTTAGAAACACGAATGCAGGTTCGTGCGGTTGTAGAACAATCACAACAAATACCACAGTCGCAGGCAGGAAGATGGGAAGGAGCGCGCCCTAAAGACACGCCCGCCCATGATAACAACAGAGGGTGGCCCGCACATGTTAACACCTGAGGGTGGGCCGCCCAAGACAGTAAGAAAGAGTGGGAGAGGAGCGCCACATGCTTTTCATGTGGGCGAAAGGGGCACATTGCTCGTGATTGCTGGAGCAATAGACAAAATAATAATAATTACGGGTGTGCAAATTGTGGACTTAACAACCACGCTACTCGTTTTTGTAAGAAAAAAAAAACTTCGACGAGACAGTAAATATAACTAAAAAAGGCACATCTGGTGGAAATGGTAGAAAGGTAAGTCACGAAAATAAGGAAAGTGACACACACAAAAAGCAGGATGATGACAATGTAAAAAGTCCACCAGATTCAAGTGCAAAGCAGCTCCGGAGAGGAAGCTGTGTTGCCAATCTTAAATGGTAAATTACGCATAGATGCGGTCACCCATGCAGCATTAATTGCACTAAGGGTCAAAGTAAAAGGACCTAATGGTAAAGAGAAAAATGTAATGGCCCTCCTAGACACAGGAGCCTGTGTGAGTCTCGTCGATGCCACTCTGTGTGAAGAATTAGAGATCCCTTGTAGTGCAAGAAGTAAAAGGAAGTTGTATCCCATCACCGACGAGGAAATTCCCAATCAGGGTGCGGCTAATGTGGGCATGGTTTTGGGAGACAGATTAGATTATCATATCTTTATAATGACTAGAGGAATTGAGCTACCTACACCAGTAACATCACTCTTACTAGGAGCTGACTTTTTGTTTAATAGAAACATAACCTTAAAGGTAGAAAAGACGAGAAAAAACATAACCAATGGCATAGAAAACGCGAGAATAACTATAGAAGGGGTGGAGATCCCCATAGTAAGTACGAAGTTGGACGTAGAAATGGGCATGATAAAAGAGGAAGAGAAAACGTAAGAGAACCAAGGGCAAGACGAGAGTCCGCGAATGAACAGGCGTGTGAGCCAGTACATATACCACCCGCCACGGCTGGTTACGTCATGCTGACAACCACAGCGACTGAGGTGGAAGCGGCACTTTTTGAGCCTTGTGTAGGAAATATACAAGCGCGTGTCCTTTGTCCAGGGTTTGTCACATTGACAAATAATGAAAAAGAAACCATATTTTGCATTCCTTACATCAATGCAGAGGCAGAGAGTATCACTCTTGAACCAGGTACCACACTAAGACACATAGCAGCGATAAAACAAGTACAGTACACAGAGGAAGAGACAGAAAAAGCAGTGATTTCCACTGTACAAACCGAGGAGAAAAGGTTAGATAGATTAATGTCGGTAGTCGACACACTCTTCCCGCCTGGCACCCAGGAGAACAAGGCACTTGAAGTTCTGGTAAAAAGTATCCATTAGTATTTACAACAAAGGAGGACCCTCTTTCGGTCACTCCATACTTTGTCCATACTATCAATCAAGTAGATCCCCGAGTAGTATACAGACGCCCATATAATGTTCCTGTCAAATATTATGAACAATTAAAAGAGCACCTGGCGATGCTACAGGAAGAGGGAATGATCCGTCCCTCAAGATCCCCTTATAACAGCCCTCTAGTCCCTGTACCTAAATAGGATGGTGGACTAAGGCTTTGTCTCGACTTTAGAGCGCTTAACGTTACCTTATGAGACGACAAATTTCCCTTGCCTAACATCCAAGCAATACTGCACCAGATGGGCCAGAGCAAGCTTTTCTCTTGCCTGGACATGCGAATGGGCTATCACCAAATTAAATTATCTGATGATAGTATGGAAAAGACTGCCTTCTCTTCTCCTGATGGACATTGGGAGTTTACTTCCCTTCCCTTTGGCCTCAAAGACGCCCCATCCTGTTACCAAAGAATAGTTAACTCAGTACTAGTAGGTTTAATAGGGCGCATCACCCACGTCTATCTGGACGACATAATTGTGCAGGGTAAAGATCTGCAAGACCATGTCACTAATCTAGATGCAGTGCTGGCTCGACTAGCGGATGCTAAGTTGGCACTGAAAATGGAAAAGTGTAGCTTTTTCAAAGAAAATGTAGACTATTTAGGTAATTCATTAGTGCCAGAGGGTCTTAAACCACAACCACAGAAAGTGGGAAAAGCGATAAGAAGAGTGCCAGTCCCTAAGACGATTCACGATTTACAATCGTTTCTAGGCATGATAAATTACTATAGGAATTTCATTTCACAATTTTCCCAGATATGTAACCCGCTAACAAAATTGGATGGCGGGAAGACAAAAGCAACTAAGAAAGAATGACAAGACTCCCTTAAAAAACTGGACAGAGGAAGCATTTTGAAGCATTTCAAGAGTTAAAACGCAATCTTGCGGAGGAAGTCCCACTAGTATTCCCCAATTTTGAAAAGGGAAACTTCCCTTCTTAGTAACTGACGCGTCCGTCAGTAAGTATAGGCGGAAAGAGGTACAACAGGAAGATGAAAATTGTTCATATGAGATCAACACTTCTTCAGTAGAACATTAAACCCTGGGGAAAAACGCGATACAGCACCATTGAGCGTGAAGCTCTGGCTGTGATATACGGACAAAGTAAACCGTCCCTGGTTTGGGGATACAAAGTTCAAAATCAGGAACAGACTACCCCCCTTTTACAATGGTACTCAATACAAAAAGGGTCCAACAGAAGGATCACGAGGTGGCAGACGGTTTTTTCTGAATTCGACTTCACAGTAAAGTATATTCCCGGCCGTTATAAGGGTTGTAGCAGGTTTTTTGAGTGTATGCGCCAAGATGAAGAAGTGGAATTTGAGGATCACGTGATAAAATAATGCTGGTAAATGATACAAAAAAAAACAGTCTGTAACAGAGGGAGTCGTAAGTTGGAGTATCGAAGAGATATAAACGCTTCAAGATAGACATGAAGTCTATGGCCCAAAAACCCAATTGTTGAGTAGAGACAATAAGAGAAAAATGAACGAAGCAAGTTGAAATTAAAAGGAATGTGCAAAGAATGCGCAGAGTGTATCAGGATTTAGTGTTTGCGCAACCAAATCCTTGTACATAAAGACGACCACTCCGTATGGAGAGGTCAAATATGCAGTTTTTTCTCACCCGGAATACATTACACGAGCGTTGTGTCTTGCTCACTCAGCGCCAACAGCTGGGCATGGGGGCGTCAAGGTCACACTAGCTCGGTGTCAAAAAATTTGGTTTTTTTGGCCTGGAAAAGAGAAGGGATGTTGAACCATACTGCAAACAGTGCCACTTTCTGTTGTCGTTACAAGCGTGTGAGGGAAATCTCACCAAGCACCTTTAGGGACATTACCCAGACGTGAATGCACCGATGGAAAGAGTGCACATGGACCTCGTCGGTCCCATGGGCTACTCAGAGACGGGTTTACAGATCGTCTGTACAGTCATCGACGTAATGACGCGATTCCTAATCGCCATACCATTGAAGAGTAAAGAAGCAGCAGAGGTAGCAGCGCCTTTTTTTACACACGTAGTTTGTGTCACGGCGGTCCCCAAAGTAGTTGTTACAGCCCAAAGGGGACGAGAATTTATAAATGAAATTTTCCGAGAAGTAGCGAGAAAACTAGGAGTGACTCACCTAAAGACTACACCTTATCACCCGTCAGCTAACGGAGTCCATGAACGGCCGAATGGAACACTGATCAATACCCTGCGTACCATGGTACAGGATAATAGGAGCATTTGGGATGAAATGCTACCTGTAGCTGTATACGCCTATAATACGGCGAAATCACAGGACCATACGTGACAGCCCTTTCTACTTATTTTATCCCCGGCGACCCAGTAACCCCATATGCAAATGATTGAGGAACAACAGCAGCCTTGGTATAACCTAGATTCCTATAAAAAACGTATGTTCTTTTATAGCTCAGAAAGTTTATGAGAGATGCGAGACATATCTGGGGGAAAGGGTTTAGATTGGAAATGGAAAGAAAATACTAAAAAGGCTAAAATAAAACCAATCAAAGTAGGAGACAGAGTTTATGTGAAACATAGGTACACAAAGGGTGAGCCTAGAAAACTCCACCCTCTGTATAATGGACCTTTACGGGAGCCCTCAAAAGGGTGAGTGACGTCGTGGTGAAAATTAAAAATGTTAGGAGAGGGAAAGAACATGTCCTGCACACTGACCGAGTGCGAATCCTACATAAAGATTGTGTGGATGTCGGCATGAATAAGAAAATACGCAAAGCATAACCCAAGACAAGAGGAAACACACGTTGAGTTAAACAGCGGACCTCCTAACCCCCGCGTCTATCAGTAGAGCCAGAGGCGGATGGGGAGAGTCAGACACATGAGTCAGGGGCTTCCCCGGGTCGTCCGGGCGAGAGACGAATACTGATAATGACGTCACTCCCACTGCCGGTGCACCCGAGCGCCAATATAACTTACGTCCCGGAACCTCACCACACGACCTCCCCCACATCATGCCTCGCCCTAATAAGAATATAATAGACATAAGTAATGTTATGCTTTTATTGCTTTGTTTCTGATTTATATTTTTACAGTTTGATGGGTCGGGTTTCATGGGCGTCCCGCTGAAGCAAGAAACACCGCTTCGGCCGGTCTAAGCTTCACGCCCGCATATAGGATGCTCATTATGGGAGAAACTACGTGATACCATTAATGGTTCACACAGATGACATGCAGGCCCCATTGATACGCTCCTTTAACATAACTGATAAAAAAAGCGGGAACATAAAACACATGAATGCTTCCTACCTGTGGTTAGTTCTTTGCAAAATACGCTTAGCTCGTTTGACGAAGAGCTCAAAAAGCTATTTAATGAGTTGAATGATTTCCTAACATACCTGGTAGGGCAGCACCCATACGCACGTATAAGGTGTAAACGTGGCGAAAATTAATTTAATTGGATCCCTGGCTAACTTTTATTTGGAACCGCCACAAGGAACAAGTGGACGCAATTCATGGAAAAATAAATGAATTAGAATCAATGATCGTCAGGAGAGAGAATTTTTAAATGTACATTCTAAAATATTGAATGCTACCATGAAAGAAATGCGCTCCCTTAATACAGGTATCGCTAGACTGGAAACAGCCGCAAAACTATCTCACCAAATAATAAGAGAGTTTTCCCTCCGCACTCTCAAGTCGAAGGTGAACAACGCATGTTGGAAAAGCTTTGTTGTATTTGAACTTAGCCCTCATTGATATCAATCATGATGCTTTTAAAAGTCCGCATTGGTTTAGAGTCTATGATACAAGCCAGGTTATCTCCTTTATTGTTCCAAAACGGAGTGTTACTCCAATTATTGGCAAATGCCTCTTCTCAACTCCCGGGGTTGTTGTTCCCCCTGACTCCTGATTATTTAGCATTGTGGAGGGATTGTATTAAGGTCTCTTATAGTATTCCAATCGGCCTAGAAAAAGTCAACTTTTATCTCTTTACTTCCGATGCAAGGAGACCCAAATGATATATTCGATGTTTTTCGAATACAGAAACTCCCTTATGCTGTACCTGATTCCCCTTATTTTGTGTTGACACAGACCCAATCTGCATTTATTATTGTCTCTGAAGATAGACAAAAGTATTTCCTAATGGTTCAGTAGATCAATTTTAAAAAACATGATCAATTATTGTTTGTGAGGGCCCATTGGCCCTGTTTATGATGTCTCTGTAGATACGTGTGAGTCTACACTGTTCTTAAACAAATCAGTAGCACATAAGTTGTGCTCAAAAGCTATTGTCAAGTCCTTCCCACCCATTTTTATTAGAGGACTGGGTCACTGGGTTTCTCAGTCCCCGCAGCCATGACAATGACTTTGAATTGTCCTGTTAATCCTGTCTCAAAATACCGACAGCAAATCAACGGAACAAAGGCGTGCTTACCCTGGGCCAAGGATGCAGCGCGCATGGCGACTATCTCTCCTTACCAGCACAGGATATGTTGGTACAGGAGAAACCAAATGACGGTGTCCCCTGCCCCGCTGACATCCCACTTCGCGCTCCGCCACGAGGGGAAAGATGTTTTTCTTAACCTCTCTCGGCTGTTGGAGGACATGGACGGCGAAGATGGTTTGGGCTCCCAAACCCGTGCCTTTCGAGGACCTGATGGCGCGAAATCCAGCCGCTTCGCCCCGCTGCCCCCTCGGGTGGTGTGGGGGTGCCCCTCTGGATCTGCATCATCATGGGCCTCGGGGCACTTCTGCTGGATCGCCCCACCTTCCACCCGGCACCTCTACACGATCCGGTACGCGCGTCGGTCCCTAAGGCAGGAGGCCTGGCAACTCGTCTCGGTTAGACGGCAGGGCGCGGTCTTTCGAAGGAGGGACGATGTCGGGACCGCGCCCGCGGTGCCCGCCCGCACGCCCACACACGCCCACACACACTCGCCACCATAGCAGAAGCTCTGACGGAAGTAGACAGCAACGACGCCCCTACCGACTTCCGGCCGCCCGGCATGAGCGCCGCCGACTATGAAGAGGAGCCCGTGAGGTGACGTCAGTAATCTGCCCTCTACAGTACTCCCATATTCCTAGGAGTATAGAAACAATGGCAACTGAGGATACGCCCCCATTATCCGACCTGAACACAGACCCAGGGACAGCCCAAGATTTCACTCAACAAGCTGACAGCTCTAAGCAAGGTCCTGAGCTCACACGCATCACGCAGAAGGAAACATAGTAACTTAACCCAGGAAGGCCGAGGGAAACTGAGACGAAGCTGAACTCACCCTAGCCACAACCCACGATTGGAATGTCCCCCTTCACACTTAGTTGGTGTATCGTGAGTACTGAGATAAAGTTGCTGTGAGACAGGGCCGTGCGTGAACAACCAAGAGACCATAAGCTAGGAGTCACTAGGTTAGATATAGGAAATATAAATACTTGTGTTAAGTGTTAAGTGTAAGTGAATAGAACATCGAGACATACGTCTCCCTGACAAATTGCGTTGCTAACTTGAGGTACCTATTTTGATTTATATAAATATAACTGAGTCACAACTAAGAGAAAGTCCTAAGCACTAGAAGGACATGTCGAGCACCTTTCTTAATATTTACTTTCATGAAAAGGCTTAAGACAAAATGCTGCTTCTCACCTGATACTTTGGTTAGGCACAAGATGGTCATAAGGTACCTGGGCTCGTTAAGTGGGGCTGAGACACACAAACTTATAGTTTCCACCCCATTTTATCCCAAAATAACATAATAATCACATACAACATTATTGTCTCTTGGGCAACTTCATGTCTTACTGACATCTGAAACTATACGTTAACACTTGACAAACATTCGGGATGTACTGTATATACTTTCTTTTTAACATAATCACGTCACTGCACAATCAACTAAAGCTCAGTCTTGAAAGGTCCCCTCATTTACTTACTATTCCCTGGTCCACAAAAAAGCAGGAAAGACAGCCGAAGAATGCTCCATCGTTAGCTACTAATTAGTTACTGAGGGGGACTGTTTAAAAATCACAGGCTAAGTGCCTTAAGACAAGGGTTGGTAATGAGACCAGTATAATAAACGGTTGTTTGCTCGCTCTCTCTCCAATTATGTCTTCCCTTCACTGTGTCCTGGTTTTTATACTATTTCTTTTTCAGGTCATTGTACAAGGCCATGGTGCCCTTTTCGTTTCAACTCCCCCTACACGCCCCCTAGCACTTTTCGTTCTGTACCGGCCCGGCCACTGGTGCCGTATCGCTTTCTACACGCCCTATGTTACTTCCTGTCTACTCTACCCTCTCCACACCAGCTATATATTGTTATTGTATTGTTCTCCCTGTTCTCCATTGGGTTTAGCTGGATCTTGTTCAAATGTTCTTCATCCACTTCTTCAATGGTTTCGCAGCCACGACAGACCTTCCCTCTTAAGATGACGCGTCCCTGCGTCATACTCGGACGATACCCCGTACCTGGGCGATACGGGGGCGGGCCACCATGTTCAACCAGGAAGATTGGACATCGAGAGACGTGTCAGACGAGGGGACTGCTGCAAAGCGCCGGACCGGGCCACCAGAACCAACCATCAGTGCCATGCCTGTAGGAGACCCACGCCCACCAAGACCCAAAACCACCAGGCAGCATAACCCGGGGCTCCATCCGGTGGCTCCTCCACCCGGTGGATAGGAAGGAGTCTTGGTTGCCCAGGACAGACAGCTCCGTTGGGTGGAACGCCCACCCTAGGTGGGAGGGAGGCGTTGGGGAGCTGAGTCAGGACACGTTTCTCCCACCCCGCCAGCAAAGGTGCTAGGGGCAGGGGGAATGGCTGGACACTCAGCGGCGCGTTGTCGACCACCTCATCCAGCGCCGGGAACGTGAAGGTTTTCGGCATGGACCGCACAGCTGGGCCCAATTTGGAGAAAACCCTGTGCCTTTGGATGGTCTGCCGGAATTCTGTAAGGAGCTGGAGGGGCAAACCATGGTAAGTGTGGGAGGTTTGATCCACACTGAAAGCCCATCCTGCAGGTATGCGGTGGAACGTCGGCCCGGAACCTCTCCCCCCAACTGTTTCGGACAGAGCGCAGCAGCATCGGGAGTGCCCAGAAAGATACTTATTTCACAGACACTTTCGTCGTCGTATAAATTGGACCCCTGGGCGGGCAAATGAGAAGACGTCATGTCTCCTACAAAGCTCAAAATCTTGTACCAACCATGTAATGTTACGATCCTCTGACACTGCCAAATATCTAGCATCAGGTGTTATTTGTACAAAATACTTAGGGTCTATGGAGGGTATTTGGGGGGGGAAAAGCATTTAATCTCAAAAACATCAAAGAGATCCGAAGGATCTCCCTTTCATTGGGATGATTAACTAGAACAAAGCGAACCTTTGAAGGCCGTGCGTCTCGTATATACAGTACTTTTATCCCGGTACAAGGAAAGGAATTCTGGTTCCGCAGGGAATAACAACCCCGGGAGCCTCAGTGAAGCCTTCTTAAGTATATCTTCAACACATCATCAGGAATAATTAAGGGGGATGTATACGTCTGCAGCATCTCCATAAAACCAATTTTCAAGTTGGTGAAGTCATGGTCCAGGTCTGACAATGCTAACTGGATTAATGAAATAGTTTCTATCAACCCTTTCATCACCTTCAATTTCCAAGGTTTTGATTGAAAATCTCCTAATGATATCAGCGGCCGTTTCTGCTGCGGTCTCTAGACGGGATATTGCGGAATTAATATTTCTGAGGTCTCGTATCGTTATGTTAAGGATCTCTGAATCCTCCTCTAATTCTCAAACGTTCAACGTTTGTCTTTCAGATTCAGTCAAGTGATTAAGGTTATCTAGGTTCTTGTGTATTTTGTCTACTTGTTCCTGCGTCGCTGTACCAAAAAGTAAGTTAGCAAGGGAACCAATAAAGTTTTGCTGCTCCGCGACGATAACGTGAGTGTGGAGCACGACCACTCACTGATGCCGGAACGCTTTTGCTTCCTTGAACAGTTTACTGAACTCTCCGTGAAACCCGTCTAAAGTACGCTTAAGCAGATCTACCGTTGGGTATGAGCGATTCATATGCTCCATACTCCATGCAACATCCGCTGTCAGATTCAAAGCATCGATCATGGGGTGCAATACAGCATCGGTTTTCACCATGATTGGAACTATATAAGCCCTCCCAGTAATTACCATCCGAAAAGCCGGAGTGAAGGCCAATCCCACTCTCATTGGTTGTTCTTGTGCTGGGTGAATGGTTTCCAAGGATTGAGTCATACCCAGAGCCTGCAAATTGAGAGACGTTACGTTACTTTACGGCCTGCTGACTGATTTCTTATTGAACTTTTTCTATCTCTTATGATACTTCTCTGTACTTCTCACTCTGACGCACTGTATTCGATCGGTCTGCCCATTATGAAAGGTAATTCTGGGGTGGTGGTATTTGATCTTAAGGGGCGCCGTGGAAGGGGAGGAGATTCTGATTCTGACTCATTATCACTGTTAACATTTGGCGCATCATTCACGGGGATTACCCTCTGCATGTCATACTGGCTAGTTTGTGATATGTCACCCGCTTCTTCGTTAGTTATTGAGTCATCTAGAACAGGAGTTATAGATGTTGCCTCACCATAGGTGGACCAGTTAGGGGTGGATGTATCACATACTACATCTTCTTGCCATGGGAATGCTTGTCTAATATTCCTAACATTTGACATGTTTAAACCATCCTCAGGTACTACTTTTACATTGTTTGTGTGTATTGACTTAATTTTACCTCCTCTAATTCTCTTTACTTTCAATACAACATCATTTATCTTATCTATGACTCGGTATGGACCTTCATAGAAAGGTTGCAATTTCCTTGGTTCTCCTGGTTTCGGTATATTCCTCAAATATACTCTGTCACCTATCTCTACTACTAGTATTTTCGTCCTTTTAAACCTCCTCTCATTTTCAAGTCTTCCCTCCTCTAGGTACTGTTGGCATGTGGTGTATACCTTTTTGGATATTAACACTGTTTCTCTTCTGTAATCTGTGGTGTTATACAAAGGTGGGCAAGGTTGCTCAAGTGTTTCATATGGCGTCCTTGCATCTCTCAAATAAAGGAGAAAGAATGGAGAGTCCTTTATGACTCTGTGATAGGCCGTATTATAGGCATGTGTTGCTGTAGGCAACCATGTGTCCCAAGCTCTTCTATTATCTTCACATAACGTTCTTAAGATGTTAACTATCGTCCCATTACTCTTTTCTATTATTCCGTTTACTAAATGGGGTGGGGATGGTTTTAGTCCGTAAATGTCTTATACCTAACTTTCTGAGGTGCTTCAAACAAAATTGTTAATAAACTCTCGCCCATTATCTGTAACGAGCACCTCTGGTGCTCCTTGTGCACATATAACATGCCTGTAAAAGGCTTGTGCCACTTCACTCGCGCTCTTTGACTTCAACGGAACTGCAATCAGGCACCTGGTCATCACGTCTATGACCGTCATAATATACTTATGTTCCTCTTCTGAGTACTTACTGGGCCTACGAGATCCATATGATCCTCTCATACGGAGTACTAACTCTCGGGTACTCCCTTAATGGTGCCTTTGCACGGTAGCTGGCTTTACAGCTCCTACACACCGACAATTGTTTGCAATAGTTAGTAATAGAGACTGTTCATCCCGGCCAGTTATGCAAATTTCTACACCTTGCCAACGTTTCTTGACTCCCCCGTGGCAGCTGTAACCGGCGAGGTAGCCAACGCCAATGCTTGGAAATGTCTTTAGTACTACTATGGCACCGATGCTCGCAACCATACTCGTTCGCTATAATGCTTATACAGCACATTCTCCTCTACCATCATTTGGTCTTATCGGTACTTCCTGGTATCGATACCTCTACTCTCTTTACCTCGCTTCACTACTTCTTTCACCGCCCTCACTTCCGGTCGGTATCTTGGCTTCTAATAACCTCTTCTAGTTCCACATCTTAAATTCTTGCAGCTTCCTGAGTCACTACTTAGGACCAATACTCGTCCTTCTATCTCTCTTTCTAGTACGTCACTCTCTTGTTGTTGTATCCTGGATAAATAACACTGGGGAACAATTTTTGTGAGTTAGGTCTGACACTTTTATTAAGAATTTTTGGGTGCTGAATCCAAACGGATCTCAGTCTTTCTCTATCACGTCAAGTTTTGAACTGTAGGATTTTCGTTTTCCTAAAAAATATGAAAAATACTGTACATAACAGTAACAGTGCTTATTTTATAAAAGTTGCAAATGTTACACTACAATGAAAAATGAAAGAAATAGGCATGAATAGAATGTTTATTTAACATTATCAGTTTTTAGAAAGGATAAGCTTAATTGTGTGCAGGTTAAGGTAAAAATTTACGTTTGTAGCTTTGTCTGGAGTGTTCAACTGAGGACTATCGCGTTGATGCTCCAACAATAGTCAGCCATCATATGCACATCCCATCTACCTGGTAACGTTCTTCCATAACCTTCAAATCTTGGTGAATCGTTCACCTTCTCGTCGCTAGCAGCACCAAGATTTTCCGGAATTGGCAAGATGGCTATGCAAAAAATGTACTTTAATACTCATGTTGCAACCAAGTGCTTTGTAGCTCTCCAATAGTTTCTGAACAATTTCTGTGTAATTACTTGCACGTGTATTTCCAAGAAAGTTCTTGACGACGTCTTGAATGATAGCCAAGCATTCTTTTCAAGGTCTGACATAGTTACCGTTGAAATGTTCATCTTTGATGAGCTGTCGAATTTGTGGACCTCAAACACACCGGCCTTGATTTTTTCAATTGACAGTCCAGGAAATGCCAAGATGATGTACTTCAAACAGTCGCCATCAGTTGACAATGCTTTACAAATTATTTCAGAGACCTAGTTTTATGTGCAGAGGTGGGAATATTATTTTTTCCTGTCAACAAGTGGCTCATGTACAATGTTAGGATCTCCAGGTTTAAGATCAGATCTCGGAGGCCAATTCGTCTGAACCCAATGCTTCTCTCGAGCTCTGCTATCCCACATACAGAGAAAGCAGGATACTTTGTGTATCCACGTTGTTGACCAAGAAGGAAGGACACATTTTAAGGTCAACACAGATGATCCAATTGTGTTTGTCATATTGCAATAACTCATGACTCTCTTTACATCTCCATATTCTTCACGAGACAGGACCGAATGCCCAATAGGGACTGCGCCAAACAATTGCCAAAACAAAAAAAGTTTTACTACAGCTCACAAGTGGAAATTTGCTTATCTGGAGAGTAAGCTGTGGAGAAAAAACTTGA
Organism: Chionoecetes opilio; assembly: GCA_016584305.1. Lineage (NCBI taxonomy): Eukaryota > Metazoa > Arthropoda > Malacostraca > Decapoda > Majidae > Chionoecetes > Chionoecetes opilio. The sequence continues at coordinate 36,987 of JACEEZ010000780.1, read as the reverse complement.
CGTGCTAGAAAAAAACTGACTACAGATTTGGAATCAGCATGCCAATTTTAGTCTAAATAAGCTCAAAAATCTAACTCAACAATTTTTTTTTCTTCAAATTGTTCCCCAGTGTAATCGGCAACAACGTTCTCTCTATCCGGTAAGTATTCTACCTCAAAATCGTACTCACTCAAGAGTGTCTGCCAGCGCGCTATGCGACTGCTTGGGCTTTTAGCCTTCAATATCCAGACCAGCGGTCTGTGGTCACTCTGTATACGTACCTTATACCCCAAAACAAGGGGCCGGTTGACTGTGAGGCTATAAATCACTGCTAATGCCTCCCTCTCAACCGCCGAATACTTTACTTCCGCGGAATTTAATGCGCGACTGAAGTACGTCAAAAGTTTCATTCTTCCTTCCTCATCGGCCTGTTGTAACAACCCTTCAATACAAAAATCTGACGCATCCTCGTAAGGACGAAGGTTTTATTGAAGTCAGGGAATTTTAGAATAATTTCATCTGTGAGCTTTTCTTTTAAGAGACTGAAGGCTTGCTTGGTGGGCGTCCTCATTCCATGTTATTGGGTGGTTAGCTTTTCGGTCTTTCCTTAGTCCCGTTAATAGCTTGTGAATAGATGCAGCTACTTTAGAAAAGTTGTAAATAAACTTTCTGTAATAGCTCACTGGTCGACAAAAAAAAATCGAAGATATGGTTCTGAAATAAATGAAGCTGATTATAGGTAAATCGACCCTGCTGAACTCGAATCTGATGTTCAATTAACTCTATCACGTCCGTATTTTGAGAACCAGACGCAATTAATGAAAAAATATGGGTAAAATCAGCAGAAATAGGTTTCACCAATGTTTTCTTTTTAAACTCTTAATCTTTTCTTTTCTCAAGCCTATTTAGGGCAGTGCAGTGTTTTTGAGTCAGTGTGGTTTGTGCAGTGAGCAGGGGAGGGTGTGCGCGCTGCGTATTGGCGAGGGGTTAGCAGGCTGTGTAGTACATTTTTACCTACTGATCGTACAGCTATTGACATATGTTTAAACATTTTATTTTTCTTTGCAGATATGATGTGTTTGATTTAGTGGAGTCCTAAATTTAGTTGGTTTACCGTATATAGTACCTTGTACCGGGCTGTGATGGAGCGCCGTAACTGTGTGAATGCATCGGACAGTTTTTGTTACATATGTGGAATTTTTACCCCTGACAGTCTGAAGAAACCTCTTACAAAGAATGTTAAAGCAGCTTATCTGCATTACTTCAAGTGCCGTATAGGTGATCAAGATAAGAAGTGGGCCCCTCACGTAGCATGCAACCCCTGTGTGAACCACTTGAATGAATGGATGCGTGGCAAACGGCCATCAGGCATGGCATTCGGCATCCCAATGGTTTGGCGTGAACAAAAGGATCACAGTACTGACTACTACTTCTGCCTTACTAACATCAAAGGATATTCAGTAAAAACGCGAGCTAAAATCAGGTATCCTGACGTACCTTCTGCCATCAGGCCTGTGCCACATGTTCCTGATCTCCCAGTTCCAAATGTTCCAATTACAAGTGCTATAAGTGAATCGGATTTGAACGAGGAGGATAATCCCATGGATACAGACTTTCAAGAAATGGCAGACAACAGAGAGCCCAAATTCATCTGTCAGGAAATGCTACATGACCTTGCTAGGGACCTAGATCTACCCAAGGAGAAAAGTGAAGTCCTTGGATCTCGTCTCAAGGAATGGAATTTGCTACAAGAAGGAGTTCTCATCACCACGTTTCGTCGTAGACATAAAGAACTTTCAAGCTTCTTCAAGATGGAACACAAGCTCTGTTACTGCTTTGATGTTGACACACTCATGGAACAACTTTGTGAGTCTCACACTTATGATAAGAGTGAGTGGCGGCTGTTCATAGATTCAGGAAAAAACACGCTAAAGGCCGTTCTTCTGCATAAAGGAAATAAGCTTCAGAGTGTTCCAATTGCGCATGGCCATGAAATGAGTGAAACTTATGAAACTATGAAGACTTTGTTATCTGCTGTTATATATGAAGAACATCAGTGGAATCTGTGTGGGTGTAATGCCCATTATTCGGGAGATGATAGTATGAGTATTATTATAAAATTCCCGAGTTATGTCTAGTAAGTAATTCTTTTTTTCAGTTTCACATATGACTCATCGTATTTCTTTCTTTCCGCCATCTTTTCTCGTCAGTTGGCCATCCTAGACGCCATTTTGTTTATCTTCTTTCGTTCTATCACCCGCCATTTCTTTCCTCGGTCTTCCATTCCCCCCCCCCGATATGCCGTATGCGAGACACAATCCGTAGGATAATTATTCTGCGATCAGTGATAACTAATGATGTCAGATCTTTTTATCTTTTGCCAGCTAGCTGGTCAGACCAAGTTTCACTCCCAGATTCTTAAGGTCTGTCAAAATAATCCCCATCGTTATCGGTTATGGTCATATATGGACGTGGTAGTAACGATACACGCTAAAATGAAAACCTACCAAATTTCTATGCTCCATATTCCATACCCTCTCACTCCAAAAATGTGTTCGGACAAGTTGACGGGCCCACAAATCATACCTTTTTTTGGGTATTGGGACTAAGCATATTAAATTCTTCAGATCAAAGTAAAACAGGTTTATATTATAAGCCAAAAATGTTCTTATAAAAACGCAAGTTCTTTTACTTAAATAGTTATTTTCGGGATTATAAGCTTTCATTTATGGTCACGGCGACACCATTCAAACAATTTTCCCCTTTTGGGTGCGGGTGGACCTAACGCCCGACGGCAGTTTCCATCCAACCCTCTCACTAAGGTAAGTCGCGACCGTGCCTGTTCCCCCCCCCCCCCCTTTCCTTGTTATCATTATTGTTATCTTATTTTCAAATATGGGTATCTATGTTTAGTGTACGCTAACGTACAGGAAGTGCACCCATCCTTATAAGTATTATTAACAAGAGTTTCCATCCACCTCTCACTTAGGGAGAGGCTTCAGCGGGAGGCGTCCCACGCCTTCCTCTCAAGAACCATGGCATTGTGTATCCACAAAACAACTCCTTATTCTACATTCTCTTTCCTACTTTATATATATTCAAGGTAAAACTATAGTGCTCAGTCGATGGTATATAAGTGGTAATTCTAAGAATGTTTCCCTATGGGGGAAAAATTATGCTCTATTGTAGCTTGCCCGTTCAGATTAGAGTTTATGTATGTGTCCCACGATCTCAAACAGCAATAATGTTCATGGCGAATAAATAGGAGGTTGTTTCAAATATAGTCTTTGTTTATTAAAAACCCAGGTGATTATTCTGTATTAGGATAATAATTCCCCACACTTCCAAAAGAGTTCCGCCTTTACTAGGTATAACCCCTAGTACCAACCACGACTACCAAGATCAATCTAATATTAATATTAAACTAACGTGCCCCGGGAGTAATCATAGTGAAATACTCATCAGGGCTGGTGGCAGCAAATCCCCATAACCTAAACCTTATTATCTTTTCCCCTTAAGTATACCCCCTTGTTCAGTACTCTCCGTAGTGAGAAGTGGTCAAACTATAATCATATAGTGAAGTCAGAAGACTAAGTTAAATCCTCCATTCAAGTTGTAATCTTTTATCAAATCATCCCCAAATAATATCCTTCAAGTAACGTTGACCAGTTATAAAACCCCCATACCTAAAACCCCCAATTTCCAGCAACACATGGGGATCTGAAGGTAATCTCCTTGCTTCTAGGACTCCAGTTAGGTTACACTAAGCACATGTGTTTTCTTTGTTTGTGGGACTCTAGAGCGGACAGGAAACATTACAAACAAAAGGAATGGCCAGCACGACCGAAAGACTCACCTGGCAGGTTCAACTGTATGTACAAACCTCTTGTTGACAGTGAAAAGGTGTACTTACCTCCATTGCATCTGAAACTTGGGTTAATGAAAAATTTTGTGAAGGCCATGGATCAAAATGGTGCTGGCTTTCAGTATTTGTTAGCAAAGTTTGAACGCACTGTATCTGAAGCCAAAGTAAAGGCAGGCGTTTTCAATGGCCCTCAAATTCGTCAACTATTCAATGATCATGACTTTGTAAAGAGCCTAACTGCCCTGGAAAAAGCTGCTTGGAAGAGCTTTTTGGCTGTTATAAAGAACTACCTAGTTAATGTTCGAGCATCGAATTATGAGGAACTTGTAAATGACATGTTGAAGAGTTACCATGCGCTTGGGGCTCGGATGTCACTCAAAATCCACTTTTTTCATTCACATCTTGATTTCTTCCCAACGAATCTTGGCGCGGTCAGTGATGAGCAGGGGGAACGTTTCCACCAGGACATTGCCACCATGGAAACCCGATACCAAGGACGATTCAGTCCCAACATGATAGGGGACTATTGCTGGACGCTACAACGTGAAAGTAGCTGCTCCTACAAACGAAAGAGCAAACTACAGAAACACTTCTGATGTACTATGGAGCAGGGTGAGTACTTTTGTGTGTTAGGTATAGTTTTGATCATATGTATATTTAATACCAATTTGAGATCTTGACTGTTCTTCTGAAGAACAGTCTAGATCTGACTGTTCTTCGAACTAGCACATCTTTCTCTCAAAAAAAATCTCGAAGTTGTGTTCCAAAATACAGATATATATATATATATATATATATATTATATATATATATATATATATATATATATATAAAGTCAAAATTTACTGTGATTTGGCATATTTTCGGATATTTCCAAGATGTGGCACATTTTCGGATATATTTGGAACATAATTTAGGTATATGTTTTGCCAGATATGTACATTAGGTCCTAATAAAGCCGCAGGCACCACCAAAATTTAATTACGAGTAATATATATTAACGTATGGGGATTGTTTCGATTAATTATATATTTATATATATACGTATATAATTATAATAGCCATTAAAATTTAAAATGCCAATATTTCAAAAACTATATGTGCTAGAGAAAAAGCAATGCCATTTTTGAAATCAGCAGCAAAAATGCTTTCCAACCCACACACAATGAACTCAGAACCATTTTTGGTGTCGACCAGTGATAGTTAACAAACCCTAGGAAACTTTGTACTTCTTTAACCGTTTTTGGTATTGGGATGTTTTTCAGAGGCTTTATTTTCTCTGGTTGTGGCTTTATACCATCTGCACTAATTATGTGTCCTAGGTATGACACTTCTTTCTCAAAGAACTGGCATTTATCTATCCTAAGGGACATGTTTGCTGTTGCTAGTCGACTTATCACTTTCTCCAAATTACCTACATGAATGTCAAAGGTAGGACCAAGCACAATGATGTCGTCTAGGTAGACCTGGGCCACTTTGCCCACTAGGCCTGTCAAAATGTAGTTGATAATCCTTTGGTACGCATTGGGTGCTGTTTTTAATCCGAAAGGTACCACTGTGTACTCCCACAAACCATAAGGGGTGGCAAAGGCAGTTTTCTGCATAGACTCCGGGGTCAGTGGTACCTGATGGTACCCTGAGCGGAGATCAAGGGATGTGAATACCTTGCTATGACCCAATTGGTTTAAAATACTTTGAATATTAGGGATGGGATGTTTGTCATCTACTAGTTTATCATTTAACTTACGAAAATTAAGGCACAGCCTTATGCCTCCATCCTTTTTCATTACTGGGACTAAAGGTGAATTATAAGGGGAATAGCTTGGCTGAATTACCCCCTGATGGTGTAATAACTTTAGTTGTTCCTCTATCTGCGTGTGATATTTGATAGGGATAGGGTATGGCTTTGTAAAAACTGGGTCTTCAGTTTTTTGTTTGATTGTATGACAATAATAAGGAGTTATGGTAAGTGGCTCCTCTTCTAAGGCAAAAACCACAGGGTATTTGTCAGTGATGCTCGATAGTGCTATGTTTTCTTTACTTCCTGAAGGGAAGAGAGAATCTACCATTGCTCTTAGTTTTTCCTTCTTTTCACTATCTAGACTTTCTTGTCTTTGTGCATGGTTTTTACTTGCATCCTTTGCCCCAATGCTACAAGCCATAACAGGTGGTTCTGCATAGGTTACTGTACTACAAGGTATTATTTGACCTGCTACCATGTCCGGAGTTAAATGTAAATATTCTGGACTGGGGTTAGCATATGGTATTATAAATATACTCTTACTTTTATCCTTATTTCTATTACACTTCACCAACCCTGGATATAGGAACATGCCACCTTTCTCTCCTGCATTAGGCAGAAACAATCCTTCTGTACAGCCTGTTTGTGCTTCCAGCTCAATATATCCTATCATGCCTGGGGACAATGTCATATCTGCCTCTGCCTTCACTTTATAGGTATTTTCTTCTTCTCCTTCTCCTCCTTCCTCCGCTAGTCAATCTTGGGGATATTGACCTATTCACCCATCAGGGGCATCCTCTACCTCTAGGTGAATCCCTCCAAAGGTTAGTGCTAATGTTCTACCCCCGTTTGTAGCATATACCGGGTGAATCACTGCCTCTTTCCTAAACATGAAATCAAGGCCTAAAATTAGAGGGGTTGGTAGTGTGATCTCTTTAGAGATAATCATACATTCTTGTTCTTCCATCCATACGATGGAAGAGCAAGAATGTATGATTATCTCTATGATTACCTATATTTAATTTAAAATTACCCTTACCTACTGTAGGTATAGGGATATGCAAGACGCTTCTCAGCTTGTGTGGTTCCTCATTTATATAGTCACCATTTATGGCTTCAAACAGCCTCCATTACTGTGACTGAGGATCCACTATCTATTACTGCTAGCACTGGCGTCTGAATAGCCCCTACCCGGACCTTCAAACAAAATAGTTGGGTCCTTGCGTGGTAGAAGGCCATTAAACCCGGGGCCAATTTGGCGTTTTTTGTTGTTGTATGGGCCATGTCCTTCTACTTTCTAGGGCGTATGTCTGTTGTCCCGGCCGCATGGCGGCACCTCTTGACACAGGCGGGCGTTGGTACGTACACCCGATCGCCCTATGCCCTGGCTGGCCACACATCCAGCATCCCTCTTGTCTGGGGAATCGAGTTGCAGCCTGAGGCTGTCTACAATTCCTCGCAATGTGTCCCAAACGGCGCATTTATAGCAGTCTACTGCCTGAGGGGCCTGAGGTCGTCGTTGGTTTAAATTACTTGGGTATCCCTTATACCCATTCTCTTATCGGTGGCGCACCACTGATGAATGTCCTTGTGATGGTCTATTGCGTGGTATAGCGCCGGTATTCGGTGTCGGCTCCACTATGGCCACTACCCCTCCTTGTCTTTCTCTTACTATATCTCTGTCTAGTAATTTTACATGAGGGTGGGCTTGAGCCCAAGCATATCCTTTGTTTAATATTCTCAAAGGATCTTTCTTCTCATCCGATGTCAACGAGTACTCATACGGTGGAGGGAAACATGAGAGAAGGCGAGCACAGAAATATTTTCTATACAATGGTGCAAAATTTTGTTCTTTTCGAGCCAATTCCCCGTATGCTGTACGTAATCGGATGTAGAAATCCCTCAGGGTCTCTCCTAACATCCTCCTCGCTGTACTTAACAGTTCTGCATGAGTTTTATTCTCCTCATCGGCAGGGTATAGTTTCAAGAAATCCTCTTTTACAGCGTCAAAGTTTTGCCCATGTTCTTTAATGCATTCTTCTAAAGATGCCCTAGCATTCCCTAAACAGTGTTGCTTAGTAAGCTCTAGCTTACCTAGCTCATCCCAGTTAAATACTGTTCGAGAATCGATGTCATTAAGGAACTCTCTGGGTTGGTGTGGCAAGGGAGATTAGGGTTGGGTGCGAACTTATCGAGTCCCCCACAAAAATATTTTAAGCCAGTCACGCGCCCAAAATCATTTAATGTATGCCTTGCCATCAGCATCAACAAGTCATCCGTAGTGATATTACGGTTACCCCCAACAGCCCCACCAACCATGGTTGAATCTACACCCATGTCTTCAAGTGATTCTTTATCGCTATCGTCAAATTCAAATTCTGGTATATAGCCGTGTTGGTTTACAAAGTCTACGTCAAATCTTTCAGTTGGAGTTCCTGATATTAAGCTACCTCAGCTGTTATCACTCCCACACATCAAATACTTTGTGTCTCAACCCCACACCTGACACCAGTTTTGTCGAGCACCTTTCTTAATATTTACTTTCATGAAAAGGCTTAAGACAAAAAGCTGCTTCTCACCTGATACTTTGGTTAGGCACAAGATGGTCATAAGGTACCTGGGCTCGTTAAGTGGGGCTGAGACACACAGCTTATAGTTTCACACATTTTATTCTAAAATAACATAATAATCACATACAACATTATTTGTCTCTTGACAATCTTCATGTCTTACTGACATCTGAACTATTACGTTAACACTTGACAAACATTCGGGATGTACTGTATATACTTTCTTTGAACATAATCACGTTCACTGCACAATCAACTACAACTCAGTCTTCGAAGGTCACTCAGTTACTTACTATTCCCGTGGTCCACAACAGCAGGAAGACAGCCGAAGAATGCTCCATCGTAGCTACTAATTAGTTACTGAGGGGGACTGTTTAACATCACAGGCTAAGTGCCTTAAGACAAGGGTTGGTAATGAGACCAGTATAATAAACTGGTTGTTCGCTCGCTCCTCTCTCCAATTCTGTCTTCCCTTCACTGTGTCCTGGTTTATATACTATTTCTTTTTCAGGGCATTGTACAGGCCATGGTGCCGTATCGTTTCAACTCCCCCTACACGGCCCATAGCACTTCCGTTCTGTACGGCGGCCACTGGTGCCGTATCGCTACTACACACCCTATGTTACTTCCTGTCTACTCTACCCTCTCCACACCCAGCTAAATATTGTTATTGTTATTGTTCTCCCTGTTCTCCATTTGTTCAGCTGGATCCTGTTCAAATTGTTCTTCATCCACTTCTTCAATGGTTTCGCAGCCACGACAGACATTTATTGGTACCATTATAATTATGTAACATTTAGCTATTTATGCTTTGTAATAAAATAACAAAACTATTAATTCAGTTTCAAACTCCCAAAGTAAATATTTGTCTGTCCCTATAAGTTACAAGACCGCTCGGTACATGAGCACGCTGCCTAAGCAATTCACCTTTCTCATTTAACGTAACTACAACTTACGGGGCACGACACTCTGCCCCTGTGGTCTACCAGGAAGCAGACCCTCCACAGGGTGATGCTAACATCCCTGAATCACCTACTGTAGATGATTCTGACTCTAATTACGCAGATCTGCTCCAATTAAAGCCTAGGGAACTCGTGGAGATAATCCGGCAGCTAAGAGTGGAACTCGCCACGGAGAAAAACATCATCAATTACTTCGAGACCACCTCTCATACCCTGGCAGATAAGAGGGACGTTTTTGTTACCGTCCTGGACTTCATTGATAGCATCTGTGCCACAAGATCAAGCATAGAAGAAATCGACGTAAGGTCGATCGCTGCCACCGCTATATCACACAGAATCGACGAGGAGTGGAATATAAAAGTAGCAACTAATAACGTAACAGCAAATTGGTGGACTTCAGGCAAGCCTCAACAACTAAAGGCTACCAACACTTGTCCGTCTGGTCCCAATCAGCCGCCTCGACCTGTGGCTACTACTACGTCTGCTGCTACCCAGGCTGCTCCTAGCTTGGCTGCTCCGACTACTAGTATCCCGGCCACTGGCATCCAGTCTACCAGACCCCCGGCTACTACCACCCAAGCTACTTCCACCCCAGCCTCCATCCCACCGTTGCTGGGTGTGTCCAGGCCTGCTGTGCCAGCACCCAGGAACTCCATTAGAAACACGTGGCAACACGACAACAATCAAAGAAATAGAGGCCAAATACAAAAATATCCTTCAGATAACTCTGCCCCATCTCGCCCCACATACCATAACCAGGATAGAGCCTTCTGCCAACACTGCAAGCGCAAGGGGCACTCTGAAAACAACTGCCTAAGGAAAATTAAGTGCAGCTATTGTCTACGTACAGGACATTCTGTTCAAGAGTGTCATACTCGCATCACGCAGGAGAGACAAGATAGGTTCTTTGACAAGATCTCAACCGATCAGGCACAGAACAACGCCCTCCTTGTTCAGACCCTCAGCCGATTCCTCACTCCTGCTTCTCCTACTCCTGTCTCTGCGTCACCCTAGCCTCTCACCAGCAACTGGGCTTCAGCATCAGGACAACAGACCTACACACCACAACCATACCCGCTTCACCCTGACCCTGCCCAATCAAACACTCACCAGCCGCCGACCCATAGTCAACCGGCCTGGAACTATGGTCGCCAGTAAGTCCCGCGATCACATCACCATCATATCTGCCAATGTCAGAGGTCTCCAAACCAACATCGGGGACCTGATTAACACTCACGTGATCCCTCACAACCCGGACATTGTTGCGGCAGTAGAGACCTTCCTCAACAAGTCAATCCCAGACAACTTTGGACAGATAAATGGATATACGAGGTGGCATCGACGCGACAGGACACGCAGGACCTTTGGTGGTATCGCTGTCTCCTTTCACAAGAGTCAGTCGGTCCAGCCACTTGAAGTCACTCTACCAAACCATCTGGAGATGATGTTTTTCAAAATATGGACTCACCATCACAGCGCTATCCTGCTGTGTGTGTGCTACCGCCCACAGTGGCAAGGGAGGGAGCCTATTGAGTATCTGCACACTCACCTGGATGACCTGTTACAACAACACACCTGTGAGCACGTTGTCATCATAAGTGACATGAACCAACATCTAGTTGAAAGATCCTTTGATGACTTCCTCATAGTGTATGGTCTAACAAACCAAGTTGACTTCCCCACACACATTTCCGGCTCATCACTGGATCCTGTCATCAGTGATCTCCCAGACAGTGTCGTCACCTGTTCACACCTCGGTACTGTAGGATCATCAGATCACATGGCGATCCTAAGTACAATACAGGTTGCAGCTCAAAGGGATGCCCCCGTTACACGCACCAACTGGCTGTGGGGCAGAGCAGACTGGAACGGTCTATGTGACGCACTGCAACAAACACCCTGGAGCACCATTCTCGTCAATGATGTGGATACACAGGTTTATACATTCACACGTACTCTGCTTGAACTCCAGAAAAAATATGTGCCAAGCCAGACTTACACTGCCAAGCTCCTTGATAAGCCCTGGTTTGATTACCAATGTAGGATGGCTGCTGATGAAAAAAGTCGTGCCTGGCGGCTCTACTCACGCCATCCAACCCACCCTAACAAAGAGCGCCACAGACACGCTTGTGCAGCAATGAAAGAAATCCAACAATGGGCTCAACGACGCTGGCAAGACGACCTCAAATCCAAGCTCAGTGGTCGTTCAGTGGGTAACAAGTCCTGGTGGACCACACTTAAACAGCAACAAGGTCTGACAACAGACGACACCATACCTCCGCTATTGAAGTCTGACGGCACAGTGGCCACCAAGAACAAGGACAAGGCCGAGGTACTCGCGACATTTTTTTCCAACAAAATGACAGTACCTGATCCCCAGCGGTCCATCCCAGCTGTGCCCATCCTCACCAATGCCAGCCTTTCTAACCTCACTATAACTAGTGAGGAAGTTCGCCGACATTTAGTTCAGGTCGACACAAAGAAGGCCTTGGGCCCAGACAACATTAGCCTTCATATCCTCAAGTGCTGCGCCTCTCAGTTAGCAACGCCCCTTGCTACTATCTTTCAGCACTGCCTCACTACTGGAAGGTGGCCCACCCTGTGGAAGGCTGCCAGAGTGGTGGCAATACATAAGAAAGGCAAAAGAACTGACCCCAAGAACTATAGGCCCATCTCCCTTTTATCAGTTCTTGGCAAGATGCTGGAAGCTATAATTGCCGACAAGATATCGTCTTTCTTCACATCACACCACCTTCTTAACATCAAGCAATTTGGCTTCCGAGCAAACAGGTCAGCGGCCGACCTATTGCTCCATCTGTCCACCACATGGCATAAGCGTCTTGACCTAAGAAAGGACACATACGTCATTGCCCTTGACATTGCGGGAGCATTTGACAGGGTGTGGCATCACAGCCTCATCACCAAACTGAACAGTTTGGGTGTCCGCGGTCATCTGCTGATCCTACTACAAGACTACCTGCGGGACAGATTTCTCAGAGTGGTGGTGGACGGTCAAACCTCAGATGAACACCCGATCTTTGCCAGCGTCCCACAGGGCAGTGTGCTCGGCCCTCTCCTCTGGAATGTATTCTTCAATGACTTGCTCCAGCTCATCCCAGAGGCACATGCATATGCCGATGACTGCACCCTTACATACCCCTGCGACAGTGGTGATTACCGCACGACTGTCGCTCACATAAATCAGGTCCTCCAAACCGTCATCTCATGGGGTCGTCGATGGCAAGTGGATCTTGCTCCAGAGAAAACCCAGGCGATGCTCATCTCCCGACGACAACGTCCTCCTGATACTCCCATCCCTACTATCTTACTGGGTGGGAGGCCGGTGCCCCTGCAGACGTCCCTCTCTATACTTGGGGTGGAAGTGAATAGCGTCCTGACCTTCACCGACCAGATCCGAACCATTGCAAGGAAAGCCGCCTGGAAACTTAGCTGTGTCCGGCGTGTCTCACACCTTCTTGACTCCCAAGGGATCACCACCTTATATGCAACTCAAGTCCGCTCCCTTATGGAGTACGCCCCTCTCACGTGGTCTTCCTGCCCCCCTTCGTACCTGAGCCTTCTTGACAAGGTACAGTCCCGAGCCCAACGGTTAATACGTCTGAAGGCTCTGCAGGACCAGCTTCTCCCTCCTCTGCAACCCTTGCAGCAGCGTTGCGACGTAGCAGGTATGTGCGTCGTTTACAAGAAACACAAGCAGCATGTCCCGCACCTGGCTGCTCTCCGACAGCCCTGGGCAAGACCACACGGCCACAGCACAGGAACTGCTGCTACCAGGGACCATCAACTGATCGTCCCTTTTGCCAGGACGGAGACCTCTCTGCGTTCCTTCCTTCCACGCTACACAAGAATGTGGAACCGCATGGTACAGCAGACACAGCTTCACTCTACCTCGTCACTCCAGACCTTCAAGAGTGCGGTGAACGCTTGGATAAAGCAGCCATAGTATTAAGTACCTACCTGTAAACCTGTAGCATCAGAGACCTCAGCAGTCTGGGTTCACGCCTGGTAAGTCAATAACGGACTGTATCCTAGCGCTTCGTGTCCTGGTGGAACGCCGACGTGAGTTTCGACAGGGGATGCTTGCAGCCTATGTTGATCTCAAGAAGGCGTTTGACTCAGTGCAACGTGAGTCACTCTGGGATCTTCTGCGACTTCGAGGGATTCCTGCAAGGACTATTGGTTTGATAACTAGTCTGTATTCTGGGACTGAGAGTGCTGTGAAGTGTGGGGCAGGTGAATCCGGCTTCTTTAGTGTGAATACAGGAGTGAGGCAAGGGTGCGTCCTTGCCCCATCACTTTTCAACGCTTGTATGGACTGGGTATTGGACAAAGTTGTAGATCAAAAATGATTGTGGAGCATCCGTTGGCAACACCAAGATCACTGATCTTGTTTTTGCCGATGATGCAGTAATCTTTGCTGAGTCGCTGGAGGTCCTGGTGATGGCTCTCGAGGCGCTGCACGAGGAGGCAAAGCCTTTGGGATTGAGGTCTCCTGGCTCAAGACCAAGGTCCAGGTGTTTGGAGACTTACTAGATGAAGCAGTACAGTCTGTTCATGCGTGTGGCGAGGACATTGAGATCTTGGAAAGTTTTACATACCTTGGTAGCGCAGTCCATAATGACGGCGGGTCACGTCAAGAAGTCTTACGGCGGATTGGCATAGCCCACGGTGTTATGGACTCGCTCAGCGGGAGTATTTGGCGTTGTCGGTACCTGTGCAGGAGGACAAAGATCCGGATCTTCAAATCGCTTGTGATCCCTGTCTTACTCTATGGTTGTGAGACATGGACACTAAATAGTGACTTGAAGAGACGAATCAATGCCTTTGGTAATAAGTGTCTTCGCAGAATCATGGGGTATCGCTGGGCTGATTACGTGTCAAATCAGCGATTGCACCGTGAGACTGAATCGAGTCCTATTACCTGCATAGTCCGTCAGCGCCAACTTCAGCTATATGGGCATGTGTCACGCTACCCTGAAACCGATCCTTCCCATCGGGTTGTATCTGTAAGAGACAATCCGGCGTGGAGGAGGCCAAGGGGGCGCCCACAAGACTTGTGGCTGAAGCAAATTGATGTTTCTTGTCGAGAGCTGCTTGGTATGGGAAAGGAGCCTGCATGGGAACTCGCGCGTGGTGACCCTCGGGAGTGTCGTCGTAGGGTGGGCGAGGCGACGCGCCCCCCGGCGTATGCCCCCAATGATTGATTGATTGTAAACTTGTAAGCCCTGCTTAAGTTCAACTATGTCTATATATATATATATATTATTAGTAGTGAAAAATAAAATGTAAAATTAGAATAGTAACACATGTACATGTAAAATTCATTTAGTAGTGAAATAGTGAATCAGAGAAATAGAGAGTTTAGAATAGTAACCCATGTACTATGTATGTTAAGCTAGGAATAATCTACACATTCCTTAAGTCAAAGATAGTTCTCAGTAGTCCAGCTGAAGCTCCTGACTGTAAAACCTATATGAATAAAGGTAAAAAAAAAAAAAAAAAAAAGAGAGAGAGAGAGAGAGAGAGAGAGAGAGAGAGAGAGAGAGAGAGAGAGAGAGAGAGAGAGAGAGAGAGAGAGAGAGAGAGAGAGAGAGAGAGAGAGAGAGAGAGAGAGAGAGAGAGAGAGAGAGAGAGAGAGAGAGAGAGAGAGAGAGAGAGAGAGAGAGAGATAGAGAGCGGCGCGGCAATTTATTTAGTTAACGCTAATGTTATGCATGGTGTTAATTCATTTATCAGATATCAGACTAAATATATCAATGGAAAGCTAATAAAATTCTGCTTCTATTGATATAATCCATGTTACAAGTTGTTTCACAATGTTTTACATGACGACGAGTTTCATGCATCTTTCTTCAGAGTCTCATAATGACTTTTATTTAATGTGTTTTACTGTGTTTTATGTGATAATCTTATATAACAAATATTTCCGAATATAACAGTATGTCATTTATACATGTATAACATGATATACTGCGGAGTCATGCTTTGAGAACTTCTATGTGTCTAGAGTGAACAGAGAACAAGCTTCTCAAGAGTGGGCATGGCCAAGCGGCTGGAGGAGGCGCCAATGCGGGAGGTTGGGGGAGCCTGCTAAACTGGAGATCGTATTGTTAATATGCTACCGGGAGTGCATCAGAGCTCAGTGGCTTTGTTGCCACTGATAAGGAAGGGTAATGTCGTAGTATCTTGGGTTAGAGGTTCCCAGCCTCTTAATAACATCCTTATTGAGTCAGAAACCCGTTAACACGCACAAAAGCACAGAAAACGAAAAAGAAGTGTATCTGAGTATCCAGGATACCAATCTGGTATGTTCTGAAAAGCTTTCCTACCTGGCGACAATTAGACCCTTACCTTGAGTGACTAATATCCTGCCCTGCAGGAGGGGACCATGTGTGTCTGAGTTACTGCAAACATTCATAATAACCTCAGAAATTAAATGGAACATATTTCCTAGACCCTTATAAGATTTACTGACGTAACACTTAGTCAAACTAAAAAAAAATGTTTACGGCTCGTTTCTGAAAAATGTAAGTTATTCTAATACAATTTTTTTCTCCTTCATCATTTTTCATCCGATCCTTACATATGAGGTAGCAATGGATAGCTGGATAAACAACGAAGAGAAGTATGGTGGATTGTTTATGTCAATTATGAACATGGCACTAGTGTTTCAAACATAGTGTTTGGGTAAATTTTTCAAGATTTTAAGATATTTGTTTTCTCAACGATAAACAAAGATAGAGAAAAAACACGCCAAATAATCTTTCTCTATAAATATAAGAGTTAATGGTTAAAAAATTAAAGAAATGCATCGATAATCCTAGGAGTTGAAAGCAATTTAAACCAGCCGAATTTTTCTCAGTTTTTTCTTATTTTTATTATTTGGCCAAAAACTAAAGACCAGAACTGAATGAAAATTATGTGTTAAAGTCTTTACTTAGCCCGTAATAGTCCAATACATTTTCAGCAAAATCCATCAGTAAACAAGATTTAGGATGGGCGGTCCCCTTAACCTTAGAATTCGCAACTGTAAGTGGGAACATCCATTACATTGCCATGAAATATAGATGAAGCAAACGCTACAAGATTGGCTGTCAAAACTTTGATTCCCCAGGTAATTCAAGCCATCACTGTGACTGCTTGTGCCATAGAAGAAAGTGCTTTAATTCCAAGTAATGCAATCATCCTAATTTAAAAAACAAAAAAAATAATCACAAGGGACTGGCCAAGGGCACAACAAAAATAGGTAACACAAAGCCCGCTTAGTTGCCAGTCCCTATAAAGAAGACAGTAGGAGAATAAAAAAAAGAAAAAAAGAGGGAAGGGCCAATTTAGTTCGGGAGGTGTCTTGTTACTCTTCTATTGAAAAGATTTAAGTCGTAGGAAAGTGGAAAAATAGAAACAGGAAGAGAGTTCCAGAGTTTACCAGTGAAAGGGATGAAGGAGTAAAGATACTGATTAACTGTTGCATTAGGAAGATGGACAGAATGGGAATGAGAATGAGTAGAAAGTCTTGTGCAGCGAGGCCGCGGGAGGCGGGGAGGCATGCAGTTAGCAAGTTCAGAAGAGCAGTGAGCATGAAAATAACGGTAGAAAATAGCTAGAGCAGCAACATTTCGGCGGTAATTTAAAGATTGAAGACAGTAAGTTAGAGGAGGGGAGTTGATGAAACGAAAAGCTTTTGATTCAACCCTGTTTAGGAGAGCTGTATGAGTGGATCCTCCCCAAACATGTGAGACATACTCCATACATGGGCGGATTAGGTCCCTGTACAGAGCAAGCAGCTGGGAGGGAGGGAAAAAAGGACGCAGACGCCACAGGACACCTAACTTCTTAGAAGCTGTTTTAGCAAGATATGAGATGTGAGATTTCTAGTTCAGATTTTTTGTAAAGGATAGTCCTAGAATGTTCATTGTAGATGAAGGAGATAGTTGAGTGTCATTGAAGAAGAGGGGATAGGTATCTGGTAGGTTTTGTCGAGTAGATAGGTGAAGAAATTGTGTTTTTGAGGCATTGAACAAAACAAGGTTTGCTTTGCCCCAATCAGAAATTATAGAAAGATCAGAAGTTAGATGCTCGGTGGCATCTCTACGTGAATCCCTTAGTTTCTGTTGGGTTGGATGTCTAATAAAAGACGTTGAAAAATGTAGGGTAAAATCATCTGCGTAGAAGTGGATAGGGCTTTGAGTTAGACTTAGAAGATCATTAATGAATAATAAAAAGAGAGTGGGTGATAGGACAGAACCCTGGGGAACACCACTATTGATAGATTTAGGAGAAGAACAATGTCCGTCTATAGTAGATACAATAGAACGGTTTGAAAGGAAACTTAAGATGAAGGTACAGAGAGAAGGATATAAACCGAATGAGGGTAGTTTGGAAATTAAGGATTTATGCCAGACTCTATCAAAAGTTTTTGATATGTCAAGGGCAACAGCAAAAGTTTCACCAAAACCCATGAAGGAGGATAGCCAAGATTCAGTTAGGAAAGCTAGAAAATCGCCAGTAGATCGCCTTTTACGGAAACCGTACTGACGATCAGATAGAAGATTGTGAGCAGATAGATGCTTAAGAAATTTCTTATTAAGTATAGATTCAAAAACTTTAGAAAGGCAGGAAGTCAAACCTATATGACGGTAGTTAGAAGGATTAGAACGGTCACCGGTTTTCTTAGGAACAGGTTGGATGTGAGCAAAGTTCCAGCAAGAAGGAAAGGTGGAAGTAGATAGACATAGACGGAAAAGTTTGACCAGGCAAGGTGCAAGCACAGAAGCACAGTTTTTGAGAACAATAGGAGAGACTCCGTCAGGACCGTTAGCCTTCCGAGGATCTAGGCCAGAAAGGGCAAAGAAAACATCATGACGAAGGATCTTAATAACAGGCATAATATAGTCAGAGGGTGGAGGAGAAGGAGTAACAAGCCCTTCATCAACCAGAGTGGAATTTTTAGCAAAGGTTTGAGCGAAGAGTTCAGCTTTAGAAGTAGATGAGACAGCTGTGGAGCCATCTGGGTGAAGCATAGTAGGGAAAGATGAAGAAGAAAAATTGTTAGAGATGTTATTAGCTAGATGCCAGAAGTCACGAGAGGAACTTGATTGAGAAAGATTTTGACATTTTCTATGAATGAAAGAGTTTTTGGTAAGTTTAAGTAAAAAGATTTGGCAAGATTACGGACAGAAATATAAAGGACATGAGTTTCAGGAGATGGATGCTTACGGTACCGTTTGTGAGCCACCTCTCTATCTCGGACAGCATGAGAACAAGCAGAGTTAAATCAAGGTTGACAGGCTTTAGGATTAGAGAAAGTGTGTGGAGTGTACGCCTCCATGCCAGAGACTATGACCTCAGTTATGCGCTCTGCACAAAGAGATGGGTCTTTGACATGGAAGCAGTAATCATTCCATGGAAAATCAGAGTAGTACTGCCTTAGGTCTTTCCACCTAGCCGAGTTGAAGTGCCAGAAGCACCTCCGCTTAGGTGGGTCCCGAGACGGTACCGGAGCGATAGGACAGGTTACAGAAATAAGATTGTGATCGGACGAACCCAACGGAGAGAATAGCTTCACAGAGTAAGCAGAAGGGTTAGTAGTTAGGAAAAGATCAAGAATGTTGGGCGTGTTTCTAAGGCGGTCAGGAATACGGGTAGGGTGCTGCACCAGCTGCTCTAGATCTTGGAAAAGGATAGGAGGACGATAGAAAAGTTGTAGGCTTGTTCACCAGGTTGGTCAGTGAAAGAAGATGATACCCAAAGCTGGTGGTGAACATTGATGTCCCCAAGAATGGAGATTTCTGCTAAAGGAAAATGAGATGAGATGTGCTCCACTTTTGATGTTAAATAGTCGAAGAATTTTACATAGTCAGAGGAGTTAGGTGAAAGATATACAGCACAGATAAATTTAGTAAGAGAGTGACATTAAAGTCGAAGCCAGATGGTAGAAAATTCGGAAGATTCAAGGCCGTGGGCACGAGAGCAAGTGATGTCGTTGCGCACATATACGCAACAGCCAGCTTTGGATTGAAAATGAGAATAGAAACAGTAGGAGGAGACAGAAAAAGGTATGCTGTCAGTGCTCACAGACAACTGAGTTTCGGTGAGGAAAAGAAGATGAGGTTTAGAGGAGGAGAGATGATGTTCAACAGAGAGAAAGTTAGATCTAAGGCCGCGAATGTTGCAGAAGTTTAAGGAGAGAAGGCTAGAAGAAGTATCAAGACACCTCGAGTCGTCATCTTGAAGACTGTCCGACCTGGGGATATTTCTGGTCCCCTCCCCAGTTAGGGACTCCGAGGCAGGGCGATTAACAGGCATAATAAAATTTTGAGTGAAGATAGTGTAGGGATGTAAGTGCATGTAGTGTAATGTGAGTAGTAAGAGAAATTGTCTTTAGAGTGCAGGCTGCAGCTACTCTCTTGTGTATCTGAGACACTAAGGGATATGGAAAGAGAGGACACGGGAGATTTCAATGATAAGTCTGCAGCACCCCCTCAACTCCCGTAAGTACCTCCCCGGGAGTATTTCACCATGGCGACAGGTGTCTGACTGCCTACTCCTATAGATTTGGCATGATTACGGACAGACATATAATGGGCATGAGTTTCAGGAAATGGATGGTTACGGTACCGTCTATGAGCCGCCTCTCTATCTCGGACAGCATGAGAACAAGCAAAGTTAAACCAAGGTTGACGGGCTGTAGGATTAGAGAAAGTGTTTGGAATGTACGCCTCCATGCCAGAGATTATGACCTCAGTTATGCGCTCTGCACAAAGAGATGGGTCTCTGACACATAAAAGCAGTAATCATTCCATGGAATATCAAAGTAGTACTGCCTTAGGTCTTTCCACTTAGCTGAGTTGAAATGCCAGAAGCACCTCCGCTTAGGTGGGTCCCGAAGCGGCACCGGAGCGATAGGATAGGTTACAGAAATAAGATTGTGATCGGAGGAACCCAACGGAGTGAATAGTTTTACAGAGTAAGCAGATGGGTTAGTAGTTAGGAAAAGATCAAGAATGTTGGGCGTGTCTCTAAGGCGGTCAGGAGTACGGGTAGGGTGCTGCACCAGCTGCTCTAGATCTTGGAGGATAGAAAAGCTGTAGTAGGCTTGTTCACCAGGTTGGTCAGTGAAAGAAGATGATAGCCAAAGCTGAAGGTGAACATTGAAATCCCCAAGAATGGAAATTTTTGCTAAAGGAAAATGAGATGAGATGTGCTTTACTTTTGATGTTAAATAGTCGAAGAATTTTACATAGTCGAGGAGTTAGGTGAGAGATATACAGCACAGATACATTTAGTAAGAGAGTGACATTGAAGTCGAAGCCAGATGGTAGAAAATTCGGAAGATTCAAGACGTGGGCACGAGAGCAAGTGATATCGTTGCGCACATATACGCAACAGCCAGCTTTGGATTGAAAATGAGAATAGAGACAGTAAGAGGCGACAGAAAAGGGACTGCTGTCAGTGCTCACAGACTACTGAGTTTCGGTGAGGAAAAGAAGATGAGGTGTAGAGGAAAAGAGATGATGTTCCACAGATTGAAAGTTAGATCTAAGACCGCGAATGTTGCAGAAGTTTAAAGAAAGAATGTTAGAGGAAGTATCAAAACACCTCGAGTCGTCATCTGGAAGACGGTCCGACCTGGGGATATTTATGGTATCCTCCCCAGTTAGGGACTCCGAGGCAGGGCAACTTACAGCCATATTGAAAATTTTGAGTGAAGATAGTGTAGGGATGTAAGTGCATGTAGTGTAGTGTGAGTAGTAAGATAAATTGTCTTTAGTGTGTATGCGTATACCATTTCACTTCAAGCTCCTTCGCTTGCTCCTTCCTTGCGACATTCAAGACAATCAAACTCCATCCTAAATCACTAGACACGAAATGTATACGATTGAATAATGACAGTTCTTAGTTTATATAGAAATGATTGGGTCAAATACATATGGTACATTGATCTGATGAAAATCAAGTATTATCGCTTTAAATGTGTTGGAAGTAAAGGTCCGTTTCTGCTATTTGGTGATATTTTGCCTCAGTACTGCGTCTCTGTCATGCTTCATAAGGATTTATTTATAAACTTAATACCATGAAGAGAGCTTATGTGTATTATTATATCCATTTATTACATGTGATCTACAAACTCTCACCATCTTAATTATCTTGATTCAGTCAAATGAACCCTCTCGGATTATTAAGTAGCTTTTCTATCATATTATCAATGTTCTCTTTGTATATGAACTAGAAGTTCTACCTGGAGGTGATGACTTAATTAACTGTTAGTTAGCAATCCTAAACTACAAAATTACATTAACAAAGACAACTACCAATAGGAAATTCTGGGCAATATCTACAGTGCAAAGACATATACATTGTGTCTGCACTACATACCACTAAAAAGCTCAAGTGTAAAATATATCAAAACATAGATAACAGTAGGACGTGACACTCCGCAACTACGCGCGTTGAACGCTGCAGTACTGGCCCCATGGTCAGTCTGCTGGCCCATTCACTTCCTGCATATGACTATCATATAGACTGGTTTATCAGTATATATGATATACTGTAATCTTCGTAAATGTTTGTGCTATAATATTATCAAATAAAAAACAGTAAAACACGCTAAAGAAATGCCATTACGAGACTCTGAAGAAATATGCATTCACTTCAACTCTTCGCCATTTAAAACTTTGCGAGTCAACTTTTATCATGAAGGGTATCAATAGAAGCGCAATTGTATTAGCTTTTCATTGATATATTTCGTTTTCTGATAAATGAATTAGAGCCATGCATAAATTAGCGTTCAATAAGTAAATAAAATCATCAATCGGGTAATTTTCCCGATTGATGAGGCAATTTTTGAAGTTAACGCTAATGTCTACATGGTGTTAATTCATTTATCAGAAAATGAAATATATAATTAACTAAATAACATCATCAATCAGGAAAACTACCCGTTTGATGATTTAATCTATTAAGTTAACGCTAATTTATGCATGGTGGTAATTCATTTATCAGAAAACGAAATACATCAATGGAAAGCTAATAAAATTGCGCCTCATTGAAACCCTTCATGATAAAAGTTGACTCGCAAAGTTTTAAATGGCGAAGAGTTGAAGTGAATATTAAGTTCATGCATATTTCTTCAGAGTCTCGTAATGGCATTTCTTTAGTGTGTTTTACTGTTTTTTATTTGATAATATTATAGAACAAACATTTACGAAGATTACAGTATATCATATATACTGATAAACCAGTCTATATGATAGTCATATGCAGCAAGTGATTGGGCCAGCAGACTGACCATGGGGCCAGTACTGCAGTGTCCAGCTTGCGTAGTTGATGAGTGTCACATCCAGTTCTACTGTTATCTATATGATCAAAATAATTCAAGTGAAAACTAGAGGTGTGAAGCAGGCATATCAAATATTAAATTTACAACAAATAAATACAGCAAACTATACATGCATGCACTCTCTACGATACATCGAACGTGTTGAATACCTTGGTTTTAGTGTCCTGTGATGAAGAATGACTCAATACTTTCACTGGCCGGGACGGTGGGCAGATGCTTATCAAATAGCTTCAGGTGTAATGGGAGCTTATATTTTCAGTACATATAACGTGTCCATGGTATCTGGAAACACTGCAGTCATTGACAACTTTCAAGTTATTTTTTCCAGTCGATAGATTTGTTTTTATCTTGAATGAAAACCCCCTGTGTTTGTTTACCGTTAAAGACAAATGACCTCTATCACCATATCAATCTTCTCCGACATATGATACATTTTTAAGTCCTTTTGTGGTTTCTTTCGTGCTCACACTGTTGTTTGTTGAGACATTTTTCTTCCCCTCTTCCTGCGTTATTTTGGTGGTTGAGAAGTTGGTGGGTTCAGATAGGTCTAAGTGTCGAGTCTCAGGGAGCAGCAGCGTGAGGGCGACCGCCACAAAAGACACAGACCCGAACAGCGCTGAGGGTTCCCACACCTGCTTCATGCCCTGAAAAAGATTGTGAACATAACATCATCGTGGACAGAAACAAAGCATGACAAAAAAAAATTCTTATTCAAATCCGTGCAACCGAATGAGAATACGGAAAACACGATCTGAGAATTTGATCCAGGAATACTTACCAAAATGTCATTGATATATGGGGAGGCCATGGCCCCTATCATGGAAAACGCACCGTTCAATCCCATGGCACGGGAGCGGTACTTAGTGGGATACAGTTCCGCCGTGTACATACACACTAGCTGGTAGGCGGCAGTGATGACCACTTTGCTACTCTGGGAGAGGATCACCACAGCCCATTCACCACCTTCACAGGAGGAACGTTGGAGGAGGGAAACAAATAAAAAATTAGTTCACATATTTCTTCAAGGCAATATATATGTGATCCCAATCTATTAACAGTATAGGATCTTGATGCTCCATTATGTCTATTATATCTTAATTCAGATTTTTTCCCGTAGGTTCTTATATCTCCGCCTTCAATCAAAATAAGAACATAAGAAGAACATAAGAAAATAAGCAAGCTACAAGAGGCCGTGAGGCCTACACGTGGTAGTTCCTGTTACCTAACACTACCTACATCCACCTTTCATCCCCATCCATGAACCTATCCAGCCCCTCTTTAAAGCTCCTAAATGACTCTGCACTAACTACCTGTCTACTGAGTTCATTCCAGTCATTCACCACCCTATCTGTGAACCAGTTTCTACCTATTTCTTTTTTAAATCTACGCTTTTCCAGCTTGAATCCGTTACTTCTTGTTCTACCCTGGTTAATAGCCGTAAGAACTTTTCTTAACTCTCCTTTATTGAATCCCTTTATCCACTTAAAAACTTCTATCAGATCGCCCCTTACTCTGCGTCTCTCAAGTGAGTGTAACTTTAATAGCTTCAATCTCTTCTCATAACTAAAGTTACGCATCCCTTGAATCATTTTGGTCATCCTTCTCTGCACTGATTCTAACAAGGCTTTATCCATCCTGTAATATGGAGACCAAAACTGAACCGCATAGTCTAGGTGAGGCCTGACTAGAGCCAGATAAAGCTTTATAATAACTTCCGCACTTCTACTTTTAACACTTCTGGTAATGAATCCTAACACTCTATTAGCTCTATTTCTAGGCTCAATACATTGTTTCCCAGGTCGGAGGTCTGGGCTCACCCTCACTCCAAGATCTTGTTCACCTTCTGATCTTTTCAGCGATACAATGCGTACAGAGCTGGGCACAAAATACATTGAATGTATTTAAATACTAAATACATGGGAGAAATGTATTTAAATACTAAATACTAAATGAATTTACGAATGTATTTAAATAGTAAATTCATCAATTGTATTTAATTACATTTATAAGTACATTTTAAATTTACACAAATTTTAACATGTCTGAAAAAAATGTATTTCCTTAGAAATTTCCTTCTCAGGTCTAAATTTCCTTAAAATGAGGACATTTCCTTGCAAGTGGAAACACTGATTCACTGTAACATCGGGGTTGCCAGATAGTTGGGCGGGTTTATGGCCAAATTAACTGATAAAAAAGTATTTACATTTTTATATTATGAGCATTTCAATACAATGTATTTAACACTTTCACGCACGGTGACGCGATCGCGTCAAAACGGGCCCGTGTACATCTTAGCTTTTGACGCGAATTGCGTCAAAAAACATAAAAAAATTCGCCAAAAATAAATTATTTATCAGAATCGCGTCAAAAGTTTCTGCGTAAAAGATCCAAGCTGTGCCTATAAAATAAAATAATTCAACTCGCTCGTGCGAATGGATTTGAAGTGATAAGGGCCCGTGTCCCTGTTCACTCTCAGCAGGCAGCGTGTTAGCCAGCCTTCTTAGCCATCCGTCTTCCAACATGTGTTTCAGTTTTCCTCCATTTCTCAAAATCTACTGGCCATATGAAAATTATAGTGGTAGCGTTGGAATCCTCATAAAAGTCCGCTTTTATTGGCATATAAACCATAAAAAGTAGACTCAGGTAGTATCGCGCTAAGAAATGGTGCACGTAATTATTCCTTATTTCTCTTTACTCAATGTTTTTTGAAGTCGTTAAACTCTGCTATTTTTTTGCATTTCTTGTTATTTTTGTCTTTCATAAGGCATAATAATCTCTTGCAAAACCAACGATATATAATAATGCCAGGAAAAAAGAATAATCACGGTTGAAATTGATAACATAAACAAAAGATTCGCCGCAGAGTCAGGCCATTACGCGGGGCAACTTAGAGAGCCCCAAATTGATGTCGCAGTGGACGGTAAAACTTAATAAACTTTTCGTGCGTGAAAGGGTTAAATAATCATAAAAGTATTTAAATACATGTCAACCAATGTATTTATAAATACATTTCTAAATACACATTTGTATTTAAATACGTATTTAAATACAAATGTATTCAAATACTGCCCATCTCTGAATTTGCGTATGGTGAATCTATTACCAGGGTTTTTTCTACCAACATTCATAACGCTGCACTTATCAATATTAAATTCCATCTGCCATCTGACTACCCACTCATTAAGTTTATCTAAGTCTCCCTGCAATATGTTTACATCAGACTGTGATCCAATAATCCTACCTACCTTAGTATCATCAGCAAACTTGCTGATATCACTGCTAATCCCACTATCCAAGTCGTTTATGTAAATCAAAAATAGTAATGGACCCAAAACAGACCCTTGTGGAACTCCACTTGTCACCAGTCCCCATTCAGATTTAGAACCATTAATTGTAACCATTTGTTGCCTATTACTTAGCCAAGCTCTGATCCAACGAAGAACCATCCAATCTATTCCATGAGCCTTAACCTTATTTAAGAGTCGCTCGTGTGGTACTTTGTCAAATGCCTTACTAAAGTCCAGGTATATGATATCATAATCCTTATCAATATCTACCGTCTCATAAACTTTCCTATAAAAACTCAATAAATTGGTGAGATATGACCTACCCTTGGTGAATTGGTGTACAATCTTGACTCTTAATTATGAGGACAAAAACATATTCTTTTAAATAAGATTTGCCGTGTTTTGAATTCATTTGATATCTTGTTTTTCCAGGGAGTCGCTTTTTGATGGGACTTGAATAAAACATATTAAACAAACGCACGGTTTTGCCAAAATACTGTAATCAGATACGGTCATAATGGACGAGAACTGCACACTCGGTACCGCTGTTAACACTTAATTTATATATATAATATATATATATATATATATTATATATATAGATATTTTTGCTCAGTATATTGAGCAGCATTAATCCACTTCAAAAAATGCAAACAAATTATGCGTCGGAAACACGTAATTAAAGAGTTGTGTAGGGGGTAAAATTCCCTAGATCTAGGGTAATTCCTTATATCTAGAGAAATTTGCCTAACCAAAATTAACCTAATCTAGCGGGGGGCTTGACCCACCGATAACCTAACCTAACCAAATCTAACCTAACCTATCCTAACCCAACCAAATCTAACCTAACCTGACCTACCAAATCTAACCTAACCTACCCTAACCCTAAACAAATGTAACCTAACAAGCTGCGCTTTGAAAACTGTGACGACAGTGAGAGGTTCTCTCATTTCCTGATTATAGATGAGCTCTCCGTTTATATTTATGGTTCAAGATTTTCCACTGATATTCTTAACATAAAATTTTACATACACAAGTCACAGCTGTAAGTTTAACGCAGACCTTTGCTTCAGATATGATGGAATAGAATCATCAGAATAAATATGATTACCAAATAAATTTTCCTAGTTTACAGTCTCCGTTCCTTAATTGCCTATACACTATTCATCCATGTGTGCCTTTGGACTCACTGCTTGGAACACCGGTGGTTGACCTCAGTGGAGCGCTTTATAAATTAACGCACGGTACCTCAAGCGTTACTTCCGTTTTCGAAGAATGTAGACAGACCCAGCCTGCGGTCTCCAGAAGGATAACGGTCATCACCAAATATGAAGATCCCACACATGAATTATAACGCCAAGAGGGACTTCTTTTCTGCCTATGTATAGTCGCAGGCCACAGCAGCACGTAAGGACGGCACCTCAATGAGTCCTCCCAGGAACACTACATGTAAGTGGTGGGTCGGTGCTTGGAGAGTTTAGGGCAAAGTAGTATTGTGATATAGCAGCACTGGACCAAAACAACTTCATAATTAGTGTATGCACTTTCTAGTCTGCTTTCTTGGAAGCAAGCCTAAGTTGACCTTCTAGGTCCCATAGGATAATTCTGGGAATTTACTAATATTTATATTTACCGAAAAATTTGTGTAGATCAAGTCAACATCAGCATTCTATTCAGTGATGACAAAATATTTCCCTTGATCAAATGCAGAAAATTTCTCCCTTGAGCACTCCAAATAGAATAAAAAATTATCTGGCAGTTCAAGAAATTCAACATCATGAAAAAAATACTTTACATAAAAAAGCAATTGTCCCTTATGCTGCCACCCTTCAGTTCAGTAAGCCACTTCTCACGTTAGAGCCTAGAGCTCTTCATGATTCAGTCGTGAAGGTATGTTATATTATCTCATTAGAGATAAACATAGACTTATCTGAAACTAAAAACGCACACATTGTACGTACTTGATGTTGTTAGCATTGAGGCGCCAGCAATAGTACACCATAGAGGCGCTGCAACAGCATAGGGGACGACCAATGTTTTCTAACCCGGAACTCCGGAAGGATGAACAGGATGAAAGTCTCGCTGATGGCCTGCCAGCGCGGGACAGCACCCTCCCCGTCCTCTTGCCTTCTACCTCCATCACTGGCTTGCAAGACTGTCTATGTACCAACACTGAGAATCGGCCACTACCCTCTTGGTGATCTACTCGTGTGTTTAAGATCTTCCTTATATAACAATGAAATACTTGTACAGGTCAACTGTATGCTCACTATAGATTTTCCACAAAAAAAAAAAACACCACACACACCCTTCTTTTTGTCCAGTGACCTTCATAGCAGCCAAGACTTGTGTCCGGAGGCAATGTTTTTCCCGTGACCTTTGGCTACCTGCGTCATCACCTCAGTGCCGTTCGGTCCTGGTGACTGCCCTTTGACGTTGAGCCACCGAGGGGATTTCTGCAGCCACCTGCGGAATTTACCTGTCATTAGCTGTTGGCACTTACCATTCTTGCCCTATATCCCTCGTGCACACCACGCCACACCTGTCTCTCCATTGACAATTACAGCCACACCACACCTTGTCCCTCCATGCACACCACACAACACCTGTCCCTTCCATGCACACACATAACACCACGACCTCCTCCATGCAAACCACACCACACCTGTCCCTCTATGCACAACCAACCACACCTGTCCCCTCCATGCGCAACACACCACCCTGTCCCTCCATGCACAACACACACACCTGTCCCTCCATGCACACAACGCCACACATGGCGACTGCATTCACAACCGACCCCCACTTGCCCCTCCGTGCACAACACACCACACCTGTCCCTCCATGCACAACACACCACACCTGTCCCTCCATGCACACAACGCCACACATGGCCGACATGCCAACGACACAACACTTGTCCCCTCGTGCACACACACCACACACCTGTTCCCCTCCATGCACAAACACACCACACCTGTCCTCCATGCACACCCGCCACACATGGCACTGCATCACAACACACCACACTTGTCCCTCCGTGCACAACACACACCACCTGTCCCTCCATGCATACCACACACCCTGTCCCTCCTGCACACCACACCACGCATGGCACTGCATGCACAACACACCACACATGCCCTCCTATGCACACACACCACAGCCTGTCCATTCATGCACGTCACACCACAGCCTGTCCCTGCTGCCACACACCCTCTGCCCCTCCATGCACAACACACGTCAAAATGTCCCTCCATGCCAACACACCACACCTGCGTCCATGCACAACACCCTTCCTGTCCATATCATGCACATCACAACCACATAAGCCTGGTCCCTGCATGCACAACACACCACACCTGTCCCTCCATGCCAAGCACACGTCCACAGTCCCTCCTGCAAAACACACCACAACATGTCCCCCCATGCACAACATACTACACCTGTCCATTCAAGGCACATCACACAACACCTGTCCCTGCCTGAACCACCCACTGCCCCTCATGCACAACACACCACACCTGCCCCTCATGCACAACACACCATACCTGTCCCTTCAGCACAACCATCCACACCTGTCCCTCATGCACACACACGACAAACCTGTTCTCCATGCACAACACACCACACCTGTCCCTCGATGCACAACACACCTCACCTGTCCCTCCATGCACACCAACCACACTGTCCCTCCATTCACAACACACCACACCTGTCCCTCCATGCTACACACACCACACCTGTCCCTCCATGCACAACCACACCACAACTTGTCCCTCCATGCACAAAAACACCACACCTGTTTCCTCCATGCCAATGCACAACACACCTCACCTGTCCTCCATGCACACCACACCCCACCTGTCCCTCCATCACACCACAAACACACTCTGTCCCTCCATGACCCACACACTCTGGCCCTCCATGCCACCACACCATACTGTCGCCTCCATGCCTACACACCACACCCTGTCCCTGCTGCACAACACACCACACATGTCCATGCATGCACAACACCCTAACCCATTCCACTGCAGCACACCAAACCACACTCATTCCCTCCATGCACAACACAACACACCTGCCCCTCCAGGCACACCACACCACACCTGTCCCTCCATGCACAACACACGCACATGTCCCCTGCATGCACACCACAACCACACCTGTTCCTCCATGCACACCACACACACCTTCCCTCCATGCACACCACACAACAACCTGTCCCTGCATGCACAACACACCACACCTGTCCCTGGATGCACAACCACCACACCTGTCCTTCCATTCACAACACACCACACCTTTCCCTGCATGCACAACACCCCACACATGTCCCTGCATGCACAACAACACCACCCTGTCCCCCTCCAAAACACAACACGCCACACATTCCCTGCATGGACACCACTCCACACCTGCCCTCCAGGCACAACACCTACACCTGTCCTCCATGCACACACCCACACCTGGCCTTGCATGCACAACACACACACATTTCCCCTTCATTCACAACAAAAACTACACATGTCTCTGGCATGCACAACACCCCACACCTGTCTCAAGTCCCTGCATGCCACAAAACACCACCCTGTCCATCCTCACAACCACCAACACCTGTCCTGCATCCACAACACACCACACAATGCCCTGCCTGCACACACACCACACCCTTTCCTCCATGCACAACACCCCACACCTGTCCATCCATGCACGCACACTCCACTATGTCCCTGCATGCACAACACCTACCCATTTCTCTGCATGCAAACACACCACACACCCCTGTCCCTCCATGCACAACACACCAACCACCCTGTCCCTCCCTCCAGGCACACACACCACACCTGTCCCTACCATGCACACCACACAACACCTGTCCCATCCATGCACAACACAACCACACCTTTCCGCTCCATGCACAACACACACACCCTGTCCCTCCATGCACCCCACACCACACCTTCCCTCCATGCACAACACGACCAACACCTGTTCATCCATGCACTAACACACCACACCTGTCCCTCATGCACCACACCCACACATGTCCATGCGTGCACAACCCACTACAACATGTCCCTGGCATGCAACAACACACACAACCTTCCCTCCATGCACAACACACCCACCTGTCCCTCCATGCACACCCCACGATCTGCCCCCTCCATGCACAATCACCACACATGTCCCTTCATGCAAACCACACCACACCTGCCCCTACAGTGCACACACACGCACCACCCTACCTAACATGGCCCACCACACCACACCTGCAACTACATACACAGCCACCCCCACACCTGTCCCTACCTGCACACCACACCACACCTTTCTCTCCATGCCACCACACCAACACCTTCCACTGCATGCACAACACACCTCCCTGCTCCCTGCATGCACAACCCACACCACCACCTGTCCCCTTCTGCACAACACACCACACCTGTCCCTCCATGCACAAACCCCCACACTGTCCCTCCATGCACAACACACACACATGTCCCTGCATGCACACACACTACACATGTCTCTGCATCACAACACACCAACAACCTGTCCCTGTATGCACAACACACCCCCTGTCCCCTCTGCACAGCACACAACACCTGTCCCTGCATGCACAACCACCACACATGTCCCTGCATGACAACACACTTACACATGTCCTCTGCATGCGACAACACAACCACACCCCCTGTCCATGCACCACACGCCACACCTGTCCCTCCATGCCAACACACCATACATGTCCCTGCATGCACAACACCTACACATTCCCTGCAGTGCCAACACACCACCTCTCCCTCCATGCACAACACACCAACATCTGTCCCTCCATGCACAACACACCACATCTGCCCCTACAAATTCCCAACAACAACACCACCACACCTGTCCGCTAAATGCACAACACACCACACCTGCCCCTAAAAACATGCCACAACCGCACCACCCCTGTCCCCTACATGCACAACACACCACACTGTCCCTCCATGCCCAACATACCACGACATATCCCCTGCATTGCACACCACACCACACCTGTTTTTTCCTCCATGCACAACACACCACACATGTCCCCTACATGCACAACACACCACATCTGCCCCTACATGCAACGCACACCACACATGTCCCTGCATGCACACCATATCCACACCTGTTCCTCCTTGCACAACACACCACAACCTAGTCCCTGCATGCACAACACACCAAA
>JACEEZ010000778.1:0-82539 GCA_016584305.1 Chionoecetes opilio | reverse complement strand
AAAAAAAAAAAAAAAAAACAAAAAAAATTTTTTTTTTATAAATATATATATATATATACTATATTTTTTTTTTTTTTTTTTTTTTTTTTTTTGTATTTTTTTTTTTAAAAAAAAAAAAAAAAAAAAAAGATAAAAAAACTATATATTTTTAATATTATATATATATATAAAAAAAAAAAAGTATTAAAAAATATAAAAAAAAAAAAAAAAAAAAAAAAAAAAAAGTTTTTTTTTTTTTTTTTTTTTTTTTTTTTTTTTTTTTTTTTTTTTTTTTTTTTTTTTTTTTTTTTTTTTTTTTTTTTTTTTTTTTTTTTTTTTTTTTTTTTTTTTTTTTTTTTTTTTTTTTTTTTTTTTTTTTTTTTTTTTTTTTTTTTTTTTTTTTTTTTTTTTTTTTTTTTTTTTTTTTTTTTTTTTTTTTTTTTTTTTAAAAAAAAAAAAAAAAAAAAAAAAAAAAAAAAAAAAAAAAAAAAAAAAAAAAAAAAAAAAAAAAAAAAAAAAAAAAAAAAAAAAAAAAAAAAAAAAAAAAAAAAAAAAAAAAAAAAAAAAAAAAAAAAAAAAAAAAAAAAAAAAAAAAAAAAAAAAAAAAAAAAAAAAAAAAAAAAAATTTTAAAAATTTTTTTTTTAAAAAAAAATAATATTTTAATATATATATAAATATATATATTTTTTTATAAAATATATTATATTTTTAATATATATATTTTATTATATATTTAAAATTATATTTATTATATATATAAATATATATAAAATTTATATAATATATTTTATATATATATATATTATGTTTTAAAATTTTAATATTTATAAAATATAAAATTTTAAAAATAATATGATATATATATATAAAATTTTATATATATATATAATATTTAAATATATAATAATATAATATATATAATAATATATATATATATATAATATATTATATATATATATAAAATTAAAAGATATAAAATATTATATTTTAAAATATATATATATATAAAATTTATAATATATAAAAATTATATAAATATATATATATTTTTTATATATATTATATTAAAGATATAATATATAAATATATATATATATATATATAAATTAAAAATATTAAAAATTTTATAATAATATATTATAATATTTTAAAATATTTAATTTATAAAAAAATATATAAAATATATTTAAAAATATATATTTATATATATATAAAATTATATATATTAAAATATATATATATTATTATATATAAATATATATATAATATACTCTCGAGCCAAAACTCCGCCCGGCCACTTCCCCTTCCCGATGCCGAGCTTGGGCTCATTTTTACGATTTTTGGGTAATTGGGACCTAACACACCCATCCCCCTGCCCCAAGGGGGGACAGAAATCCCCTAAATTAGCATTTAAAAACCCCCGGGGAAAGAAAGTAAAAATTCTAACCACAAAAAGGGGAAAGGCTAACGCGCTTCCATTTTGACCATCGGGAAATGGTGTGGTGTGTGTTGGGGTGTGTGTGTGTGTGTGGGTGTTTTGGTGGTTTGTTGTGTGTGTGTGGGGTGGGGTGTGTATGTGTGTGTGTGTGGGGTGTGTGTCGTATTATAAAAAAAAGTGCCTGTCCCCCAGAAACCCTCCCCCCAGTGTCCTCATTTTTTCCTTTGATTGAAACAAACTTAAAAATCAAATTAAATTTTTGGTTCACGAGGCGGCCAAGTCCACGCTCCCCAGATCTTTCAACACCCGTGTGAGAGCTTTGCAGTCCTCTGGGCCCAGTCGGGGAGGGGGGCCTGAAAGCCCCCCGCCAGGTGCCCATCCGGGGGGGACGGGCCTGGGTTTACCCCTTTTTCCCGGAGGGGATTTTTAAAACCTGCAAAGAAAACACAGAAAAAACAAAAAGTCTATGTTTTTATCCTAAACCCTAAAAAAAGGAACGATGAAAAATGAGGGTTTGAGGTCAAACAATCACTTTTCAAAAAGGGTGGTATTTTTTTAAATTTTTTTTTCTTTTTTCCAGTTTTGTGCCCCATTTTTTGGCAGAAATAATAGAGAAGCAAATGCCAAAGCAGTTTTAAAATTATACCCTCAAGACTTTTATTCCACATTACTTATGAGTAACTGTTGAAAAGTTGGGGGTTTAGGGCAACACACGGCCCAGTTTTTGGGGTTTTATTAGGGTTTCCCCCATAGCTATGGGGAAAAAAAAAAGTCTCTGTATTCAAGGGCCCAAGGAAAAAAAAAAAAAAGCTTGTCCCAAGTTTCAGCTAATCGGACAGCTTTTAAAGGGGTCCCGATTTTTGATGACTTTGTTTCCCCCTCCATTTTTTTGGGTTGTGCCTGCAGGGAATCTGTTTCTGCTCGTTTTTGGAAGTAGTTTGTTTTTTAATTTTGAGCTTTTTTTAAGATGTAAATTATTTTATAAAAACTAAGTAAAAACGCTTTATGTCCCTTTTTTGAAATTTTTATCATTTATTTTTCCCCTATTTTTTAGAATCTATAAAGCCAATTTTAATTTAATGGTCATTTTACTATGTTGGTAAAATTTTCCTTTTAACCCCATTTTTGTAAGTAGGTTTTGTGTATTGGAAAAGTATGCGGGTAGTTATTTTTTGTAAAAAATTTTTGTTATTTTTTTTAAAGGGGTTATTAAAATTTTGTTAAATTTCTTCATACCTAAAGGCCGTGTCACCCCCGGGGCGATTTTTTTCAGGATCTTTGGATTTTGTTTCCCAAAAAGTTTGCCCGAAATTGGTGGCAAAAGAGTTGGGTTTGTAAACACGGCGTTTGGGCGACGAGTTTTCCCTTACCAGAGTAACTAAGATCTAATTCTTAAATCTTGGGAACTTGGGAAAAGAGGTTTTTTCCCCCGGGGACAAAAGGAAAACCCAAAAGGCCCAAAACCTTTTTTAAAGGGGGTTTGGCCTTCTCAACAGGTTTATGATGTTTTTTTTTTTTCTTTATTTTTGCTGTTATCCCCCACTATTGTTCTTTTTTTTTTTTTTTAAAATTTTTAAATTTTTTTCCCTTTTTATATATTTTTGAATTAAAAAACCCAAAATTTTTAAAATTTTTTTTTTATTTAATAATTTAAAACCGCCTTAAGGGCGAAAGGGAAAGGGAGGAAGCGGAAGGAAGCTGGCCGGGGAAAGCTTGGGGTTTTTCTTTTAACTCGAGAAAAAAAAAAAAGGGGGCCCCCAGCGGGGCCAAACCCGAGGAAACCGGAAAAAAAGGGGAAACGTGGCCGGCCGTTCTTCACCCCCTTCCTTCTGACTTAAAAGAGAATTATTAAACAAAAAGGGGAAAAAACGGATTTTAAAGATTATACGGGCCAAAAAAGGGTAAACAGATAAAGGAAAAACCAAGTCACTAGTTTTTTCCAAATTTCCAAAAACGGCCCCTTACCTTGTTGTACTTTTTAAAAGCAGGATTTAAACCTTTACCACAAAAAAAATTACAAGGTTAATGCCCAAGAAAGAAATTTTTAAAAGGGGTGAAAAATTTAAAGGGGTTTTTTTTAACCTCCCGATTTTTTTTCCCCTTTTAACAAATAGTTTTTTCCCCCGGGGAATTTTTTCCCCTGATAATACCCAAAAATTGGTTTTTAAGGGTTTACTTTATCAAAAAAGGGGCTAATTTTCGGCCCAACACTAATAAACCTTTCCCCATACCGGCCCCGAAAAACCCCCACCTTAAAAACTTTGCCGCTTTAACTTAAACCATACTTTTTTTTTTCTTTTTTAAAAAATTAAAGGGCTATAAAGGGGCCCGGAAATTTTGTGAGTTATTCCCCAATTTTCGGGTTTTTTTAGTTCCCCCTTTTGGGGGTTGGAATTGAAATGTTTGAATTGCCAAAGGAAAAGGGGAATAGAAAACCTAATTTCTCCGGTTGGGGAATTGCCCCAAAAACCTTCCCCGAACAAGTTGCAAGGACAAAAACGAAGGGAAATCCCCTGTTGCCCCTCACTATTTAAGGATTTTTTAAACGCCCCAAAAAAAAAACAGCTTTTGTCTCCTTTCCCCCCCATTGCAACTCCCAAAATGGGGAGGGCCCAAGGGGGCCCCGGGTTTATATTCTGGGTGGCACCCAAAAGAAGAACCTACGACTCTCCGAAGTGGGCTTCCTAAAGGAAAAAAATTGTTAAAAAGATTTAAAACAGCCGGGGCCCAGCCGCGCGGGGGGGAAAACCCCCCCCACCTTGACCTCGGCTTAAAAAGGGTTTGTTTTGCCTACAGTGTTGGTTTTTGGTTTTTTAGAGACAGGGTCCCGGACCAGCTGCTGTCTTCGCCCTCGTTTTAAATTGTTTTTTGTGGACGGAAAAAGGCTTTGTCACGCCGGGCGGGGGAAAGTGGAGAAGTGGCGGAAAGTGGGGGTTGGGGGCCATTGAGTGCTTCGTTTTCGTCTCAGGCCCCCTACATTTGGAGTTTTTAACCTACCCCGTCCCAAATTCGTCAATGAATCTAAAAGTGGATTCCCCTTCCTCTACACGTCTAAAAAGTGGATTGCTTCTCACCGTTTTAAAATTGGGGTTTAAATTTCTCTACCCCTACCCTAAAGTGGATTTTTTCATCCCCCACCCGGGACGCAAGGGATTTTCGTGGAAAATTGGGAAAAACCCCTTTTCCCAAAACCCTCTCACTCCGGACTGCATCCCCCCACAAAAAAGAAACCCCCTGCCAAAGCTAAGAAACCCTGCCCCTAATGTAAAGTAGGGCCTACGGGTTCCCCATTTGTAAGCAAAAGGAAAAGTGTAGAAGGACCATTTAAAATTTTTTTTTCCCTTTCCCTTTGTGACCCCATGTGTCTAGAGAGAAAAAAGGGGTTCTGGCGTGCCATAAGGGGTGACGTGAGCAACTTCTCTGAAAATTTCGTGCTTCAAGTGAGGGTCAGGCGCCTTGAGACGGTGAGGGGCCAGAAAATACGTCCGGGTTTTTCCTTAAATTTTTGCTGGCCCCGGCATTTTTTTCTTCGGGGGCCCTTTTGAAAGCGTCGCGCTCTGAGGGGGTTTAACAAAAAGTGGAAAGAGTTGCCAAAATCTCCCCCCAATTTTGGGAAGGGTTAAATTTTTCCCCCAAATTTCCCGCCCAGTGTAAAAAGTGTTTACAAATGTGTTTTTCCTTTTAATTTTTAATACACATTGTAACACAAAATTTTGTCCCAGTTTTCCGCAAAAAACCAAAAAAAGGCTTTTTAGAAAACGGGTTTAGTTACAAAGAGTGTTCTTTTTAGTAAGAGTCCCAAGGGGAAAAATTTGTAAAAAGGGTAAAAAAATCGCTTACTTATAAATTTTTTTTGGATCAGGGGCCCCCTAAAAAAAAAAAAAGTCGTTTTCAATGGCGAGCGGGGTTTACTTTTTTAAGGGGGTAACTTTCTATTTTATCTGGGGTTGTTTTTGGGTTCATGAAAAGTTGTAATGTTGTAAAAGTTGTAGTCAAGAAAATTTGGGTAATGAAGCTTTCAATTTGTTGTAAGTTGTAACGGGTGTTCAGTTGGGGTGTGGGTGGATTGGGGGGGGTGAAATTCAAAGGGGGTCTTTTATTCAAATTTTTTTTAGTTTACCCCAATGTCATTGAGAATTGGAAACTTTTTAATTCATTTACATGTCTCCCCCGGGAACATTTAAAAGCTATATAGTGCCCAACACATTTTCATCCCCACCCTTCTCTACAAACTTCTACTGCCCCAACAATTACATCTACGGAAACCCCAAATATGTCGCCCTCCCCAACTGTGCCAACTTTTAAATTTTTTACCCCAAAGTTTTCCCATCACTAGATTCTAAAGGGGGGAAAGGGGACACGTACAGCTCTGTCATTTATTCACCCAATGTGGGGGATATCATCCCCAGAACAGTAAGTTGTTGGGGAAAATAAAAAAAGTTTTCTTTTATTGGGGCTCAATTGAAGCCTGGATCTCAAAGCTAGGAAATAAAGGTGGGTTCAGGTTTTTGATGGAAAGACCCCGGGAACTATAAGTATGATGTATTTCGGAGGCCCCTTTTTGAAGATTTTTGGGGGTTGGGCCCGCATAGTGCCTCCTTGCAAGGTTCTTTTACTAATTTTGGGAAACTTTGCCCAAAAAACATTTGGGGGTAGGCTGGAAAAGGTTGAGAGGCCCAGGCACGTCCCCGGGCAAATATTCCCCTTCAAAAGAAAGGGAAGTTTAAAAAAAAAACCCTAGCTTCAGGGTTTGAAAGGGGCCCACCCTGTCAGTAGAGAAAATTTAAACTGTTTTCTAAAATTTTTCAGTTTTAAATATCCCCCTTTTTTGACCCCCACAAGAGCGTCTATCGTTTCATCTTTGTTTTTAAGCCAGGTGTTTAAACCCTTCTAAAATTTTTTCTACTAAATCACTAAGAGGTTTTACGAGATGCCTAAAAAAATTTATTTTTACAATCTGAGTCCGTAGCGCCCCGGGGTCAAGGGGGCTCAAATTCATTTATCCCCTTACCTCCTCCTCCCCCCCACCCCCCCCTTCCCCCTCCAAGGTTTTCCCACTTTCGCCACCCAAGCAGTGTTATTTTGAAACCCCGGTCATACTGATAATTACTGCTTTTCAGAAAAAAAGGGGAGACGAAATTGCCAGAAAATTTTTCAAAATGCAGGTTTTCTCAGCCAAAAACAATCTTGCCCCCCTAGCCTCCGCCCCGCTCGTTTTTTCTTCTCCTTCACGACCCCCAACGCCTCGTATGCAATTTTCCCCCTCTCCCCGAAAAAATTTGTAATTCACCCCGTGGAAACCATTCAACAAAAGGAATGTTGGTTTTTTTGTTCTGAGGTTTAAGGCGACTCAGACCGGTACAGTTGGTAAAGGTAATGGGTTTTGGAATCCAAGTCGGGGGAAAAAAAAAATTCGCCCAGGGTTTCAAAAAAACCCAGATTTTAGTTTCCGACACAAAGTCACAGACACAGCCTTTGGGTTTCATGGTTCCCCTTTTTATTTTTTCGCTTTCTTTAAAATGATGAAAAACAAATGTTTCACTCGAGACAAAATTATATTTGCTCTTTGGG
Source organism: Chionoecetes opilio (assembly GCA_016584305.1). Lineage (NCBI taxonomy): Eukaryota > Metazoa > Arthropoda > Malacostraca > Decapoda > Majidae > Chionoecetes > Chionoecetes opilio. Next base: position 75,550 of record JACEEZ010000778.1, on the reverse strand, counting down.
GTGGACCCCAGGTTTCTTCATGTAATAAATTTTCAGGAGTGTGCTTTTGTAAATTTAAAAAAAGTTAATTAAATTTCCCTTGGTTTCCCCCTTCCCGCCACTCTAAAAAAGGGGTTCCCAATCTCACACTAGAGGGGATTTGGGGGCGTGACCCCTTCCTCCCACCTTGCTCCCAATTCTAAAGTCTTAAAAATACAGTTTATAGTAACCCAAATTTTTCTTTAAAAAAATGAAAGCTTTTGGGTTTATAATCACTTTTCCAACCCCATCACATTGATTTTAATTCCACAGCACCCAAACCCAAATTTTTTTAAAGGCGTTCTCTTCCCCGCAAAGACAAGTCCAGCCCCATTTCTTTAAAAAACTAATGGGTTTTTCCAACGTTACCAGGGAACCCCCTTTTTGCTAGTATAGGCCCTGACTGCTTTAATAGTGGGAACGTAAAAGTTCAGTTCCCCCTGCCCCGGTTTTTGGGGGTGTCCCCTGTTTCATGGGAGACCAATATATTGGCTCTTCATGTTCTTTCGACTTGCGGTGAGAAATCCCCGAGGCCCCCTGTCGGCCAGTTATTTTTGGTGTCTAACCCGCCCTATCCGGTAATCGCTTAGCGCCCTTTAAAAGGGGGGCGCTTTTCAGCCCCCGCGCGAGATCACATAAGCGACGCAGTTCCAAAAAATGTTCAGGGTCCCTATTAACTCTGAAAAAAGGGGGTTTTTGTTATGCAGCTTTTAGAGACAAATGGGGGGTTGTTGATGGATCCTTCGCACGTTCTTGCAGCATCTCTACGAAGACGAATTTTAGTGGGAATGGGCCCGACGTAGTCCCGCAAACTAACACCCTTTCCCCAAAAAGTATTGGGGTTTTTTAGGGTAAGCCTGAGCTTCTCGCCCCTTGTTGCGAACACACAGGCCTGCTCCTTTCCCCTTTCCGGGGTAAACCCCCTTAAAGGATAACAGACAAAAACAAAGCATAACCTTGGGCCTTTACACCTAAAGCACAAAACCTTCGTAATTTTACCCTTTTTATCGTTGCCCCCATACCCCAAGAAACGTGGGGACTACAAGGGAAAAGATTAACGGGCATGTTTTATGAAAGAAAAAACAGGAAGTCTTAAATTTTCCCCTTGGGAAATCACCTTTTTTATTTAAGAAAAAGTGATTGTACTTATCGGGTTTGCTCGACTTCAGGAAAGTTACCAATTTTAAATGTTTCCGGATCAATTAAACTACTCCCCTGGGTTTTTAAAAGACCTTTTGGGAGTTATAAAGGAAGGAAAAAATACAGGGTTTTTTTTAGTTTGGGGCCTAAATCTGGTTTTTGGCAGAAATTTCCGGGTTTGAAGAGAAATCTCGGGAAAAAAAGCCTTCTCAACAAATAATGCTCATTATGAATGGCCGAGATGTCCCTTTGGGGTTTTAGGAACTCGCCTCTTACATGGCCCAAAGTCTAGTAAACAACTTTGGGTTTTTTCACCGGGTCAAAAAGGGGGATGGTTTTTTTTTGTCTACCCTGGGCGACCTCATACTTTTCTCCAAAGAATTTCCCTCACTTTGGAAACTTGCCCTTGTGTTTTAGAAACTTATGAGGCGGCCCCTTTAAAATTAACGTGCGAAAAAGCAGTTTTTCTCAAGTCCCCCCCGCATTGACTTTTTTGGCCCTTCTTTTCGACAAAACGGAAACCAAAACTTGAATTTTCCAAAAAAAAAAGCCGTTTAAGAATTTCCCCAACCCTACCACCACTGAAAAGGTACGGTCTTTCCTTGGGTTGTCGGGTTTCTTTTCCCTGGGCCCTTTTTGAAAACTATGCTTCGAAATTTCTAGTCCCCCTGACACGACTTTTGAAAAAGAATCCTTTCGCTGGAAATGGTCCCCAAAAACAAAAATTTTGATACTTTTTAAACAGGCACTTACACATGCCCCCAATTCTTAAATTTTCCCGCTACCATTTTTGCCCTTTTACTCTTGGGGACAGATGTTTTTTTTCGGCAACCCCCCCCAGGCGTGGGGGCGGTTTTGAAAGCAAACAGTTTAAAAGGGGAAAAGCCCCCCCTGTTGTTTTTCATAGGGCCAAAATAGAGTGCTTAATGTGTAAGCACGGTTTTCTCAAATAACTTACCTTGAACTCTAGCTGTGGGTTCCTTTAAAACACTTTAAGGAAATTACTATTGTTAAATTTAGGGTACGCCCTAGCCAATGAAAAATGAAATTTTAGATTTTTTCGAATTTGGCGGGTGTTTTTTAAGTAAAATGAATTTTAAAGGGGTTTGGTTTTCCGGGGTTCAACTTTTGGTTTTTAGCCCCTTCTTTCCCCAAGCAAAAAAGGACTTTTTTAATTTTTTATGCAAAAAATGCTTTTAAAAGGGGATTTTGCATGGGAAGAAAATTGCTCCCAAAAACCAAAAAAGGAATTAGATAAAATCGTCCCCTTTGGAAATTTCCCTTTTAAAATAAAAATTGGCCCCTGGGAAAGTTGAAAAAAAGGGTTTTTTGTTATAAACCCCGGGGCCCCCCCACCCTAACCCGGGGACCAGACTAAATTGGGTTGGGTTTAAAAAAAAAAACAAAAAAAAAAACCCCCCGGGGGATGGGGGCCCGACCGCTATTGGGGAAAATGCCAAAACCCAAAGGGTTGATCCGGGAGGGCATGTGTCAGTGAAAAGAGGAGCCTCTGGAAGGTACCTTTGGGACTTTGTTCAGAGGGGACCGGTGCCACCTTGGAAACCTGCCAAATTTAAGGGGGCTCAGGCTCCTTATACTGCTTGGGGACATAAAGACTCCACCGACTCACTGATCGTACTGCAAAAGGGGACTCAAATCAAAAAGGGCCAAAACGGGGTGGAAGGGTGGGACTCCCCGCCCCCTTTGGAGAAAAATGCTGGGACCCCAGCCCCTTTTGGAGTATATTCGTGTTGCCCCCCAAACAAATTTTGCCCCCGCGCCACCCTTTTCACCAGCAAACGACCCGGCCCCACCCCATCTGACACTGGCCCTTTCCCCGGGTCCCGTGTGCAGTTTTGCTGTCCAGCGTGGGAAAGAAAATGCCCGTAAAAGCAAAAGTTTTAAAGGAATGCCCGGGCGGGGGAAATCTCACTGGAACCCCGGGGGAAAATCCTGGTCAAAAAGGTCCACTGACCAAACAGGTCTCCCACCCCGTGGTTCCCGGGGTGTGAAGCGGGGGGTTTTTCCCCTCCGAGCTGCAGGAGATCAAAATGTTTGGGAAGGTGTCCCACTTTCCCAATGGTTTACCCCCAAACCCAGCGCTCGTGTACATGTGGAGTAGGGGAAAGGGATGGAAACCCGACTGGGGAAAAACTGATCACCCCCGGGAAACCTAGTCAAAATACTGCCCGCCCGGTTTTACTTCAAACTCTAAATAGACATTTTAAGGTTTTACCAAAAGACTAGAGGACGGGCCCCCAAACACATCCTCCCCGCAGCCCCCAAAATGATGAAAAGGGGCGCCCGCCCAAGAAGGGCCCAAAAAAAGCTGTGACCTTCTACGTGCGGACAGGGCATGGTTTGCACACTCAGAATGTGTCCTCCTCTCGCTGAGGGAGGGCAGAGTGAGGACGAACCCCCAAGGTTCGCCGTGACCCAGATTTTGAAGCTGAAGGGGTGGCGAGGAGTATGGGGGGCACCAGGGGTAAGACCCCGCACAACCCAAACTGAACTTTTTTCAGCCACCACCTTTCCCGACCGACAGCCCCGGCAGCCTGGCCAAAAGGGGCACACCGGCATTCACCTGTTCACGTCCGGGGAAACAGATCCAGGAGATCCTGGTCAAGCCGTAGAGGTTTCCCGGGGTTTTCTAAACCACACTCAGAAACCCGAAAAAGTCGGAAGGGAGGTGACAGATGGCCCGCGGCGCAGAGGGTGGGGCAGCCCGGCCCGAGACGGGTTTAAACGGGGCCCCCGGGCCCCCCCAACCCGGGAGACCATTCCCCCGCTTCAGGTCTAAGAAGGGCATGATGGACCGTTCTGGGCCAACGTGAGGGGGTGTGACACTTTTGGGAAATAGTGCCTGAGAAACCCAATGATTTAGAAAAAGTTACCAAAGCTTTTTATTTGGAACTCACATTGGGGGATGCTGCAATAAACAGGACCCCAGACCTGCGTACTCATTTTAAGCATTACGATTAAAGGGTGCAATATAAAATGCGATTTTGCATAGTAAGAATTTCCTTTAAAAGCAAAAATAGAAAGGGGATTTAAAATCGTCTTAGAATTCCATTTTACATAGGAAATTGGGATGCCAAAGTTGAGAAAAAGAATTTTTGTGTACGGCGTACCCTAAATTGGTTATCCCATTACAGTTCACACGGATCACACTGCAGTGCTGAATCTCTTTAAAGGGAAAACCTTTGTGGCCGTGTGGCCCGGTGGTTCATCACCATTCAGGAATTTGATCCTACTATCAAATATATACCTGGTAATAAAAATCATGTTGCAGACGCACTTTCACGCAACATTCCAGTAGCAGTGGTCTCAGACACTTAAAAATTTCTCTCTACAAGACTTATCGAATGCTCAACGCCAAGATCCTGTGTGGTCAAAAGTTATTTATGCACCTAGAGTCTGGAGATGAATCTTTATTGCCTAAATTGTCAGTTCCACTTATACAGTTTTCAATAGTTGAGGAAGTTCTTGTCGTAGGGTCACTATGGACGAGAACACGGTTACTCAACTAGTTCATTCCTACCAGTCTAGTGGAAACTGCTTTTAAAACTCATTCACGACATGCCTCAAGCAGGACATCCAGGTCGAGACAGAATCTTGTCCGCTGCACGTCGTAAGTTGTATTGGCCTACCATGCGCATCGATGCAGAGAAACATGTAACCAATTGTCGTTCATGTGCACAAACCAAGGGTGATACGAAAACTGCTCCTATCCTTTAATATCCTTTACCTGAGTCGTCCTATGACACCCTAGGCATCGACTTATTGCAGCTTCCTCGAAGTCATCAAGGGTCACCATATGTACTAGTATGTGTAGATCACTTCACACGTTTGTGATTCTAGTCCCTTTGCCTAACAATTCTGCTATAAACTGTTGCTCATGCTCTAGCTTCAAATTTAATTTGTCCCTATACAACTCCTAGAGTGCTGATTTCAGATAATGGCCCTGAATTTGCTAATCAAATTCTTCATAACAATCTGTGAGCAGTTCAAGATTAAGCAAACTTCATTATTGGGTTATCACCCTGCGAGCAATGGGTAGGTATAAAGGACTAATAAGAAAGATTCTTGATGTCCTTCGCCATTATGCTGGCGAGTTTCAGACTCTTGGGAGGACTGGCTACCTCATGTAGCGGCTTCGATAAATGGTTCAGTAAATTCCTCTACAGGAAAGACTCCATATTTAATTTTGTATGGGTGTCGACAAGCGACTACCTTATGATGTGCTTTTGCAATCTCCTGTCCCTGTCTACTCAGTGGACGATTATGCTAAAATTCAACTAAGATCCTTTCAGATCATTCACACATCAGTTCGAGGAAAACTTAAGGCTTCTCGTCAGGAGATGATGCGTAGAGAGCATAGTAAGGTTTGTCCTGTTGCAATTTCCATAGGTGATTTTGTTATGAAACGTTCTCCTGAACGCCAAAATAAGTTGTGTTCTAAATTTTCAGGACCTTATTTGGTCACAAATAAAGTTCATGGAAATAAATTCATACTTCTTGATCAAACTCATAATACTACAGAAGTAGTACATGTAGATAGGCTAAAGAGAGTCAAGCAGACCTCTCATGCACTGACCAAGTCCACTACATAGGGTAACATGCCTTTATGTTTCTTTCACATGTTATTATTAGTTTCTGTGTATTTTGTTATGTATTAGATGATGAAATCTTAGGTTAAGATCTGAAGGTTATAATGACTGTGAAGTCACAGTTAAGTGTGGCCGAGCGATGTGCTGGTGGTAATTAGCACATATCGTATAGAATTAGCATTAAGGACTTTATAAGGAATATGTTAAAACCTAATTGGTAACTGAAGTGTAATGGCGTCTCCCGCCGCGGGCTCTGTGTCTCCCGCCAACGGGAGTGTACCGGGACGACTCACCGACAGGAGTCGCTGTGTCTCACTAGGTTAAGGATTTATTAAACGCACCAAGTTACAGCGTTGTCTCCTTCCCCCTGATTGCAACTGCATATAGGGATGGCCTAGTGGGACCCGGTATAAACCTCAGTTTGATATCGGTGCTTTGTAATACCAAAATTTACTGAAATATACCGAAATACACAAAAATATCAAAACACACCTATACACATACCACAATATACATAAATACACCTAAACACAACAAAATATATCGGAATACACCGAAATATACCGAAATACATCCACACATATACCGAAATATATCACAGTATACAGATATACGTTTTTAAGATATTATGAGTATGCTCTAAGTCAGTGCTATTCAACCTGGGTGGACGGTCCACCTAAAGGTGGACGAGACTGAGTGATGGGTGGTCGGCTGTCTTGGGGTGGACAGGTGGGTGGACGAGATCATGCCCACGTGTCGGTATACATAAGGGAAAATAGATCTATGGTATAAAACAAGTTGAAAACATTTAAAAGCAATGTAGAAAAGAGGTGTTGTTCTGATTTTGAAGTCTTTGATACCTATATATGGCTGGCTGGCAGTGGCTGGGAACATGGTATGCAGATAGCAGAGCAGACACTGGAGGTACGAATGTTCCCCTGGATTACCAGACACTTGACTTTGATGCAGGAAAACCTTGACTTATTTCCAAAACACCTCAGACCTTCCACATGATGGAACTGATCATTCTGATGCCCTATTGGAGCTTCCAGTGGATTATTCTTAAGAAGCAGCTTTCAAAACATTTGGCCATTCTATGCATTGCATTGCTGGGTTGTCCTGCTTGATAGTCAGGACTACAAGGAGTAAGCTAGCTGAGAAGGCAACATCCATTTTTGTGCAGATGCCAACATCATGTTTGTGTCAGCAGTTTCTCAGGCTTAGTTTTAATCAAGGCATAGAAAAGGAATGCCATTCTGAATTTGGATCCTCTTATGCGGGTTGCACTTGAAAATTGTCTGATGCCTCGATTTAAGCAGATAGCAGACAAATTGCAACAGCAGCCAAGCCACTGATATATGTAAGTAGTACAGTTATACACCCCCCATGCCCCCTCCCCTCCCATCTCTCCTGTCACGAACAGCTGACTGCTGATATGATAAACAAACTCGGTATCCCCCCAACTATCTGTAGATTGTAAAAGGAAATAAGGAAAAACTGGTTCACAAATAGTGTGGTAAGTGATTGGAATGGACTCAGTCATCGACTCATCAGGTGGTTAGTGCGGAGTCAATACAGAGCTTTAAAGGGAGGCTGGATAAATTCATGGATGGGGATGAAAGGTGGGTGTAGGTAGAGTTAAGTAACAGGAAACTATCACGTGTAGGTCTCGCGGCCTCTTGTAGCTTCCTTATATTCTTATGTTCTTCTGTTCTTGTTTCTTGAAGCAAAAGGCTTTGTTTTCTGGATTACCAAATATAATGCATATTAGGTGCAATTTTAATTTAGTTTCATGAAGAAAAATGCATTGGCTGTGTTATTCCATGCAAAGGTATGTTTAATTTTTTCTTGTATATTTATAGTTTTAGACTGCATGAGTCAGAAGAATATGTAAACTGTAAATTTAAAATGAGAGTGAAGCTGCCTTTTCCTACTTATATATTTTGTAGAATGATATAGTTATATTTAAAATGTCTGAGCCGTGAGATTTTAAGGAGAGAAAAAAATTGTGGTGGACAGCTCTTACCAAATCACTACTAGGGTTGGACGACATCAAAAAAAGTTGAAGAGCACTGCTCTAAGTTATAAGATACGAGTCTATTAGAGTCTTATGCCTCCTTATAAAATATGAATTATATTTTGGTATTATAACAATATATATATATATATATATATATGTTGTATTTCTGTATATTTGGTTTAATTCAGTATGCTTATGAGAGAAGATGTCGTTAAATATGAGTTGAAGTGACAATTCGTCATTGTGTGGATGTTTTGTTTACAATTATCAGATGTGAGCGCCGAGCGGGCGAGCACCGACCAGAAGCTGACAACAGTCAGCCGTTCTGGCGAGGCACGCAAGCGAGAGAGAATCAGGGCCAGAAGCCACAAAACACTTAAAGACCTTTTTTTGTCGTTAGTCAACGCCGGAACCCACAGCGCGGAAAAGTCGTGGGTTTCGTCGTTAACGTGCCACACTGGCCAACGACTGCTCAAGACCGGTATTAGCAGAGGTCGGAAGTCTCCAGGCATGCGCATTATTGCTTGGTATGCTATGAAATATCTTTTTTATAGGGAATGTAGACATATGATTGCATTTGGATGGATATTATCATATATATGAGTAAAGAGATGAAATACAAGCAAGGGACTCATCCACGTCTAGCAAGCGCGGCCTTCGGCAGCAGCAGCAGCAGCATGATGAAGCCCGTGAGGTGGATATCAACACCAATTTCACCAAGGGAGATAGATGTCTTGGTAATATTTAGTAGGGGAGCGAGAACCCCTTGAGGAATCCTGTGATCCCTGGTGATATCCTATGGTGCTATCACAGGCGTGGGAGCTGACTGTCTTCTTCAGGAAGGCACAGGTGAGGCGGACAACTGCGGGTTTTTACTCAAAACTTTTGAGTGTGGCGGCTGGAGCCGCCAGCTCCTCCGCCACTGTAGGTTTGGGCAGGATTAAACGTCTTATTACTCGTTATTATACAACTTAGTGATTATGGTGAGATGTTATATATACTTGTCATTATCTAAATCAATGTAGCACTGTGTGTCACCTTAAATAAGGGTGATTAAAGATGTTATGATGAGGTGACTGATGGCGGGGCGGTACCCGGACAGTTTCCTACGGACAGTTTGCCTACGGACAATTTGCCTACGGACAATTTGCCTACCGGACAGTTGCCTACTGACAGTTTGCCTACCGGACATTTTGCCTACCGGACAATTGCCTACCGGACAGTTTGCCTACCGGACAATTTGCCTACCGGACAATTTGCCTACCGGACAATTTGCCTACCGGACAGTTTGCCTACCGGACAATTTGCCTACCGGACAATTTGCCTACCGGACAATTTGCCTACGGACACTTGCTACGGACACTTGCCTCAGTGTTTCCACGGGAAAATGTTCTTCTCAAAATTTTCTCAAAACAACGTCTCATATATACTTTTTTGGGCATGATTTTTTTTTTTTTTTTTTTGCCTATAATTTTTCAAAACTTGTATATGATAGAATAAGCTTGTCCATATGTTAATTGGGGGTTTGAAGGCAGACTGCTGAAAATTGAAAAAAATCGGTTTAATAAATTTTTGAATGACTATTATTAAAAAACTAAGCTTCATTGGGATTGCAAATGGTTGCCTTTAGACGGCATTAGTGGGAATTTATTCAATTAGTGCCGGTATGGGTATGTCAAAAAGTATGAGAGCGGTAACTCTTACAATTTGTATCTATTTACATTTTGTTACCCTCTATCTCAGTTAATTATGGACGGAGAGTGTTCATTTTTACTGGTGATATCATTGACGTTATCCACTATATATGTGCACAGAACGAGCTCTGAGTGGGCCTTGGTTTGAAAAATTATTTTTTGTTTTTTCTCGTTATCTCATGGTCTACAATCCATTCACGCACCAAGAATGATAGAGACTTGAATTACGCTATACTTTAGAAAAGTAATGATATCTACCTCAAATATTAACCATTGAAGAATGCAATGAAAATGTGCTCTCTATAATTGTTCAAATATGAGCTTAAAATCACTTTTTTGAAGATTTTCAAAGTCTTTCCGTTTCAAAAGGTAGGTTCATTCAGGCATGCAATTCACTCTATATTGTGTAGAATCCAATGCTGCTTGCTATTGAGTGTAAAAAAAAAAAAAAAAAAAAAAAAAAAAAAAATATTATATATATAACTATATATATATATATATATATATATATATAATATATAATATATATATAATATATATATAATATATATATATATATATATATATATATATATATATATATATATATATATATATGAATGCATAAACTTTGAAGAAAAAATCCGTCTATATGCCCATATTTGGAATATTGTAATTTAAGAGTTTTTCTATAAACCCTTGAAACTCTAACAGCTGCTCAATAGTAGTATATTGTGCAAGGAGAAGAAATGGCAATGCTGTATCTTTATTCATCTTTGAGTGCTAGTGACTTAAATATCAGTCATAGGACTTTCTATATTCAAATAGTGCCTGCGGTCAAATATCAAGGCTTATATTATTTCAATTTCCCTGAAAATGAAATTGAATGGTGTTTTCTGTAGACATGTATATAGGTTTACGTATGAGAGAGGTATATTATCGTTGAATTACTTTTATTGTCTGTTAGAATAGCTTAAAAAATGGCCTTATATTTTTTTATCAAAATTTTTAAAATTCGTTCGATTTAATTTTTCGGCTTAAGGTATATCAAATGGACTATAGAGAAAGAGAAAAATTTAGAGAAATATGAGAGGGAGGGAAATGTCACAATTTTTTTATAATTTAAATATTTCACCTTATGAATATTAGTTTTTGGGTTGTATCTGGTAAACCGTTTGTCTGATTGTAAAACGTATTGAAATCTATTTATAGATATTTTTATGATCTACACTTTTAATGTCAATAATTTATTGTATCTATAAATAAAATGCCACTTTTGGGGCTTAATGTGAAACATTACGCTTTAGGTATAATTGTTTTGAATTTCATCTTGTAAACTTTTGCCTAATTATAAAACTTATAGAAAACTATTTCTAGCGTTTTTATGATCTATAATTTAATATCGGGGTTTTTTCTGTATCTATAAGGAAAAGGCCACTTTTTTGGGTATAATGTAAAATATTACGCCTTATGAATAATACTTTTTGGGTTGTGTGCTAAACTGTTTGGCAAGATTTTTAAAACTAATAAAATACTATTTATAGATTTTCTTATGATCTATAATTTTGATACATATCTTTTTTTTTGTATCTATAAGGTAAAGGATCCTTTGGGGGCATATAATGGAAATTATGAATATAGGAATCATAATCTTTGGTTGTATCTGTTTTAAAACCCTTTGCCTCTCAATAAAACTTATAGAAGACTATTTATAGATATTTTTATGGTCTATAATTTTGATATCATAATGTTTTTGTATCTATATGGAAAATGCCACTTTTGGGGTATTCATGTAAAATATAATGCCAGATTTATAATACTTTTTGGCTGTATCTGGTAAAACTAATTGCCTGATTTTTAAACTAAAGGCACATCATTTTTTAATTTTTTAAAGTCTATAATTTTAATGCGTATGATTTTTTTTGTATCTATAGTATTTTCAAAAAACTTGATCCAGCACCTTTTTTTTTTTCATATTTGTCGGATCTGTTTGATTTTGTAGTACATGATGGGTACTGTACTAATACCCAATCTGTAAAAATAAAATTAAATTTGGATAAAAATTGTAAAAATCGCTAATATTTTCTATAATTTTTAATTATTTTTCATTATCACCCACATAAGGTTTCGTTAGTTCGTGCTCGACTATATAGAACATTTTTTATAGATTTTTGGGTTTAAATCTTTTTTATAGAATTTTTTTAATGTTTTTTTTTAAAATAGCAAAAAAAAAAAAAAAAAAAAAAAAAACGCAAATGAACTATAAAAATGATGCTATATTGTCGGGAACGTAGTAATGAAACTTTTTGTGGGGGATGAGGAAAAAAAATTAAAAACTTTAGGAAACAATTAACGATTTTCACAGTTTTTATCCAGTTGTAATAAAATTCACACAGATGGCGTATGAACACAATATCTATACTCTTGTGAAAAACCAAATTTATCCGACAAATATTAAAGTAATCGTCCAGACCATTTCATCATTCCTGATTTGATGTAGCTAGAGTATAACCATTATCGAGTGTATCAACAATATGTTGTCACTTCTTGCATCCAGTCAGCCGTTTTTGAATAATCCGCAATCAAAATCTGTAAATTCCCCGAGCTTCGAAAACGCTCATGGCAACTGGCAGACGATGCGCCACGGCTCGGTGACGTAGCAAAAGGGAGGCTCCTCTTCCCGCGCTGCTGTGTGTGTGTGTAGTAGTGTTTGTGTGTGTGTATAGTAGTGTTTGTGTGTGTGTGTAGTAGTGTTTGTGTGTGTGTGTAGTAGTGTTTGTGTGTGTGTGTGTAGTAGTGTTTGTGTGTGTGTGTGTGTGTGTGTGTGTGTGTGCGTAGTAGTGTTTGTGTGTGTGTGTGTGTGCGTAGTAGTGCTTGTGTGTGTGTGTGCGTAGTAATGTGTGTGTGTGTGTAGTAGTGTTTGTGTGTGTGTAGTAGTGTTTGTGTGTGTGTAGTACTGTTTGTGTGTGTGTAGTAGTGTTTGTGTGTGTGTATAGTAGTGTTTGTGTGTGTGTATAGTAGTGTTTGTGTGTGTGTAGTAGTGTTTGTGTGTGTGTGTAGTAGTGTTTGTGTGTGGTAGTGTTTGTGTGTGTGTGTAGTAGTATTTGTGTGTGTGTGTGTAGTAGTGTTTGGTGTGTGTGTGTGTGTGTAGTAGTGTTTGTGTGTGTGTGTGTGCGTAGTAGTGTTTGTGTATGTGTGTGTGTAGTAGTGTGTGTGTGTGTGTGTGTGTGTGTGTGTGTGTGTGTGTGTGCGTGTGTGTGTGTGTGTGTAGTAATGTTTGTGTGTGTGTGTAGTAGTGTTTGTGTTTGTGTGTGTGCGTAGTAGTGTTTGTGTGTGTGTGTGTGTGTGTGCGTGCGTAGTAGTGTGTGTGTGTGTGTGTAGTAGTGCTTGTGTGTGTGTGTAGTAGTGTTTGTGTGTGTGTAGTAGTGTTTGTGTGTGTAGTAGTGTTTGTGTGTGTGTGTGTAGTAGTGTTTGTCTGTGTGTGTGTGTGTAGTAGTGTTTGTGTGTGTGTGTGTGTGTGTGTAGTAATGTTTGTGTGTGTATGTGTAGTAGTAGTTTGTGTGTGTGTAGTAGTGTTTGTGTGTGTGTGTAGAAGTGTTTGTGTGTGTGGTAGTGTTGAACCTCAGCAGGCTCCGCTAACACCTGTTCATCCACCTCGTACTCTGGCTCAAACATATAGTGTTGGGCTCCCATCACAATCTGGTTTGTTTTCCTCATATACGCGAGCAGCGTCATTTAGTTCGGTCTCAAATTAAGCATCGTACTCTAGATCTATCACAGCGACAGATTCACTGTCTGACACCGAAGTACAATCGCTCATCATAACATTTGCCGACAGGTCTCACAGAGGCAGACGAGTGTTGTTTACATTGGAGCGTGCCTTTTCTGACGTCATCAATAACATGCGTAGCCCTGTTGGAGGGAAGAAAAACATTTTCGCGCGCTTTTTACAAAAGTCGTGTTTTTACGGAAATAAGGCCTGGAAATCAATTATTTTTGGTGGATTAGGTGTTTTGAATGTGCATTCAACATAATTAGGCAAAATAAATTTGGGTCTGGACGATTACTTTAAGGGTGATAGATGTCAAATTTTTTTTTTTTTTTTTTTGCAATGACTCGTGCACCCTTGCTATATGTCAGATCAGTCTGATATTTTCATACGTTAGAGATATTATACTATTACGTCATATGAGTATATATTATTAAAATCAGTTGAAAATTTTTAGTTATAAAATGTCAAAAAAATTTACATTACAGGCGCCGAGCGAATAGTTTAAAGGTCTAAGAATCACTAATGGGGTCGCTCAACAACGATTGGTTATCGAGATAGAGAATATCAAATAAAGGGTACTTTGTACCTATGAATGATTTCTGAAAATGAATATTTTTCTCACTTAGGAGCTGAATTGGGGCATTTAAATAAATATTTTAAACTTTTTCCTAGGTGTGAAAATGCTATTAAAATTATGTGTAATTGAAGTCCAGCGACATCCTGTCAAGAAAAAGATCTTCGAGACTTTGTATAGTCTTACCCCTCTTATGACTTCGAATATTGACATGTAATCCCTAAACTTTCACAAGTGTGTTTGAGTGACTTAAGTTTTTTGGATTAGGCTGATTTTCGGCTATGTAGTGAGGGAACTCCTATTGCGTCGTTGTTATGAATATGATAAACATCGGTCAATATGTTTCGGAGTTACATCCAAAAATGTTGCAAAATCAAGCAAATTTGCCCTATTTTCCCCTATAAGAACGAAATTTAACGACAAAAATATGAATGGCTCTAATCATAAAAAGAATGACCTATTCCGGCTTAAATGACACCTTGTGACTCTTTCTACCATTTTGGGTTTTTGAGATAGAGCCTTTGAAAGAGTAGTGTTTTTTGTCTAAAAATTGTGGCTGCGGCAATAACTCAAGGCTAATATCTCATTCACATTTTCCTTGAATACAAAAATTGAATGTTGAATTCTGTAGAATGCATAATGTTACACGTATGGAATAGGTAGATTATTGTTAAATGAATTTTATGGTTGTGTTACAAAAGCTTAAACATGACATTTTGATTTATTTTTTCAAAATCGTTTGATTTCATATTTCATTTTAGAGTATATACTAACGGTTGTTCTAAGCCAAGCCACCCAACGTAAACTTTTAATGATAATAAAAAAAAAAGATATGAGTGATTAAATATGACGAAACAAATTATTGTCCCCTACAAAAATCTTTTTCTTTAAATTGACATCATTCGCGCACATTGTCAGTAGAGATAGTTTCTCTATCATCTATAAAAAATATATACCGTCTCTCAATGAAGCTTAGTTTTGGAATAATAGTGCTTCAAAATATGCCTTTGCATGATTTGTTCCGTGAAAAAGTCCATATTTAGAGCATTATAATCTTAACAGTATTTAGTATATTTACATGAAAATGTAACAGCATATAGACAAGAGTATAGTGTGACTGGAGATAAGATTTCATTGCTTTATCTTTATTAGTCTTGGAGTCTTAGTGACTTAAATAGCGGTAATAATTGCAGTCCAATTTACCCCCCAAAAATACTCTATTCAATTGTTGCCTGCGACAATAAGTCAAGGCTTTTATTTTGTGAATATTTTCCCTGAATACAAAATTGAATATTTCTTTTTAGAATGCATATAATTGTACGTATAAAATAGATAGATTATTGTTAAATGAATTTTATGGTTGTGTTACAAAATCTTAAAAATGGCCTTTCGATAATTGTTTTCACACATTTTCAAAATCGTTGCATTTCATTTTTCTTTTTAATCTATATAATGGGTACAGTAATAAGCCCAGCCACCCAATAGTATCTGTTTTTTATAATAAACAAGAAAGATATGAGTGATTAAATTTGTAGAAAACATTTATTTTTGTCCCATTCAAAATTCTTATTATTAAACTGACATCATTCGTGCACTATTTCAGCCAAGATAGTTTATCTATGATCTATAAAAAATATATACTGTTTCTCAATGAAGCTTAGAATTGGAAAAATAGTGCCGTAAAAGGTACCTTTGCATGAGTTCTTCCATGTAAAAGTACATATTTATAGCATTGTAATTTTAACAATTTTAAATCTATATATATGAAACCTATACAGCTTCTAGACAGTAGTATAGTGCGATAGAGAACGGAATTTCATTGTTGTATCTTAATTAGTCTTTGAGTGTTATTGACTTAAATATGGGTAATAATTGCAGTGGTATATCCCCCCAAAAATATTTTAACTATTTGCAAGAAAATAGAGATTTCTTTTTTGGCACTCAAATAGCAAGCAGCATTAGATTCTACACAATATAGAGTGAATTACATGCCTGAATGAACCTACCTTTTGTAACGGAAAGACTGAAAATCTTCAAAACAGTGATTTTAAGCTAATTTTTGAACAATTATAGAGAGCATATTTTTCATTGCATTCTTCAAATGGTTAATATTTGAGGTAGATATCATTACTTTCTAAACGTATAGCGTAATTCAAGTCTCTATCATTCTTGGTGCGTGAATGGGTAGACCATGAGAATGCGAGAAAAAAAAAATCTTGTTTTCAATTTTCAAACCAAGGCCCACTCAGAGCTCGTTCTGTGCACATATATAGTGGATAAAGTCAATGATATCACCAGTAAAAATGAACACTCTCCGTCCATAATTAACTCAGATAGGGGGTAACAAAAATGTAAAATAGATACAAATTGTAAGAGTTACCGCTCTCATACTTTTTGACATACCCATACCGGGCACTAATTGAATAAATTCCACACTAATGCCGTCTAAAGGCAACCATTTGCAATCCCCAATGAAGGTTAGTTTTTGAATAATAGTCATTCAAAAATTTATTAAACCGATTTTTTTCCAATTTTCAGCAGTCTGCCCTCAAACCCCCAATTAACATATGGACAAGCTTATTCTATCATATACAAGTTTTGAAAAAATTATAGGCAAAGAAAAAAAAAAAAAATTCATGCCCAAAAAAAGTATATATGAGACGTTATTTTGAGAAAATTTTGAGAAAGAAAATTTTTCCCGTGGAAACACTGAGGCAAAGTGTCCGTAGGCAAAGTGTCCGTAGGCAAATTGTCCGGTAGGCAAATTGTCCGGTAGGCAAATTGTCCGGTAGGCAAATGTCCGGTAGGCAAACTGTCCGGTAGGCAAAATGTCCGGTAGGCAAACTGTCCGTAGGCAAACTGTCCGGTAGGCAAATTGTCCGGTAGGCAAATTGTCCGTAGGCAAACTGTCCGTAGGCAAACTGTCCGTAGGCAAACTGTCCGGCCACGGGCGGGGCAGAGTGACGGAGAGGCCTTGCCGCGGGGCCTCCCCATATCACAAATATTCACTATTTCAACCCACACACACACCTTCTACCACCAAAACACTAGCAAAACAGGCTCCTTACTCATACATCTTACTATCTGATACATTAAAACTCCTTAAAACGCAAGCATTCCGAATAAAACGAGAATTAGTTTGAGATGACGGGGACAGAAGGCGGGGAGAGGCAGTCTGGCATGCCATTCTTGCCCGGAAATATGTCTCGCTGACTTGTGATTGGTCGAGAAGTTTTAAAAACTGTTTGTCATTGGCTGGTGACTGATGATGAGCTTGATGACGTCATTACTCGTCTTAGCCAGTCAGCGCCTTCCGACGCGTTAACGACCGACCGAGGGAGGCTTTGTAGCTTTCGTCGTAAGGAAAAGAAGTTCGGAGAGATGGTCGTTGCTGGCGCTACTACCTTTGTTGCTGGGTTCCCGCCCAGGGGTGCGTTTGAGAAGAAGAATTTGAGCGGCTTGCGCCGTTCAGGTTTCTGTACCCCCGCTATCAAACGCTTTTAGGCGCCTCGCAGTGGTATGCAAACAAATTCCCGCCGTTACCATGGAAACGACGACGCCACAGCTCAGACTGTGGGGCCGGGGTGGGCTTTTGACCTCACCATTTTCCTCTACTGCCCTCTATAGCTGCCAGTGCCCACGCACAGTACGGAAGTGTAATGGCGTACGCTGTAGCTGCCTGACGACTATTTGATTATTGTTGTAATGGTAATTGTCGCTGAGAGAGGTGAAATGCTACGAATCTCGGGCACCGTCAACCAACTACTGTCAATAACACTATAGTCGCCACTGCACTTTTGTCGCCAGGCGCTAAATATTACTAATTTTAGCATCACCACTGAAGACAGGTACATAATATAAACTACTGTGCATGCCTCTTTAGTGGCACATACAATTATGTATCTGTAGTGATGCTAATATTCGTAATATAAGGCGCCTGACGACATATATGTGCAGTGGCGAGTATAGTGTTATTGGCGGTAGTAGTCCGGTGGCAGAACCCCATTTTCAGGGTGAACATTGCACTGAGAGAGGGTAATAATTTTATTGCATTTTTCGATAGAACTTGGTGTCTAATTCAATTTATGGGTGGGTGTGAGCTTCACACCCGCTTGCCATTTTCAGAAAACAAGATGGCCGCCAAAAATGGTCGATTAACAAAACCCTTCATAATTTCTGTTCTGAGCTCACAAATATGTTGTTTTTATAGTCTATATTCTATAGATATGTTTTCGGGTGCACAGAATCCGATTCTGGCATTGTTTTAATGGTTTCAAGTCATCCTAATGAATCAAGATGGTGGGCAAAATTACACAAAAATGCTATTTTTTCTGCTTTTTTTATGATAACATCTTGATGCATGCTAAGTTAATCACGTTTTTTGATGAGAAATATTAATTTACTGTTTCTTTTACAGGTAGCTGTGATAAGTGACACCAAAGATGAAGGGAAAAACATGTTTCTTCAGAGATGTCTACAAATGTGGTGAGGGAAAGCTCATCGGGTTTCTAAGCGTCTTCAATCAGTCTCTTCAGCAAGCCTTCTTCGTGGTGATGGATTGTCAGTACATCTAGCTGATCTCTCTAATGATGCTTCCATAACATGTCATAAAAATGCATTTCACGTTATGTGTCACCCTCCAACTTAGCGTCTGTTAAAAAACGTGAATGTACGACTGCTAGTGTTTCCAACACCAAAACAAAACGATTGAGGTCTGGAGGAGGTGGTTGTCTTTGATTTCAAGAAACACTGTTTATTCTGTTGTAATGTCACAACATGTTCTGTGGAGCGAACGGAAAACTTCCCTTGAAGTATAGAAGAGCAGCTTCATTGGTTAGAACTGATAAATTAGCAAATGGACAAGACTACAAGCAGAAACTCCTTGATATCTGTACAGAGCGTGGCGATCAGTTAGGTCATGTAATTCGTGATCGTATCTTGGGTGCAGGTTTGTCTGACCTTCATGCTCTTGATGCAAGATATCACCAAAAATGCTGTAAGCGATTCCACAATATCCACAATCCAATAGTGAAAGCTCTAGTAGTAGTTCTAATACTGCTGACCAGCAAGCTCTTGTAGACACACTTGAAGTCATTGGTGACAACAAAACAAAATTTGGACATCGACTGAAGTGGAAGATATTGTCAGATATTCTGCCAACGGAGGCAGTGAGCACTCGAGGCGGGCCTTGGTGAAGAAGGTCAGTGAACACTTTGGTGATGAGATCATAGCACTCCCAATCACCTGGCATCGCAACCTTAATGGTCTTTCGAGAGCATGCACCCAATAATATGAAGCTTGTAGATGATAAGACAGATGATGATTTGGAACTGTGCTTACAAAAGGTAGCAAAGCAGATAGTGAAAGAGAGCAAAGACAAGAAGAACAATCTCACCGCATACAACAAGCATATCGACAAGGAGACTGCATCAGCCTGCATTAGCGAAACATTGCTTGAATTTCTGACCACGATTAGCCCCAAGTTTGCCGACCAGTCCTACAATCTCTTATGATTGGCAGTATCATCGCTTCAGTCGTGACCCACCAACCAACCCCTCTTCAAATAGCAATTGGAGTCCTGATGAGTGATCATAAAGGCCTGATCGAAGCACTCTCCAAGTACAATGTCCACATGCTCATATGATGAGACACGGAGGTTCCGTCGCTCAGCAGCAGTACAAGCAGCAAGAGCAAACTTACTTCCTGGCATGTCAGACTGTTCCCTTGGGGGGCTGGTTCAGATCATCATTGACAATTTTGACACAGAGATCAGTTCCCAAAACTGTCGCCTCCAGTGTCATTACATGGCAATGCTCGCTACTCAGTATCAAGCCCACATTAACCACCTCGACGGACTGGATCCCAACTCTACCATTCCTCGCCTTACAAAACAAGAAATGAAAGCATCCATCACCTGTGAGACACCAATCACCGTGTACAAAGGTTCAAAGAAGGTCAACATGCCACTAGCTGCAACAAACAGGTTTGAGATGACAGAGGAGCCACATTGCATCACAGGCGGTGTCACTGGCGAGAGCACGCGATATTGACTACTCATTTCTCAAGGATATTCTCTTCAAAGAGGGTACTCCAGAATACAATGGTTACAACACTCAGATTTGTCGTGAGACAGGCATGAGGCCAGCACCAAAAACAGTCGTATCATATCTGCCACTTCTAAACATGAAGCCCACAGATCGAACAACAGTCCTCACCTCCATCACCAGAGGATTTGAAGTGACCCAAAATTCAAATCAAGACATCTTGGTGATAACAGCAGATGCAGCAATCTACAAGATCATTGTGACATTTCATTCCAACAACCTGACCTGCTGGATAATATGGTTGCACTGCTAGGAGGAATGCATCTGCTGATGGATTTTGTGGCATGCATTGGAACGTTGACAGCAGATTGCGGCCTAAAAAGAAGTCTTGAGTACAACATTTGGCTCAGTTGACAAATGTTGTCCGGGAAGAAGTTCCCTCAGAATGTGCGCGCCCTTCGCCTCTAGTAGAAAAAATTCTTCGGTCAGTCCTCGAGAGCGGGAACATCACCAGCATGGAAGACTTAGAAGAAGAACTCAAGAAGCGCTCCTCACAGAGTCGCACCACTAAGATGTGGGTCGAAGTAGTCATCCGTCCAGTCCTCATCATCATGCTGTACTGTCGAGCATCACATGAGAGTGACTGGCTCCTCATCTAAAGGCAACTGAGATGATGCTGCCATACATGTTTGCTGCTCACAAGTACAAACTACAGCCGCTATGGACTCTACTATGTGCGGTCAATGACAAGGATTCAGCCAGATATCCTCGCAAAGTTCTATAAAGGACAGCAAAGTCTACGTCACACAGCAGGCTCTGGAATGGTGAGTGGTCGGACATGTTCATTGAGACTACCTGGATGAGGAAAGGTCATGGTCCAGGGGGTATTATTGGCAACACAGAAAAACCCCAAACGATGGCCACATGGGTCTACAGCATGGATGTTGTCATGACCCTGACAGGAGATCTCAAGAGGATGGGAGAACCATGATAATGAGAAGATGAAAGAAAAACATAAAGAAGAATTTCCAAGCCGAATTAGACATGATGGAGATGACAGACAGGCTACCGACAGGCTCTTGCCTCTTTCATTGATCCTCTCGACCCAGAATCACATGGAGGTGGGTTACTTCTGAACATCGTCAGTGGCAAGGTGGCCAGCCCCGAAGTCAACGTTGACAACTCGGTTGACTTAGGAACAACTATGATGACAGACTTCGAGATCATGTGGCCTGAGGGATTTCACACAACTATCTCAAAATGTGTTATCACATTGAGAGAGAGAAACGTGTGAAAGTTGCGGACATGATGTCAGACCCAGAGGCGATCTACAATCGAGTGATTGGTTTACTAGTCAGTCAGCGGGATTTGGACCTTCAAGGTGTATTTGTAA
The DNA here is from genome assembly GCA_016584305.1 of Chionoecetes opilio. NCBI lineage: Eukaryota > Metazoa > Arthropoda > Malacostraca > Decapoda > Majidae > Chionoecetes > Chionoecetes opilio. The sequence continues at coordinate 54,306 of JACEEZ010000778.1, read as the reverse complement.
CTGAGCTGACAGCATACCCACCATCAATGTTTGCTCCAGATGGCACCATGCGTATTGCCACAGGTAAAGCCACACTAAAGAAAAACCTTCAAGTCGAGATATCTCAGAGGAATGCCTTGACCCCAACTGCAATTGTGGTGGACGTATCTGCTCTGCTCTGGACTCTTGAATGGCCAGTCCAAGGCACTGTAGAAAACTTTCATCACTACCTTCAAGCTCTGGCTCTCTGAAAGATTACGGAGTCTGATGTTTATCTTGCTTTGATAGATACCATGACTACTCCATTAAGAGCAGCACAAGGAATTCAAGAAACATGACAGCACGAGTATATAACCTCACCCTGCAGACTCGACTTCCATCTCGAGATGCAATTCTGAAGAACTACAAGAACAAGGTCCAGCTCAACAAGCTTCTTGCCAGCATATCCTGACTGATGACAATTCCTCGAGGTCGGTCACAGACTCCCCCTGTCCTCATTGTCACAGGCGAAGAATCCATCCCCACACAGGTGCATAAGGGGCAGAAATCATTGTGTAGGGATCTTGCCTCAACATTTGAAGAAGCTGACAATATCATTGGCTCAACAAGTTGTGGCAATTGGGACCAATCCGGATGCACGTGTGCTTGCATTAGCAGATGACACCGACGTGTTTGTGTTGCTGTTGTTCTTTTATGGAAACTCTTCTCTCCAGTCCGCCATCTACATGCAGTCACCAGTTTATGGCCGTTGTTGCATTGACATTAAGGCCACGTATATGAAGCACGCACCATTGTGCCAGACCTACTTGCTATTCATGCTATTTCAGGATGTGACTCTGTAGCTGCAACATATGGTATTGGTTAAAGCGATGCTTTAACTGTTGCATCAAAAAGATACAGGCTGGATCTACTTGGAGATGTGGCGGCTAAGGTAACACAGGTGACAGAAAAAAGCAAAGGAGTTCATGGTTGCGTGTTATGGTGTAAAAAAAAGCTCATCTATGACAGAGTGCAGGCAGCATGTGTGGGCTCAGAAGACTGGTAAGACTTCCTCCCCCAAAACTATGCAGTCTACCACCGACCACAGAAGCATTCCATGAGAATGTTCTACGAGCTCATCTCCAAGTGGCAACCTGGCGAGCGGCTTTAACCCCTTCACTGCGGATATCAAATTCATAGGCCTACCCCCTGTTGCGGCAGGTTTAATTAAAATATAAAATATTTACTGATCATATTTTAAAGTCCCTAAATGAATAGGATGCTCATTCCATACAAGAAAATCTATGTTTCGTCTTCGTGGAGGCTACCAGCTAAGTGAAGAGTTACGTCAAAGTGCAGCAACAGGGCCGTGACCGGGGCTGCCAGACGCACAATGAAACTAATTACTACTCAACATAATACAGCTTATTTTGGTACATAAATGCTTCATTCATGCATTCATTCATTCATTCATACTTCTGTTTTATATCCATCAAGAATATATTGAATATCTTGACTATTAGCCTCGCCATTGAAGTAGAGGGCGCGGCAGCGTCAACATGTCGTAATGTACCGCTTGACCTTATTAGTCACACTAACTCACGCAAGCAGAAAAAGAGGTTCTATTATATCGCAACACTTGACACTGTTGCCATACAAGCCTATCACAACGAATGTGACCCATAATATCATTAAGCGCGCAGTTTAAATACAGAAACCATATATGTACCAGCCGCAGTGAACCCTTAAATAGCTGAGAGACCGTATTTGTACCAGCCGCAGTGAAGGGGTTAAGCGGAGATCCCCCAGCAATGGATCCAGTACATTTTGGCTGGGAAACTGATCATGTTAAACAAGTGCCTCATTCCACGGAACATGTGCCAGGGGACAGCTTATGCACCTGAGAACGTCCTGAAACTTGTACGCTGTAGCTGTGATTTAGAGAAGGCATGCCGAGGGGCAAAATGTGGTTGTATGAGCCGTCAGCTGCCATGCACCGTCTTTTTCGCTTGTGGTGCTGCTAGTGGTGTGTGCCACAACCCATTCAACTTGAAAGATGATGGAGAAGACAATATGGAGGAAGAATGTTAGGATAATAATTGTACTTTGTGATGTAGTACGAGTTAAGCCAACGGAAAACGGCTATAACACAGTATTTTTAAGTAAATGTATGTCTAGTATTTACATGTCTTTATTGTGTAAGGAATTGAGATTTCCAATTATCATGTTTGCTTTGGATTCTAATGTTTCTCATCCAGAAAATATCAAGTGAAAATGCATCAAGAATTTATCATAATTAAATGGGAGAAAAACTGCTTTTTTGTGTAATTTTGCCCACCATCTAGTATATATTCATTAGGATGGACTTGAAACCATTAAAACAATGCCAGAATCGGATTCTGTGCACCCGAAAACATACCTATAGACTATAAAAACAACATATTTTGTGAGCTCAGAACAGAAATTATGAAGGTTTTGTTAATTGACCATTTTTGGCGGCCATCTTGTTTTCTGAAAATGGCAAGCGGGTGTGAAGTTCACACCCACCCAGAAATTGAATTAGACACCAAGTTCTATCGAAAAATGCAATAAAATGATTACCCTCTCTCAGTGCAAGGTTCCATGGCCCTGCCACCGGACTATAGGTGTAGGGATACGTGAACAGGTTTATGAAACTGTCGCCAATAGGAATTCTCGCAGAAACACCAACTGAGACCTGTCGCCGACGTGGTACACTCGCCGACGCGGAAATTTTTGGAAACAGTTCCACTTGGAATAAATGAAAATGAAGAATAAAGTGCATTTCATTGTTGGATACCACCATACCACCTGATATGCATAGGTGGGCGTTATCGCGATAAATTATCGCGATAATTTTTCGCGATAACGATATCGGGGTTATCGGTTATCCGATAATTTTTTTCCCGCGTTATCGATTCATCGGTATTGCTGATACTTTTGGTTCCAAACTAGCGATAATCGATAATTCTATTTTTTGGTTCCAGTTTAGCACAGGGGCGAGCCGCGCGTGCCCCTGTGCTAAACTTTCAAACTTTCAAATTTAGTTATTTTACTTAAAAACAGTAGTTTTCATTAGTGAAGAGACAGGATAAACATTGAATTTAGAAGATATTAGTGTGCAAAAGGTAAATGAAGGGTTTTCTAACAGTTTACTGATAAATGCTAAGATTTTTTATTTAAAATATCAATATCGTTATCGCTAGTATCGGAATTTTGGATTTATCGATTTATCGGTTATCGCCTTATCGGGCGATAAATGTATCGCCAGTTATCGATTATCGGTTATCGCCGATAAGGTTGTCGTTATCGATTTATCGGTTATCGTGATAATTTTTTTCGTTATCGCGCCCACCTATGCTGGTATGTAATCTCTGAATGCAGAAATACTGGTAAAAGCTTATCAAATGTATATATTGTGTACTATAATATCAAGATCAAGAACTGGAACTGTCGACGAAAATAGGCAGATGAAATGAAATGAAAATATGAGTGTTGATATGATTTGACTAATGCTTCATGTTCGCTTATAATGTCAGATTACTGTGATAAATAATGTTGTTATGTATATGCAGGTTGTTTTCTCCTCTAACTCATAGAGCTATGTACACATTTATATAGCTAACCTGCCACTTATAGAGTTAATCTGACGGCATATTTTTACAGCAACAGGACATTCTGAAACAGAAGAACTCCCCATTGTTTATTTTTTTGTTTTGTCAAACATTATTGTTTTCAACTTAACTAATTCAATTTACCTAAACTAAATCAATTGCTAAGATAACCTAGCTTTTCTAACTAATGAAATCTGGATTTTTTAGTAGCTGTCTATTAAATTATCAATCGTATTATCACATATCATTGCTGCCACATATTACACATCTGGAGCTGAAATACCTCCTCCGCCACCCTCGCCCGGGCCCTGTATATGCATCCTAACTAGTAAAAATATAACCAATAAAATTCCATTCGTGATCTTACCTAATAAACTAACCTACCCTAACTGGTGGGTGAAGAAGGGGTATTTAAGATTAAGGGGTATACAGTATTTCTGTATCATGAAAAGGTATAAATAATTGAAATCACAGCAAAAGTAATGGTAAATATGCATTTCCAACCAATACTCCCTATTGACCAATACTCTTCTGAAATAACAGGCGGGGCTACACAACCCAGACCTAAACTAACCTAGCTAACCTGGGCATTGATTACATAACCTAAGCTCACTGAGGCCGGGGGTTACGCTCACCACCAGACCCCTTGTTATTTTTATTTTTATTCCTTGAAAACCTGGCGGGGTAAAACTGTGCAGCATTATTTNATTATAAAAATTTTATAAATATTTTTTTTTTTTTTTTTTTTTGACAGCGAGCTTTGCTCACTGTCGCTTACCATAAGACCCGTGGAACCAAGTTTCCGCCTAAAAGTGTATAACTACTCCTAATTATTGTCGGATTCAGCTGAAATTTGACATGCAAGTAGTGCTGTCAAAATCAATGGGGGTCGTCGGAAGAATTTTTTGCGTAAAACAAGTCCTTAATGAGTAATAAGCGTAAACTACTAATTATTGTCGGATTGAGCTGACATTCGACATCCAAGTAGTGCTGTCAAAATCAATGGGGGTCTGTCAAACAAACTTTTTGCATAGAACAACAAGCCCTTAATGAGTAATTCACGTAATGAGTTAATTGGCTGGAACGTGGCTCGCTGTCACGTTCCAGCCGCAAGAACTGAGCCATAAGCAAAGGGGCCAGAGGCTGGACGTCTATACTTGATATAATATGGTACCCGGACAGTTTGCCTACGGACAGTTTGCCTACGGACAATTTGCCTACCGGACAGTTTGCCTACGGACAGTTTGCCTACCGGACAGTTTGCCTACCGGACATTTTGCCTACCGGACAATTTGCCTACCGAACAATTTGCCTATGGACACTTTGCCTACGGACACTGCCTCAGTGTTTCCACAGGAAAAAATTTCTTTCTCAAAAATTTCTCAAAATAACGTTCATATATACTTTTTTGGGGCATGAATTTTTTTTTTTTTTTTTTGCCTATAATTTTTTCAAAACTTGTATAAGTAAAACTTGGACATAGAATAAGCTTGTCCATATGTTAATTGGGGGTTTGAGGGCAGACTGCTGAAAATTGAAAAAAATCGGTTTAATAAATTTTTGAAGGACTATTATTAAAAAACTAAGCTTCATTGGGGATTGCAAATGGTTGCATTTAGACGGCATTCGTGTGGCCTTTATTCAATTAGTGCCCGGTATGAGTATGTCAAAAAGTATGAGAGCAGTAACTCTTACAATTTGTATCTATTTTATACTTTGTTACCCTCTATCTCAGTTAATTATGGACGGAGAGTGTTCATTTTTTACTGGTGATATCATTGACGTTATCCACTATATATGTGCACAGAACAAACTCTGCGTGGGCCTTGGTTTGAAAAATGGAATTAAGGCATTTCTAAGTATGTCAGTTCAGTATATCATGGCAGTTTATGTTGGTGTTGTATAGTGCTGCGAGGATCTCTTGGGGAACACTATAAGCCCTGGTGATGTCCTATGATGCTATAACAGACGTGGCAGCTGACCTGCCTTCTTCAGGAAGGCACAGGTGAGGCGGATGACAGCGTGTTGCCGTGAGGGGGGGAGCCAGCCGTCGCCAGGATCACCAAGGCGGTGTAAGTGCAGGTAATATTCTAGTGTCCTTTCCTGCCCTTATTAGTGGAGAGGTTACCCATGAAACCTTCACAAGCTCCTTCAGATACCTCTAAAACGTAATTATAAAGTGTGTGGTAAAATTTTGTTAGGTTACCGGGAGGGTCGAGGAATATGGAGGAGAGGGGTGCAGTCAGTTCGTACATAAGTTATTTCGTACACTAAAAAGTTGCGTAGTCTATATGAAACCATAGTCGTTTCGTACACTCAGCTCAGAATTGAACTTGACTACTAGAGCTACGAAACGACATCAGGTCTCTACGAAAACACTCAAAATCAGTGTACGAAACTACTAACAAAACCTGGGTACGAAACAACCTGTGTACGAAACTCCCTGTAACCGTAGGAGGTTAGGTTAGAATATCGGGGGGTCGAGGGCGGCAGAGCCTCCCCGTTTGGAGGTTCAATTTGGTTAGGTTAAGAAGTTAGGTGGTATTATTTTACACTAGGACCTAAATTCCCTACACAATTGGGAGTGTGGTTTCTATTTACCTTATTGGATTATAGGGTATTATTATAGTGTTTGGCCATACTCCCCCTCTCCTACAAAACAAGCTTGGGGACCTGGGGGAATGCGGGATATTTGGCTGGGATACAAAATAAACATCGCAACCACATAGTTTTTGAGTTAGGGGTGTTGAAAAAATTCCCTAGATCTAGGGAAAATTAATTGGATTTCTTCCGAGTCCAGAGACGTGTGAACCTGACGATCCTCACAGATTGATGACCGAAGTGTCGAGAACCCCCCCAACCCCCCGCTAGGAGGTTAGGTTAATTTGTTTAGGTTATATTTGGTTAGGTTAGGTTAGATTTGGTTTGGTTTGGTTAGAATTGGTTAGGTTAGCTTAGGTTAGATTTGGTTAGGTTAGGCTATCGGTGGGTCAAGCCCACCGCTAGGTTAGGTTCATTTGGCTAGGTTAGGTTAATTTTGGGTAGGGAAATTTCTGTAGATATAAGGAATATACCCTAGATCTAGAGAATTTTACCCCCCATACACAACCCTCTTAAATTACGTGTTTCTGACGAATAATTTGTTCCCCACCCGAAAACCCTGCATTCCCACAGGTTCCCAAACTTGTTTTGGGGAAGTGGGAGAGTATGGGCAAACACTAGAAATTTACCGATTCTAGGAAACATTCTCTCTATGGACTTCCGTCGCAAATCATTACTTTTGGAGATATGACATGTTGTTTATAGGGAGGTGAGAAACAAAGTGCTTACGTCCGTCACACTCTTCTTCCTCTTGTGACCTCCTTCACTCTGTTCTTCCCTTGCCGCGGACACTTCTTTAATGCAGATTTGGCTTTAGTTTGGAGGTTAATGTGTGGGAATAGGTTAGGTTAGGCTAGGTTAGATTAGTGAGTCTAAAGGTGGGTTAGGTTAGTTTAATTTTTCATCTCATACACTCCTTCTTATTAAAAAAGTCTTATATCTCCGAAAGTAGTGATTTGCGACGGAAGTTCATAGAGAGAATATTTCTTAGAATCTATTGAGGTGAACAGAAACAACATTCCCAATTGTGTAATGAATTTCTGTCCTAGTGTACAAATGTAGTGGTTAGGTTGTTAGCTAGCTCAGGTTAGGTAGATTTTTCTAAATCTAGGTACATTTCCTTAGATATAGGGAATTGTGACTCCCCTACATAACTCCAAAAGTACGTATGTTCGACACAGTAATTGTTCCCTACCCGAAAGCTCGCATTTCCACAAGTCCCCACACTTGTTTGCGGAAGGGATTGGGGTCGGCTCTCCCCCGTGGAGGGGGAGAGTAACACAAGTAAAATGTAAAATAACACAAGGTGGTATGTGTGGGTCATCGAGGCTCGGTTAAGTAATCAATGGCCAGTAAATGTTTACACTGGGACTATAATTTTCTACACAATCATAGAGTATGGTTTGTTTACCCTAATGGATTCTGAGAAACTTCCGTCGTAAATTACTACTTTCGGAGGTATAAGATGTTTTTATAGGAAAGAGAGTGAATAGGAAATAGGAAAATCTACTAACCTAACCTTATGACTCACTAAGACACTAACGTAACCTTTTCTGACAGGTAAATTGGTACTTTCAAACATTAATTGAGTACAAGATTAAAAATGTTCTTTCCCTATGTATTTTGATTTGGTAAGAATGTTGGTCACATTAAAAATTGTCGGAAATGCCTCATTTTGCAGTTATCCCCCTCCATAAAAAACCTGAAGACCCATCGGGAAGTTTTGGGCGTGGGAAGGGGAAACAAGTTTTGTATGTGGAGTAGATTATGTAGATGACGTAAAATATATCCGGTATACACTATGGGATGATATGAAGCTGAAAATACATAAAAATATATAACCAATAACCTACAGATACCTACCTATTTCTAGGGAAGTTCCTTAACCTAACCTAACCTTAAGGGGATAACTGCAAAATGAGGCATTTCCGACGCTTATTAATGTGACCATCATTCTTAACACATCAAAATATATAGGATAAAAATACTTTAAACGTACACACAACCTCGTTTTCCTGGACCACTCATTTCCCGGATATCGGATTTGCCGGTCAAAAATCAGAGGTCCGGGGATATGTCAGAGTCCCGGACTACTGCCTAGTCCCGTCCGTAAATTGACAAAGTTGTCCGGCGGTCCGAGCGTCTCCTGTCACACCTGGTCAGTGTCCGCGCCTCCCGCCAGGTGTCAGCATGCTCAGCGGTCGTATTGTTTACATTTGGGTACACGACACTCACTCTCCAAGACAAACACCCCTCCCGGCAACACGCTGTCATCCGCCTCACCTGTGCCTTCCTGAGGAAGACAGGTCAACTACAGCGCCTGTGATAGCATCATAGGACATCACCAGGGCTCATAGTGTTCCCCAAGGGATCCTCGCAGCACTAAAAACAACAACAAAGTGACGTAAAAGTCCGGGGCGGGGTAGCTGATATTGGCGGTTGCCGGACAGTAAATACTAGAGTTAGATAAACGTCCGGGGTGAGTAATGGCCTCGGACTGTTGTGATTCCCGGAAGTTTGCGGTTCCCGGACCAGTGCTCCCCCCTATTAGTCCGAGAAAACGAGGGTTGTGTGTAGTTCGTACTAAATTACTGGTTGAATACCATCTAACCTAACTCCATGTTTAACCTGACTAAAGCCAAATTCGCGTAAAAAAACGTCCGCGGCAAAGGAAAAATTGAGGCAATGCAGGTCACAAGAGAAAGAAGAGTGAGGCGCACATAAACACTTAGTCTCTCTTGTCACTTGTCGTATCTCCAAAAGTATTGATTTGCAACGGAAGCTCGTTGAGAGCTTTTCTTAGAATCCTAAAAGGTAAACATTAACCATGGTCCCACTTGTGTAGGGAATTCTGGTCCTAGTGTAAAATAATACGTAATGCCCAGGTTAGGTTAGTGAGTTAAGATTTGTTGTATCAACCCTGCCATATATCGAGTACTACCTTATGAAGGACTAATCTTTTGTCATACATGTCTTTTACTAACCTTCAGCCTCTTGGCAAACGTTTAATTTGGTCAAAAAGGGAGATTAGGTTAAGATTAGTTTAGTTTTATTTTAAACTAAACCAATCCTAACCTTAACCTTAACCATAACCTAACCTAGCCTGGCTGCTGTCAGTGAGGGAGGGATTGGCCCGCGGTCACTGACTGTGCTGATGGCGACGGCAGAGTTTCACCTATTTATTTTTATTATAATTTATTTCCGTGATTTTCATCGAAGTAACAGCTTGCCAAGAGGTTTGAAGGTTAGTAGATAGACGTGTATAACAAAAGATTTGTCTTCATAAGGTAGTAAGCTAGATATGCAGGGGCGATAAAACGAATCTTAACCAAACAAACATCAGATTCTTTCAAACACATAAAAATGTATCAGAAAAATTAATATAGTTTCATTTGAAAAAGGAGAGCGTTGATAAAGCGAATCTTTACCGGTTAGTGAACTAACAGGTGGTCTGTGATATATATTTATATAAAGAAATTATAACACAGTGTGATATTTTTGTCGGTTTATTTTGTTGTATTTGGTTGCCAGTGAAAGCCCAGTTCTGCTTAATAATAACACATTATTATTAGACTGAACTGGGCTTTCACTGCAAACCTTAATAGCACGATTTGTGTATATGTAGTATCTTCTGCGGCATATATGTAGTAATTACCATTCACTTCTGGACACTAACAAATATAACCTACGTATTTGGTAAATATTCCACAGGATTGGCGGCCGCCAACTAGCCGGAGCAGTGGGGCCGCTTATTTCCCAAGTCTGGAAAGGGTCCGCCTTGCGGGTGAAGACGCTTGACTGTCGCTCTGTAGCTAACCATCGGATTTTCTCAAAAATACCATCATTGTGATTCCCACACAAAGTTAACATATTGGTAAGGAAAACTAACCGTGACCTAAGGTAACCTAACCTGACGTGTTCAAGAGCAAAGTAGGCGACCCTTTTGTGTAGGCTTAAGGCCGGTTCCCACTAGCCCGCTTCTACGGCCACCGTTGCCGTACACCGCCCAACAATGACGTCACCATCATCACCGCTTGAGTGGTATTTGTGGTAACCGGGCGCAGTTTGCACCTCCGCTCGAGCGGACACCGCCGAGTGGGAGAGATGACTTGATTTTAACTTTGTACGGCAGCCGTACAGCGGTACGGCGGTGCGGTCGACTTTAGTGTGACGTCATTGTTGTTCATTGTTGTACGGCGGCCGTACAAGCGGGCTAGTGGGAACCGAACTTTACACAACCATCCGGGTGGCCCAGTTCTGACTAATATTAATTGCCATTTTGTTTAGTTCTAGGTTAAGGTTAGGTAAGTAAGACAATTGACCTGAATATCTACTAGAATTTACTATTGCAAATTTATATATATATATATATATATAATAATATAAGCGAAAGTGTGTCTGTCTGTCTGTCTGTGTGTGTGTGTGTGTGTGTGTGTGTGTGTGTGTGTGTGTGTGTGTGTGTGTGTGTGTGTGTGTGTGGTATAGGTTCCGCCCCCCGTGGCGCAAACACCTCATATGGCACATTTTTGGAATCAGGTTGACCAGGGGAAGGTCATAAGCCCACTTATGAGATGATCCGATCACTTTTTTTTTTTGTTTTTTTTGTTTAGCAGCCTATTAGCGAGAATTGTGAAAACAAAAGTGGGTTGCGAGAATTGAGGAAACCTTGATGTAGGGTGAATGGGTAATGGGTGAGTGAATGGGTGGGGTGATGGGTAATGGGTGTGGGGTGATGGTGAGTGAATGGGTAAGGGGTGATGGGTTGGGGGGTGAGGGTGATGGGTGAGGGAAATAGGTGGGGGTAATGGGTAATGGTAAATATAAGCGAAAGTGTGTCTGTCTGTCTGTCTGTCTGTCTGTCTGTCTGTGTGTGTGTGTGTGTGTTGTGTGTCTGGTATAGGTTCCCGCCCCCGTGGCGCAATCACCTCATATGGCACATTTTGGAACCGGGTTGACCAGGGGAAGGTTTTAAGCCCAATTATGAGATGATCCGATCACTTTTTTTTTTTTTTTTTTTTTTAGCAGCCTATTAGCGATAATTGTGAAAAAAAAGTGGGTTGCGAGAATTGAGGAAACCTTAATGTAGGGTGATGGGTAATGGTGAGTGAATGGGGGGGGTGATGGGTAATGGTGTGGGGTGATGGGTGAGTGAATGGGGGGGTTGATGGGTTGGGGGTGATGGGTGATGGGTGAGGAATAGGTGGGGGTGATGGTAATGGTAAATATAAGCGAAAGTGTGTCTGTCTGTCTGTCTGTCTGTGTGTGTGTGGTGTGTGTGTGTGTGTGTGTGTGTGTGTGTGTGTGTGTGTGTGTGTGTCTGGTATAGGTCCGCCCCCCGTGGCGCAATCACCTCAGAGGCATTTTTGGAACCGGGTTGACCAGGGAAGGTTTTAAGCCCACTTATGAGATGATCCGATCACTTTTTTTTTTAGCTCTATTAGCATAATTGTGAAAGTGGTTGCGAGAATGAGGAAACCTGTGAGGTTTNGGGGGAATTCCAGGACAGGTGGCCCAGAGAGTACACCTCACCAACTCTGATTTTGCTTAAATTTGCACATGTTATGAGTGTTGCTGCCATATGCCTTGTGCAAAATTTGAGCACTCTAGGGTCAAGCGGGTCTCCTGTAAGAGGTCATCAAAATTTTGGCATGACCTCGAAAATGACCTAAAAGATCAAACTTCAAATGTCCTAAAATCTTTATTATAAACTTAGAGAGATGGTTTTAATATCTTTTTTACTCAGTATGAGTCTCTGAGTCATTCTAGGTTTACAGAATTAACTTACATCAATAACTAAAAAAAAGGCACAAAATTTGAACTTTGACCTTGACCTGTGACCTTGAAGTTCATTCGCGACAAAAAAAAATCATTTAGTCAAAATTGAAGCTTTGTATGTTTACTTCAAAATAACAAAAAATTGTGTCTTATTCTACATAGGTAAGCCTGTACAGGTTCTTAAAGCCGACTTTTTTTGTTTTTTTCATAAAATAATGTGTTTTTCTAATTTTCTTCCAGATATATTTTGGTTTAAGTAGCTAATTACTAACCTAATGTGAATGTCAAAATGGTGAGAAAGGTATGTTGTGGTATGTTATTAATACAAACACAGTTTTCATGTTCTTCATGGAGAAACTAGGCTTGACAGACTATTGAAGCTGTACAAAATGTTGGAAATCAATGCTCTTTACAACATCTACAACATGAACTGAGGAACCAGAAGAGATTGAATTGAGGGAACAACAAAAAGCAGGTTTGGTCTAATTTAATTATGTTGATACAGGTTCCTTTAAAACCCCTACAGGACAGTGTTATTTAGTTTGTTAGCTATTCCCGAGTCCTGTTTTCCATTCCTGTTTTTTACTGCCTCACTGCACTCAACATTTAGCTGAAGCTACATCCCTTCCTTGTTGTGTTCTCTCTATTATCTACCCTTCCTTGCTGCCTTGTTGGCACAGGGTCCTCTTCCATTATCATCTGTTTATTTGACATTGTTTATACCTCTCATCTCTCAAACTATACATTGTCTTCCAAATTAAGTATTTCACTTGCATCCAAATACAATCAGCATATTTTGGTCCACATTAACTTTCAGGTTTCTTTCTCACAGAAACTATTGAAATAATTAACTAGATATTATATATTTTTTGTCATTCTCTGCAAACAGTACAATATTATCCACAAGTGGTAGGTTATAGCGGCTTCTAGTTTGTCTTATTTATACCCATTCTGCATTATCATTTCCTGCCTTATGTGCATGGCCTAGCTTACACAACCTGTTTGTACAGCAGTGTTATAATAGTAATGTTGTATGTACTAACAGATTGTATAAGGTAGGCTATGCACATAAGGTAGGAAATGATGGTATGAAGCATATCACTGCATATAATATACTACAATATTAGCTACTGGCATTCTTGTAAGCAGTAATAAATAGAATTAGCATGGCATCTAGGCCAGTCATTTGATATGTGGAATTAGCCATCATATTCCCACTGGCCACTGCGTTATTTTATTGTGTATCTTGCTTCTTTTCAGTGAATGTCTCATCTTTTCCAGTTTTCTAAAAAAAAATTCTTAGGTTGTATTTTTCCAGTTGTTAGGCTTTTTAATGCTAAACTATCCACCAGTAATTATTTTTTTTCGTCTTTCTTAAACATTGCATAGCAATTCAAAAGCTTTTCATCAGATGTCACCTTTGAAAATATTTATTGCATTTTATGTACTCCTTTCCTACTTTAATGCGTTTGAGTAAAAAGAGCTTCAAGTATATATTTCTTTCTCTACAAGATGTTGCACTAATCTCACTTATAAGATCGGTGTTTGCAGTATATTTTGATACCTGTATGATGGCTATGTACACAATATTTTCTACTTTTACACAATATTATAGCCAGGCCCAATAATTTCCAATAGCATTTTCCCGTAAATAATCACTTAATCAGTCACAGGCTATTGCAATAATGCATAGGGTTAGGTTGGCCAACTGTCGCGTTTTTCCATTTTAGATGATGATTGCCTTATTTATCATTAGCATGAAAAAAAAGTAAGTCATATATATGAAAATTTTCAATGGTTCAATTTTCATAGATTTGGTGTTAAGATATTTAAAACTAAATAACGTAATTTGTGTTCAGTTTGCGAAGATAAGTATCGGAAATATATTTCCATCCCCCTGATCTTTTAGCGTTGAAGGACAAATCGCGAACTAAGTAGATTGTCATTCATCCCTACCCTGTAAACATGTACACATTAATCTAACATTTTTTTCTAATCTCAAGTTGTTTCAGCTTTAATAAAGATGTATTTCTATAATCATGTATTATATCCTTATTAACTTAATCCTGTTATATTTCCTTTAAAGAATATTTTTCGCTTTAAAGACAAGTAAAGTAGACAATGTTAACATGAATGCTGGTTTATTAAGATCCTTGCTTCAATTTTGAGAAGTACTTATTGGGCAGGAACTTCCACATTGATTTGGGCATCGGAGAAGCTGTTTGTGTACATGTCCCTCTTGCAGCAACAACCTCACCTTCAAGAATACAAATTTCTGTTCATTACGGATCTTATAAAAGGAGGAATTCATGCTATTATATTTTTCGATAGCAAGTTACTCTAACTTGCCATAAAAAAATATGATATCGGGAATTCTTCCTTTAAAGATCCATAAAGGACAGATAACTATAATTGCATTCCTGGAGGTGCAGAGGTACAGTTTTTGCACCTTCTGGAGGGGTGCATAATTGCACCCTATTTGTACAATAGGGTATAATATTGCACTCTTCCAGAAGGTGCAATAACTGTAGTTTTGAACGTGGGTGCAGCTTTTGCACCTTTAAAGGTGCAAAAGTGGGACATAATTTTGCATCTTTAAATGTGCAAAATTTCACCCTTAAAGATGCATTTGTTGCACCCATATGGGTGCAAAAGTGCATCCCTCCAAAAGGTGCAAAAGTTGCACCTGTAAAGGTGCAAAAGTTGCACCCCTAAAGGTGCATTTTTTGCACCCATATGGGTGCAAAATCGCACCCAAAATTCCAATTCCAAAAGGTGCAAAAAGTTACACCCTAGTGTTAAGGTGCAACCTTGCACCCTTAAAGGTGCAAAATATGTGATAGTTTTGCACCTTTAAAGTTGCAAAGTTGCACCCTTAAAGGTGCATTTGCTGCACCTATATGGGTGCAAAAGTGCACCTCTCCAAAAGGTGCAAAAGTTGCACCTATAAAGGTGCAAAACCTGCACCACTAAAGGTGCATTTTTTTGCCCCCCTAATGGTGCATTTTTTGCCCCCTTAGTCAAATTTACTAATGTGGATACTCAAAACGGTGAACTTGACGAACTGGTTAGTCATTTTGTTTTGACTAAGACCATACTCGGACTTACTAGGTAGTTACTCAAAAAATGACTAACCATTGGTACTCAGCGTGACTAACTTGGGTTACTCGTTTTAGACCCCACGGCTTTAGTATGCAAAGTTAGTCACCATGACTAACTTTTGTTTTGTGTGTAGACAATCTCCTGGCATGGCAAAAACATCACGGTATTGTTGTAAAAGTCCTAACAGTGAAGGCTTTAATTCAGGATAGTCCACTACAGTGACGAGTGAATCAAAGGTTTGTACAGGAGCCGGCTTGTTTTCGAGTGTATTATTGTATACTGAAGAAATACAAGTAGCTGGGAGTTCCAAGGGTTCTGCTACAACCGACGCGTCATAAGCTAATGCTTTACTTAAGAGGACCCCTTGTTTTAATTTGATCGGACCGTCGGTGGTATTGACCACAAGGGCGACAGTCTTGTGTCCCTCACGAACCGTGCTCAGAGTTGATTCCACAACTAGTCTTTTTATTTGACTAGGGCCTTCAAAGCAGATGTCAAAACCCTACGGTAGCTTTGGGACGGGCCCACGGGAATGTGCATGGCCACACGGTGGGGTATCTCGTGGTCCCCTAATACCGTGGCATTAACAACTTTCCAATTCTCCCTATTATCTTTTTGGGTAGAACTTACATTCTGAAGGGCAGGTACGGCCTGAGTTTGGGCTGGTAAAGTACCTAGATTTACTTTGCGATTTAGTCCACACTCGGAATTCAGGCGCATGGGTTGATTCATTGCTTGAAAGCCTTTTCCTTGAAATTTGATCATATTGATGTCAGGATGAATCACCATACGATTGGATTTGAGCGATTTCAACCCTAACAACCCATCCGTGGGCAAGGAGAAGTTGGAAGCTACATACAAATCCAAACGCATAATAGATGTGCCTTTTCCTAAGCTGATGGGTAGGCGAATAATACCTAAAATGTTGAGAGGCTCGCTAGTAACACCCATTAAATTTAGGTCATTGGGACGAAGAGGCCATTGACTTCCGCGCGACGCACGTTTTAGTGCAAGGTAAGCCTTTTCTGACAGCACATTGACGGCGGCGCTTGTGTCCACTGCAAAAGATGCCTTTAACCGTCCCATTTTTGTTGACAAAGCCATTATGTTGGCTTGACTGCAAGCGGCTACTAAGGATGTATATATCTCAACATCATCCGATACCACAGCAGTATTTTCCTCCTTAATGATTTTTCTTCCTAAGTCAGTCAGTCAGTCATTCTTTGTTTTTGAATGACCGCCCCTTCCACGGCCTCGGGAAAAGTTGTCTTTCATTTTGACAAGCGTTAAGCAGTCATCACTGAAATGGGTGGTGCTTTCATGGATTGAACAATATGGATTGTTTCCTGTCGCGCCACGAGGAGAAGAGGAATAAGGTTTGTATACTGCAGTGTTGTTAGGTCGCATCTGCCTTCGCGGTGGAGCCGTCTCATCTTGATAATAATGTTTATTGGTAAACTGAGCATTTACAGGACCACTGGCGTCACGATAATTATTCTTTCTCTTGGCTTTACGCTGATCCTTGACACGATTAAAACACCTGCTAGTGGGGTGTCCTTCACGCTGGCATTATGTGCAAGTGAAGGTCGGTTTCCCTGACGCAGTCACGGCCGCATAGGATGAGTCAGAAGCCACCTCATCAATTGTGGCTAACGTCATAGCGACATTAGAGGCTGACATACGCACATCACTATCCTTCTCCTACACTTTAGTTTTTAATTTAAGAACAAAATCGTGGAGTTCTTCATTGTGTGTGTAGTTTAATGATAAACTGCTCCTTCGACATTTCCCCTTTAGCAACATCATGTACACAAAAAACTCCAGAAACTTGCATACATCGGGTAATTGCATGGTGTCTCCGTGAGTCCACCCATTGTCTTTTAAGTACTTAACAAAATCAGCAGATATTCTGTTTGCGTCTACCTGACCATCAAAAAGATCCTTTGAGGCAGCGCTACCGTGCAATAGTTCTACCGCTAAATTAACACCTTTGACCAAGCTGTGTTTTTCATTTTCCCAAAATGTTTCCAAGAAGTTTGACCGAAAAGCCTGATAATTTTGTGCTTGTTGGGCCTTGGTAAAAGCGCTGGCTTGCATTAAATGTGAAGCTCGTGAGCCAGCCTGTAGGCGTGAACGGATGAAAGATATTTGATCCCCTTCATCACATACAAAGGAGTTTTTCATGACATTCTCACAAAGACTAATATATTCCCTGGCAGTATAGCTTGGATCAGTACCCGAAAGTTCGCGAATAGCTGCACTTGTGGGCAATATTTTAATAGCTCCAGCGGCCTGAGGAAGAGGCTGGTCAGGGATGCCAGAAGGACCTGCACCGGGAGGCTTAGTGGGAGACATTGTGTTAGTAAGAGTGACTGAGTTAGAGTTTGAGTTAGTTAGTGACTGAGTTAACTCAGGAGAGACTCGTAGGTGGTGACTTTCCACTTCTTAATTTACGAATATCCTCCTCTGGTAAATGTTTAACTAATTCTTCCTCACTGTCACTATTTGCTGCGTCAGAGCTAAGACTTTCCGTCCTTTACAAAGTCCAAGAAATTTTCGGTGAGTAATTCACGCTTTTTCTGACTTAGTCTGATTTGTTTTGTCCATTAATTATAAGTGAAACTTTAACCAAGATAAAGTGCTATTACCCATCTCTTGTGCTTTAAGGCAATAAAAAAGATGCATGTACATATATGAGTGATATAAGAAGCGAACATGTATAGTGAAGTACTATAGATTATTTAACAGTGCAAAGAAAAAAAATACAACTACAAAAATAACTGACAAATATATTACACAAAAAGTAACTCCATTTACCATTATCTACTGTTGTAAAACAAGTGGCGTACTTGAATATATATATATCATGTAAATGTCAGCTAAGGGTGTTGTACTCACTATACTGCAGTGTCCCGCACGGCAGTAGTCTTGTCCGTTCAGCTGAAGCGTTCCTCCAAAAAGATGCCAATGCAGAAGCCAGATCAGCAAGAGTGGGAAGAAGCAGGTGTCGGCTGGGGCGTTGTGGTGACCTCGTAAGAAGTCGGGGCCTCTTCCGTACACACGATAACAGCGTCCTCGTCCGCGTTCTTCCACGCGTCCTCGTCCTTGTCCTCGCGGAGATACGCGTCCTTGTCCTCGCGGTGTTCTCGTCGCTGAATCTCGAAGGCAATGTAAGCTGGATTCTCTATACTGGGGAGTTATTAATTGATATCTCTGTTTGTTGTGGCTTGAGTAATGATATGAACTAGATCTTTAAGAGGAGATGCTGAATCGTGGAAAAAATCACGAAGGCCAGGCTTGTCTGACACAGCTTTAAAAATTTTGTCTCTCTCTGTCTCTCTGTCTACGTTCAGACTCAATGTTGTTCCACAATCTATCGCTCACCTCACGTGTATTAATTGTTCATTATTTTACGGTACTGTAATATTATTGGTTGTTCGTATCCCAAGCTGTTACCATTTATGTTACCCTTATCTGTATTGTTATTACAGGTAACTGGGGTCAACCCGAGTAAGAATACTTACAAGTGTTGGTGACACTGTAGGGGATGATTGCCTCAGAAGTGTAGATTGATGGGTAGGAGTCTTTACCGTCCTAGCCAGACACTTCAAATGGTAGTTTAATAAAAGTGGTCGAGCGGTTGTTTTATAAGGCTTTGTTATTACAAAATACAAGAATAAATAATTACAATATATATATATATATAAAATATATATATGTATATATAATATATATATATATATATATATATATATATATATATATATATATATAATATATATTATATATATATATATATATATATATATATATATATATATATAATATATATATAATATATATATATTATATATATATATATATATATATATATATGTACACTGTGCGGGCGAGTGACAAGTCACGTGTTCCGACGGCCAAGGGAATGGCCGGAACAGCTCAGTGACTCCGTCCGTTGGCTTCTCCCTTCCCTCCGGCCAGTTGCAGCATATATGAGTTTTGGCCGGAATCCAACAGGTTCCGGTGTTCATGTCTCTCAGGCCTGTGCATCTGTGTCAGCGTCATCATCCTTGGGCAGAGCGCCCGAGATGATACACACAGCTTGTGTGTGTAGGCTGGAACCAGGTCGAGGTGTCTACGTGTTGCATCAAGACACCAGGTTGTCTTGATGCAGGCCATGGCCTGATACTTCGTCAACATAACCTCATCAAAAGATGTTGTTGCCTCAGACAGACAGGCGACACACATCCTGTTTGCTTAATTGATAAAATTAGTTATATACATATAATCTATACCTATCCAGATCCTAATAATATTATCAGTTTATTCTATGGTAGAAACATTACTTGCTACGTGCTATTTAATTAGTAAGGGAACAGATGTATATGTCTCATAGAAAACGAGTACTTGACACCTGCACGACAGAGGCAGCGGGGTGAGCCGCCGGCCTCGAGGATAGACCGGCATAGGGTTTTGAGCTAGAGAATAGAACGGAGATTGTACATACGAGGGATTCCTCATATCCATATTTCGTCAAGTGTAAGTTTTAAATTAATTATACAACTACCTAAACCCTTTAAGCTCTTTACATCCTCACGACACCTAATTTTCCCCCACGAAAAAATTTGATTGGAAGTGTGTTACTGGACTTTATCACGGTAATCATTAAACGGTGAGTACTAGTAAGTAGAATTACTCGCGTAACAAAATATTAAAAACAAACTGGTGGCGGGGTGTGGCGCGAATATTATCAGTGCTAAACAATTACAATTCTGTGAAACGTGTTGGAATTTTGGGTTTGTGAGGGGGACGAAATTTTTTAAACAAAAAGAAACTTTCAAACCCAAAAGCAGCAGCTTTTGGTGAATGATACTTAAGGAAAAGGGAGGGACGAAGGAGGGTGGGGAAGGTCGAGACGCTGACGCAGCGAGTATAAACCTTGGTTTACCACCTCCACTCCCACCTAACTCACCGTAAACTTTCAACATTCCTTTTATCCTCCCACCCCTGTTTGCGGGGAAAAGGGGCGATGGTGAAATGGACATACTTTAATGAGTGTTTAATTGAAAAACTATTTTCCTGCCCCCATGATCCTTTGGGAATTAAATGTTACTCTTTCATCTCTTAATTACTCGGGCAAGGAAAACAAAGGAATGTCTCGGGGAAAACAAGAGGGGGGGGATAGAGATTTTCCTCCTACCAAAAGGGTTCGCCAGAGCATCTACAATCAATTTTTAATTAAGTAGCTACAAGCATTTAGAAAACACAGCAATTCCCTTTAATTTTTAATTACAAAAAACTGGGAAAATTATTATAGTTTCTCTCGTGATAGGAAATCTTACCATGTAAAATATTTCCCTTAATACGTTTTTTTCTGTAAAGGGGGAATTTCTTTGAGGAAAAAAAAAAGGGTACTTTGTAGGGGGACCCGTAATTTTTATTTCCCGGGGGGCCCCGTAACTATTATTTTCTAACAAAATTTCTTTTTACCATAATGAAATTTTTGCGTATAAAATTAAATTTAAATTATAACACGTTTTTTGTCTCATATCATTTAACCCAAAATTTGGGAAAAAGAGTTAGAAGAAAACGTAGAAAAATTTTAACCCCCAGAAAATAAACTTACGCTGAGGAGCGGAAGCAGTATCCCACAATGCATGATACTACTATACTACTATACTACTACAAACCGCTACTGTTGCATGCTACGTCTGGTACAAAATACTCCCCCACAAACTTTACCCTTTAAAAGCGAAAACAACTATACAATGACGTTTCAATCACGGGCGGGCCGCCAACCTGGGGCTTTTTTCCCTACTTACTTAAGGTGTTACCCCAAAAGCACCCGTGCGACCATTTAGTGGAGATGAGGAAGATACAGTGATATCAATTTCTCACTTTGTGTGGGGGAGAAGAGAAACTCAGATTATACGGCTAGCAATAAAGCTTTCATTCGATCTAGACGAACCTGGTTAAAGAGCCAAAATTAATGCAGAGCACAGCACTTTCTGCCCGGAAGATTGGGCAAGATTACGACAAATTCAGCGAGAATTTCCTGAGATTTTTTCAGTGGGGGAGCAGCAACCCCCGTAGTAAAAGGAAAGTCATGTGACGACTCAATAATAAAAAATTTTGTCGCGCAAACTGATGGGGGGGTCTATCCGGCCTACGTTAGCAGGGGGGGCATCAAAATTCTAACGGAGGAAAATTGGGTGTAATGGAAAAAATTGTATGGAAAATAGTTCAAATTTCTGGAACTGTTGTTTATATGTTACATGCCCAGGGGAAGGTGCGTCGTGCACCTTTCTTTCCCCTTCCCTCCAAAGGACGAATTAGTGGATTTCAAAAACACCTAGGGAAAGCTTATGGAGTTTAAACCTCTCGGCTTTCACAGCCACAGTTGCTGGAGTAAATACCCCTTTCCAACCCGGAAAAAAACACCCCCCACCCTTCTTATGCAGGGCAGCGCAAGAGAGGCAATCATTTTTTCCTACTGCAACAAGGTGGGACATACGGTAAAGAAAGCTTCCGCAAGCGAGCAGAAATGCGGAAGGCAGCCAGTGGGTGATAATATCAACAAAAAACGCACCCAGGGCCCCGGGGGGTTTCCCCTCAACCGGATTAAATCCCCCTTTTCCCTTTTTTGGGGGAGGGGACAGCGAAAAAGCACAGAATAAGTAGGGGATTCTACTATTGCGCGATCACGGTAGGGGTAACACGCTACCGCCCGATGCTCCCAGATAAAAGATGCTCGGGGAAAACTTGAGAAAGGGGGGCTGCTGGGAAGGTAATCTGGGGGGGAAGACTGCACCCCCGCGCACCCCCGGGTTTAACTCAACCAACCGCGAGAGAGATTTTCCTCGCGCAGGCAGGGAGATTTGTGGGTTTTCCCAAAATTTGTGGCTGCCGCCAACAAAAAAAACATCGTGGAAAATCCCCACGAAGGTAACCCATAAAAACCTTTCCCTGGCTGTGGCCACAGGACACTTTAAATGTACTCCGGAGTCGATCAGGCCAAAAGGGGAGTGCTGTGGGGGCCCGGTGGCCGTTACGCAAAGTGTTAAGGTAAAGGGATCACAGTTTATTTTTAAAAAAAAAGGGGAAACAGGATTTTCCTATTAATCTGAACAAAGGGGTTCCTCCTTTTTTCTATGGAGTTCTATGTAGATCCAATTTAGCTCCCGTAGACGGGCTTTTGGGGTTTTAGTACGATGAAGTCTAATCGAATTTGGGAAGATCCCAACTTAAATTTAATTACTTTTAAAAGGGAAGCATTTTAAAGCGGGTTTTCTCCTATGCTCTGATCCCCTATAGTAAAACACTCACGGGGAAAGAGAGGGATAAGCGAGGGCCACGACGGTGTAGTTCCCTAATTCATGTTTTAAACGTCGCGTGAATTTCAGCAGGGGAAACTTGTAAAGGCCACGATTGTCTGACCACGAAATCCCGACTATGGCGATGCGGTTCCATAGCGGTTCCTGATGCCCCTATAGACAGTGAAGTATGTCTCGAGGGGCCCCAGAAAAGAAAAAACGATTGGCCGTGAGGGACATTGCACTGTCAGCGCAGGACAGTCCATTGATTGGTTGTTAACACCACAGGGGACCAGTGCGATTTAAACAGGGTTTTTTTCCGGGGGGAAGGGTTGGTGAGATAAAAAGGTGGTACCTAAACCATGGAGTTACTCTGCTTGTGTCGTACGGTGCAAAGTCCGCCGTTGACATCGGCAGGTCTGGTCCCAACCCCCTCAGTTCGTTTGTAACGTGGGGGGCTACCCGGAGTTAAAGATTCGGTCTTGGAACTCTTGGGTCAGTACCGCGAGTCATAACCCCCCCCGGGTGAAGCTTTGGTGCTACCGATCGCGAAGCATCACTTTAAACTCAGTCCGGGACCAAAACTGTCAACTTTCCTGCTTAAGGTCCTCATACCCAAAGGGGCTGTGGTAGAAACACATGAAAGGGGAAAATGTTGGGCAAGGAGTTAATAAAACACTCGTGCTCCCCCGGGAACGCCCCTTGTTCCTTGTCCCGAAGAAGGATAAAACTTTTCGCCCAGTTTTGATTTTCGGCGATTAAATCAGGTCTCAGAAGTAAAAGGTATCATTACCAGTCCTAAAAGATCTGCCCGTCGTTGGGTCCGGGTAATATGTTTTTCAGTAGTGGGCCCTTTTTTGTCGGGGTACGGCAGGTCCCCATGGCAGAATCCCCAAAATTTTAAGGGGTTTTCAGTACGCCGGGGGTCACTACGAATGGCTTGGGATGTCGTTTGGCTTTGAAACCGCGCCGCTTACTCTCAAGAATGATAAATAAATTTTTTCCCGGGGTAGATAGGTAACTCCGTGTTCGCTCCCTGGATAATTTTATAATTGCTAGAAAAGACCATGAGTCTCATTTTAAAAAATTTTTAAAGTCTTTTTTGCAGCGACTGTTGTCGTGGTCCAAACCCAAGTTCCCAAGTTAAAATTTTGAGAACTGATTAGTTTTTGGGCCTACTTGGCCGGGGGGGACCCCACCCAGGCGATAAAGTATTGGCCGTCAAAAACTTCCTAACCCGAAAGCTGAGAATGTTAAAACCTTTTTGGGACTAGCGGGTTTACCGCCCCTTTATCAAAGATTTCACCAAAAGGCATCTCCCCCAAAAAAGCTGTTAAGAAAAAATGTCTCATTTCACTGGGATGCTCCCAAGAGCAAAGTGTCGAAGAGTTAAAAATTCACTCGTAAACGCTTTTGTTTTGGGATTCCCAGATTTTTCAGTCCATTTGAGTAGTACAGACGCTTCGGCTACGGGATTTGGGGGTACTGATGCAAAAAAAAAAAGAGGAAAAAACCCGTGTAATCGCGTTGCGAGCAGAGTTTTTTATCCCCGGGGGAAGTAAATTTTTCCGTTTCACATCAAAAGCCCCGGGTAATTTGGGGTCTCAAACAATTTTTAAAAACTTTTTTTTTGGTTATCCCAAAAACGTCTATAATGACCCTGCAGCTTACTGAGTATTAAGGGTAAAAAAAAAAAAAAAAAAATTTTTCCGGTGGGTTTCACGATGGGATCTGACGATCCAAAAGTTTAACCCAACCTTTAAATATTTGCCCGGACGTGCAAATGTGTGCGGAGCGTTTTCGCGAAACGTTCCGGTTGTGGGTGCGGTCCCGGGGGGAAAAACCGTGCCAATTTTTACTCTATGAATTGGGCGTCGAACAAAAGTAAAATGAAATTTGGGGGAAGGGATGCCCGAGTCCCGGCGATGAGACCTCCTTAGCAGCATTTTCAGTGAATTGCTCACAATTTTTCGTCAATTTACAAGGTGCTGTGCCCCTGGCCACAGAAAAAGACCCAGTGGGAAAAATATTTTTTTTGACGTTTTCGTTCCCACGGTAAACAAAATTTTGCACGTGTCCCAGGCTGGACATCCGGAAATCGTCCCTAGCAGCCGCAAGGGGTGTGTATTTTGGGGCCCCCGATGCGTGGGACATTTAAGAATATGTTTTCCAGGTGTGTATCTTTGGGCCCAAAACAAAGGGGCGACTCCAGGACCCCCCCTGGGTTAAATTTTGAATTTGAATCCCACCACCTGAGCAACCATGGGGGCGTAGTTCATAGTCTTCTACAGTTTCCCAAGATTTATCACGGCTCACAAATCTTCGGAGTGTGTAATCACTTTTCAGGTTTTTCCTTGCACCGGTGAAGAATAAAACGGCTGCGAGTAGCCCCGCATAAAAATCTTTCTGCCCCTTTTTCCACCAAAAGTTTTTTCAGTGATAAAGGCGCAGAGGTTCCCTTAGCATGCACGGAGATTTGTACATTTTACAATATTTTAAACAGACTTTCACGGGCGCATCCATCCAAACTAATGGGCTGGGGGAGCGCGTTAACAGGAAGCCTTTACGCGTTTAGACCTGTTGTAAAAAGTTTTTCATACAATTGGGGAAAAGGTTACCCTACGTTTGGCTTGCATTAATAGTTCAGTTTTCGATCCACGGGGAGGTCTCTCACTACATACTTATGGGCGGTAAACGGATTTGCCATTGACCTATTGGCCAGGCCCCAAAAAAAATGTGATAACATGTAGCTATCTGGTCAGCATTTTCATGTCTTTTTATATAACAAAAAAGGGAAGGGAAAAGGGTACAAGCTTTCCCTGCCGGATGATGGACAACAACAAAGCGTGCGGTTCTTATTACTATAAAAAAAAGGCATACCGTAATGGTTTAGGTCCCAAGTAGGAATTCCCAAATTGGCGCCGAAAAACTTGGGGCCCGCGCATTGTTTTTTGGTGAGAAGCATGGCAATAATTTGAGGGTTTGGTTTCCCCTTTTTCAAACTGTCCAAATAATTTATAATGAAGGTTAAAGAAACCAAGCCCGACGGGACCCCGCTTTTGCGAATGTGTTTACCACCCACACGCACTTCAAATAACCCAATCACCACTAACGCCAAGCACGGTATATCTACGACCCCCAGCCAATAATTTCTTTCACATCGCTAGTAAATGCATTATTTTCAGTTTTTATCATTTTAAACTTTGGAAGGGCGACTGACCTTCTGAAGCAACCTTTTAACAGGCCAATCGGGGTTAATAGAGTGCTGAACAGGGGCCAGAGTGAGAGTGACTAGGGCCCTATCCACTAGGGCGGTGGTAAGGGGAAACCCCTCCCACCGCAATGCTCGTCGAGATTGCGCCTTAGTGGCCCCGCTAAAGGCGCTGAAAACTAAGGCATGGTCAGACCCGATTTGTAGCTGCTGGGGCCTTTGACAGACATTCATCTTCTGTTTTAAAGCAAATACGCTTGTTTCAGTTCCCACAACGTAACAATTTGGGGTTTACGTATTAAAAGTGTTTCAAGGTGTGTATGAATTGATCGTGCAAGACTAATGCGGATTATAGGGGTTTTATGGGTGATAAAAAATGTTTTTGTTTTTGTTGGGTTTGGGGCGGGGGGGGCGGCAGGGGCTCCGCCCGCACTAAAATTTTGTACTTTAACGGTATTATCTTAACCCGTGATATTTAGGACAGCGAACTGCCATCATCTTCCGAGACATTAGGCATATCATGAATGTATAAAAATTGCGTAAACTATACCCTTAAAATAATGAGGCAAAATGAAATCGTGTATAAACTTTTTTTTCACCTTTTTTACATCTTCTCCTTTTTCCTGGGAAAGTTGCTTGCATTTTAAATGTTCATCACGCCGGAATCGGCAACCTTAACGATTATCATGGTGTATGGCAGTCCAATGCAAAAATATATAAATGGTCAAAACCTGCGTTTTAACGTAAACTTTTGGGTGAAAAGCTTTTGGCGGGGGAGAGCGGTAATTTTTGCATAAGTGCTTGGTTAGGGAGGGGGGGACAACATTTCCCTTTCTTTAGCGAGAAGTGTTCAAGCCTTTTTATTGGTCGAAGCTGCCCAACAGCGTAGTAGGCAACGGTTTGGTAGTAGGATTCTCGGACCACGCCCGCCATAGGCTTTTGGGGGTGTAAGGGAGGCAAAAACGCCTGAATTCGACTGTCATAACTTTAGTCGGTGCCTTAGCCGGGCCGTTACAAAAGGCCTGAAGAGGGGAAGGCGCTCTTTTCGCCCTTCCTTATGGACTTCTCAGCATCTCCCCCCAGGGATGTGCGTTTAAATGCTCTCAAGGATTTTTTTAAATTTTTTGACCATTCAAAAAATTTTACCTAAAGCTTTCCTATTTTTGAAACCACATTCACTGGGTCGTTTCCAAAAATGCGGGGGATAACCCAAAAAGGTGATGCAGCTAGGGGAGAGTAAACCGCGAGGTTGTTGTTTTTTCGAGGAGGATTTCTTACAACAGGGTAATGGAATTAATTTAAAATTGCACCATTGTTAAGACAGGATGTCTAGCACTACTTCCCGGTTCTTGTAAGTAAAAGCTTTCCATGGATTTTATTGTATGCAGTCCCCTTTTAAGTCATCGAGATTTTTTAGACTTATCGGGGGGAATCATTCAATTTTTCTATTAATTAACTTTTAAACACAGGAATTACTATCATCTCTAGTTTTTTGTGGCTGACAATCTGTTTCTATGCATCTGGCCGATAGGGGATCTATTTACCCCTTCACATTTTCCTTTCCCTTTATTTTTAAAAGGTGGAAAAATTGGGAATTTTACATTTTTAGAGGAGTCCAGCTGAAAATTGAAAACCGTTCATGGTATCAATAAATTTCTGAGCGATATAAAGTGATCGTTTGCCCCTTTCGGAACTTCTTATCACGGGTTTTGGCATATGTAAGGTTTTGGGTTTTTTTTTGCTTTCCCGGAATTTTTACAAGAAACATTCCCCGTTTTCCCCTCAAAAACTCTTCAAGTTTAACATTCCTAGAAAAACTTTTATTATAAAAACCTTCCGGACGAGTCGAGTATACCCCGGGTCTGGAGAACGCCTCTCCCGATTATCTAAAAACCCTTGTTTTCTATCCCAGTGTACTATAGCTATTTGTTTTTGCGTCAAGCGAGCTATCACGTTAGGGGGTATCTTTTATGGAAAAGTTCAACCTTTAAGGTCTGACAGGTATAGCACATTTTTAAAAAGGTTAGGGACATTTTCTTATGCCGCGTGGGCGCGCCAGTGCGTGACCGAGCGATGTTAAGGCATTTATAAGGGTAGAAATGTATGTATGTATGTATGTATGTATGTATAGGGGTGGCAACCAGTGTGGCCGGCTACACCCAGTTATTGCAGAATCAGCAAGATCGAGAAGCCGTCAGGGTTAGGAGAGAGATGAGAGAGATGTGAGAGATGTCATGTAGTTTATTTGCATCTCTTATATATAAATGGTAACATTAAAGATATTTATATAGTGTAGTTATATTATCAGTTTATTCTATGGTGGAAACATTACTTGCTACGTGCTATTTAATTAGTAAGGGAGCAGATGTATATGTCTCATAGAAAACAAGTACCTGACACCTGCACGACTGAGGCAGCGGGGTGAGTCGCCGGCCTCGAGGATGGACCGGCAGAGGGTTTTGAGCTAGAGGATAGAACGGAGATTGTACATACGAGGGATTCCTCATATACATATTTCGTCAAGTGTATAGTTTTAAACTTAATTATACGAACTACCTCAACCCTAAGCGTCTCTCTACATCCTCACGACACTACTAATATTCCCCACGAAACAGATTGATTGGAACGTGTGTTACTGGACATTACTCACCTACATTCACGGTGAGTACCTGTGTGAGTTGAATTACTCGCGTAAAGGAATATCCAGAACATTAAATGGCATTTTAAATGTCATATCATTATAATTTGTATATTTTCATTATTTTTACATATTTTATGTATTATTTCCGTTTTTAGGCTGATGATGGCTTATGTACTATATAGCCGAAACGTTCCACAAAGCAATCAAACTGTTTTTAACAGAGCTGGTTTTAATCTTCATTATAAGATCCCGCTTCCCTCCTGGAGAAAGTATTGCCTCTATTATAACAAGACATCATGGAAGGTCAACGCTTCAAACGTATAGGACCGCCGAGCGCTTGGACTTCAAACTTCGAAAAGCACAGATGGACCTGGAATTCCTTAATATATGTCTCTCACATAATTTCACTCCTTCCTCTTTAAATTTTAAGTTATATAATAGGGAACTTCACTCTTCAAGATTATACAAAAGTTGTCAGAAATCTTTCTTACGGCAGGAAATAAAAACTAAAACCCGTCAGGTTAAGATCCTCAAAGATCGCCTCAATTCCAGCATCACCTCACTGACGCTAACACTGATTTTCATTAATTTTAATCACTTATTGAATCTCATTGAACGAACCAACAGCAACTCGATTTCTAGAGTCAGATATATTCAGCAACGTAAATTACGGAACCTTGGTTTTTGTGATCCAGATGGTATTCCTGCAAACAATATTATATTCAACCACTCATCACGAATACTCAATGATGTAGAAAAATCCTTATTTTCAAAAGGACTAAAACTTGCCTTATCTGTTAACAAACTTAAGTTTTTACCCCATTTCCTCTCCTTTGAACAATTGTTTAAAAATATCTCTAGTCATAAATTTTATCCACATAAAGGTAAATCTTTTGTATTTGAAAAAAAAACTTAGCACATTCTAGTTGGTACTCTCAAGGAACCTTTGATAGTTCCTTGAACCCCGAGCAATTCAAAGCTTTAAAATCACTCAGAACAGACACGCTATTGTCATAGCTAAACCCGATAAGGGAAATGGTGTAGACCTCCTTGATAAGACTGAATATGTACAGAAAATTAACAACATACTGGATGAACACCTCTAAATTTACTAAAGTTTCCGATGATGTACTCCCAACACTCCTTAAACATGAAGATAGATTAAATAATTTCTCATGAAACTCAGTCTGATAAAATCATAGATGAAACCATATATTCTAATCTATTTGTCTCCCGTTCTCAACCTGGAGTATTATACGGCCTCCCAAAAGTACATATACCCAATATTCCACTTCGCCCTATCTTGTCGGCACTAGGCACCTTTAATTACAAGCTGGCCAAATTTCTTGTACCAATACTAACACCAGTTACATCTAATATATATACAGTTAAGGATTCTTTCTCATTTGCTGAAGAAATATGTAACAAAAGTTTTGATAATTGTACTCTTGAATCATTTGACGTGAAATCCCTTTTTACAAACATACCTCTGAGCGAGACTATAGATATTTGCACAAAACAAATCTTCCAAAACAATGAACACACACATGGATTCAATAAAAAGTCATTTCATAAATTACTTACTTTGGCAGTTAAAGATTCTCTTTTTATTTTTAATGACATGTGTTTTAAACAATTAGATGGCGTTGCCATGGGTAACCCATTTGGTCCCACCCTCGCTAATGCATTTCTTTCATTCCATGAGAGTACCTGACTAAGTGAATGCCCAGCTGAATTCAAACCTCTTATGTACAGACGCTATGTCGATGATACCTTTGCAATTTTCAAATCACCGAACCATGTGCCCTTGTTTAATGACTACCTGAATTCTAAACATCCCAAAATTCAATTCACTTTGAAACGGAACAGAATATATAAATTACCCTTTTTGGACAGTGGACATTGACATCATGAAATCCGGTAATTCATTTAGCACTTCCATTTATAGAAAACTCACATTCACAGGACTCACAACTAAATTTAATTCTAACATTCCTGTCGAATTTAAGAAAAATCTGATCCTCACGCTAGTTACTAGGGCATACAACATTTGCTCATCATATATTAATTTTCACTTAGAATTAGAGTACTTGAGATACACTCTTAAACGAAATGGGTATCCTCTAAAGTTCATAAACACGTATATTGGAAAACAGTTAAATAAACTACACTCACCCCCTCCTCAAATACATAGACTACCGCTCATAAAGCTGTTGTGTATTTCATAATTTCCTTCATAGGTAATAAATCTTTTGCCATTCGAAACAAAGCTCAACTCCTGCTTCGGCAATTTTATCCACAAGTCTCGCTTAGAGTAGTGTTCAAGCCCCTTTTACTCTATCACACTGTTTTAAACTTAGGAAAGAATCCCTGATGCCCTGCATTCCTCAGTGGTGTGCCAATTGAAGTGTAGTAGCTGTATATATATATAAAATATATATATATATATATATATATATATAATGAAGATATAAACCAGCGCGGGTAGAACATCTTGATTGTTTATTCGAACTTTTTCGGCTATACATAAGCCATCATCAGCCTAAAATCGGATACAACATTTTTTTTTTTTGTTAAAATGAAAATATACAAGTTATAAAATTATTTGCACATTTAAAATGCCTAACCTAAAATATAATAAAATAAGAATAAAAATTATAAAACAGTAATAAAAATAAAAATACTACACATACCAATCAACATCGCAGTGGAGTGTGGGGTTCCCACATGGTCTAAAAGCACAGGAGCGGGGTTGAGGTGCCCTGTGCGCAGAGGGACGGTTTGTGGTGGTGGGTGAGGAGGCTCTCACATAAACCACCGGGTGAGTCGTGTGGAGCTTGTGTGTAATATGTGTGGGGAACCCACACTCCACTGCGATGTTGATTGGTATGTGTAGTATTTTTATTTTTATTACTGTTTTATAATTTTTATTCTTATTTATTATATTTTAGGTTAGGCATTTTAAATGTGCAAATAATTTTATAACTTGTATATTTTCATTTTTAACAAAAAAAAAAAAATGTTGTATCCGATTTTAGGCTGATGATGGCTTATGTATAGCCGAAACGTTCGAATAAACAATCAAGATGTTTCACCCGCGTGGTTTATATCTTCATTATTAGATCTCGATTCCCTCATGGAGAAAGTTTTTGCCTCTCTCTCTCTCTCTCTCTCTCTCTCTCTCTCTCTCTATATATATATATATATATATATATATATATATATAATATATTTAATAGATAGATAGATAGATAGATAGATATCAATATATATAATATTTTATAATATAAAATATATATATATATATATATATATATATATATATTTATATATTTAAAATATTTAATATATTTATATATTTATATATTTATACATTTATATATTTATATATTTATACATTTATAGATAGATAGATAGATAGAATAGATAGATAGATAGATAGATAGATAGATGATAGATAGATAGATAGATAGATAGATAGATAGATAGATAGATAGATAGATAGATAGATAGATGATAGATAGATAGATCGATCGATCGATCGATCGATCGATCGATCGATCGATCGATCGATCGATAGATAGATAGATAGATAGATAGATAGATAATTAGATAGATAGATAGATAGATAAGTGGGAGCGGTTGGCCGAGCGGTTAGCGTCTTGGAGTGCTGAGCTCAATGTCCCGAGTTCGAATCCTGCCGGGGGCAACTCTTTCAAGAGCCTGGTAGGGAGCAGAAGGTCCTGAGTTCACGTCCCACCAAGGAGCAACTGTCAAATCCATCGTCCGAGTGACTGAAAAAACCCGCATGCTGTTATAACCTGTTCTTCGTCTGCGTGTGCAACGAAGACACTCCAGGAACAGCGTGAGCCTAAATTGAAGATAACGTCAGAGAAAACGGGATCTTCACCTAAGACCACAGGTGTCACTATAGGAATCCAGCCTGCGCCACCAACGGGCGAGTTCAACCAACATCATCAAGAACCTATAAGCCTACAGGCGCTATAGGCTCCAACAAAAAAAACAAAAAAAACCCAAATGTATATATTATATAATATATATATATATATATATATATATATAATATATATATATATATATATATATATATATATTATATATACATTTTTTTTTTTTTTTTATGTTGGAGCCTATAGCGCCTGTGGGTTTATATATACATATATATTATGTATATATATATATATATATGTATATATATATATTATATATATATATATATATATATATATGTATATATATATATATGTATATATATATATATATATATTGATATATATATATGTATATATATATATATATGTATATATATATATATGTATATATATATATATATATATATATATATGTATATATATATATATGTATATATATATATAATATTGTATATATATATATATATAATATATATATATATATATAAGTCTATATACTTATATATACTTAATATATATATATATATATAAAAGTCTATATACTTATATATATATATATATATATATATATATACTATATATATATTATATATATATATATATGTATATATATATATATATATATATATAAATATATATATATATATATATATCCCTAGAAGGGGAAACCCCCCCCCCCCCGAAGCGTTACACAAAGCTGAAACGGGGGTCTCAATGACCCCCCCGCGGGGAAATAATGGAATAAAATATTCATGATGCTTTATTGATGCCCAAAAGGGTTTCTTTGTATACATACATCATTATTCTAGCTTAATATCACATTTGTAAGTATATTTCCTGAGTAGTTACGTGTTGAGGCACTCGTTTTCCGAATTATCCAGCCCAAAAAATGGTGTCCACTAATAAAATCAAATAAAAATAAATTACCGACCGATTTTTCTGAAACATCGCAGCATGAAGGCCTGATGATGGGGTAAGTCCCTCCTAG
The DNA here is from genome assembly GCA_016584305.1 of Chionoecetes opilio. Lineage (NCBI taxonomy): Eukaryota > Metazoa > Arthropoda > Malacostraca > Decapoda > Majidae > Chionoecetes > Chionoecetes opilio. The sequence continues at coordinate 21,132 of JACEEZ010000778.1, read as the reverse complement.
AACGTGGAGGGCGTACACCCCAGGATCGTGACGATATGGAAGAAACAAGAGAGAGGTACTTTTTAGTCAAACCAAATCACACCATTTTGTATACTTTCACCTAAAACCCCAAAAGAGGCCCTGAAACATGGTTTATTGTTCTGAAACTCTGTAATTGCATAGACACATGTATAATAAGTAAATTTGGCAAAATAAATGGATATTTAGTGACTTTTTAGTAACCTAACTCCCCGCCATTCAACATTTTCTACAAAAGTCCCACTCAAAATGACATAAAACATGCTTATTTGGGCTTGAAACATGACCAAATGTGCTGAAATTGTGTTATATTATACTTAGATGTCTAAAAAGTAACCTAGGAACAAAATAATTATATTTACCTAAGCGGCTTGGCAGTCGACGCACAAGATGTGGTAGTGAGTGGGGCACACAGGCCGCCCACAGGTGATGCAGTTGTTGCTGGTCTTCTTGTCGGTCCCCCTGGGGCATATGACGCATCGAACTTGTTTCCCAGCAACACGTACATCAACTGGTAGAGGAGGAGGGAGAGTGGTGTAGTGGAAGGCGTCTCTTATCACGTTCTTCACTGACGTATGCTGCCCGGGTAGGCCAAGTCGGTGGGCGGCCCATGGTTCGATCAGTGAAGAGCCCAGCTGTTTCATAAAATCCCGCCTCCCTATCTCCTTCTTCCCTTCCCTCATTAGCCGGCTGTTGTAGATGATGTGCGAGTTGATGGAGGCAATGTTGAGCATCCCCAGGAAGATACACACTGGCCACCGTCGAGTCTGCCTGCCGCAATTATAATTGGCACATAGTTGATCAAATGTGTCCACTCCTCCCTTATGTTTATTATAATATAGCAGTGCAGTGGCCTTGTCCTTCTCCCCAATCTCGACGATGTGATGTAATGTGGAGAGGAGGGCCACTGTCTTGTCGACTTTTGGTTTGTACGAGATGGCCGTGATGTAATCGTGAAACAGAAATCCGGTTGTTCCGACAGGCCGGATTCTGTGGTCTTTCCTGGGGGCTCCCTTCTTGGGACCATATATCAGTTGAGGTACATTAGGGTTTTTTCTGAGGGTGCCCACTGTCGTGAGGCCCTTCTCCTTCAGGTCCTTGGCCAACCCAATCGAGGTGAACCAGTTGTCTGTCGTCACAGTCCTGTCAGTCCCGTAGCAGTCCTCCAACAACTTGATGGTGAGGTAGTGCCCCTGGTTCATTCCTGGCTGGGCAGGTATGGACCCCCTCCCCAGGTAAGGGTAGGCGTTAAACATATAGTATGTCCGGCAGTCACAGGCGAGGACCAGCTTGAGGCCATACCTGTGAAGAGAAAGAATTTATTAGAAATACATCGAATTCCAAGTAAGGTAAATAAATAAATCGTCAAAGGTAAGTCATTGGTGAAGGCAGGTTCAGGTAAAGCATAGTGAAGGGCAGGCAGGTACGAATTATGTCGGTGTGTAGGTCAGTCAAGAGTGAAGGGTCAGGTAAGTCAATAGGCGAAGGCAGTCATCCAGGTGGTCAGGTAAGCTATACATTTGAAGGAAGTCATTAGTGAGGGCTCATGTCACAGTAAATAACATTAAATCACATAGAAGAATTAATTAAAAACATCAACAAATAAGGTCTGTTCCTATAATATTATAGTTAAGTCTTTCATTCACTGTCTCTCTCTTTCCCACATCTCCAAAAGTGTCCTCACCCACACTGTGTCCCGTCCCCCCGTTATCAGTTGTCTCCACTGTTCATCCTAAAAAATAAATTCATACTAATAGCTGTTGTTGGGTATGTAAGTCTGAACCCACATCGCCCACGGTTAGCCAGTAACTGTTCGTTCCACAGTGACAGCCCTCGCCAGGGGTTTATTAGTGGTGGCAGACAGTGCAGATCAAAATGCGGGTCCCCCACAACTCACTGGGATAAGGTGTCGAAGCGGTCGTCATCCGACGTTCAACCCGAGTTGTGGCGTCATCAAACCGCAGGAACCTCATCAGGAGGACTGAAAGGGGTCTCCGACATAGCACATCTCTTAGGGGGACACCCCAATCACTGTCTGAAAACATCTCCTCTGCCGATATATGGTTGTCCTTCTTGGCCCCGGCCACGATCAGAAACCCCCCAACAGTGCTCAGCTCAAGCAGCCCACTATGTTGCTGTAGGTGTCGTCTTGTTTTTTACCTTTTCACGCACCTTCGGGATGAATGAGTCTGGTGGGGACAAAAATGCCGGGCAAACTGTCTCGTCCAAAAACAGCAGGAAGATATAGCGGCACTTGTTGCTAAGAAGGTGTCCCTCCCCCTCCCCCCCCCCCCTCCGGTCGGGGCCCCTCCAACGTATGCCTGGAGGACCTCTTCCGCTTGGAATCACTGTGCTTGGCCCGTGGCGGTTCATTGGCGATCCATACTGTTGGGCCATCAAATGGGACAGCACCGTGTCTCCTGGGCCCAGGAAAACAGTATAGAGGGTCAATTGCAGGGCTGAGGGGCGGGCAGGGCTACAGGAAGGGACAGGAGTGTAGGCAGGGGTCGGGGTGGGGGCAGGCGCAACAGGAGGGGTGTGGCAGGGGCTGAAGCGGGGATATCAGGAAGGTTGGGGCAGGGGCTGCACGAGAGGCTGTGGGGGCTGTGCCTCTGGACGAGGTAATGGCTAGCACGTGCGGGAGTCGGTGCGCGGGAGAGTCAGAGTCGTATGGGCGAGGGTGGGTTGAGGACGAGGGGAGGAGGGGTCGTCGACGTCATAGGGGGAGGCTAGGGGCCCCTTTATCGGCCTCAATCACCTCGTCTTCGATTCATATATCGGCTCGTACAGGTCTCCCATGGGTTCTAAAATGGGTTGCAATGGTCACATCAGACCCACCAGTCGTCGAATTCGATTGTCGCCATTTTCGGTGGTGTCGAGTTGGTCGAGGAGGGCCGCTATCTTGATCATCGGAGAGTGTCTTGGGGGGGGTCGGTCAGGTGGGGACTATTCAAAAAGAGGAAAAATCCAGAATTAGGAAACATATTTATAAAAAATAGGTGTTCCTGGGGTCAAATGACTTATCCAATTGTAGGGAAGCTGGGGAATTTATATGTCCATCATATAAGCCAATACACCGTAAACTCCATCGTCAATATTAGCTGAACCAATCACTGCAAGCAAAAAAAGCGAGAAAACGAAAGAGCTTACCTACAAGGTGATGACGGTCAATATGACCCAAAAGCGGCTGATAAGGGCGGCGAGGGGGCGGAGGCGTCGGGCTTGTACGTGTGCACACTCGATGACAGGTGGTGTAGATTGCTTCCCTCACCCCAAAACTCCGTGGCTAGTGCGGCCGAGTCACGCCAGAACACCAAAGAAAAACAAGTCGCGCCCGTCCATGTTTTCTATGGGTCCTGGGTGACCCCCGTTGTCCCCTTCTAGGATATATTCCTATATATAAGCATTTATATACATGCCCGACTTTGCGTATTCTGAGAGAGAAGAGGGAGAGGGACAGAGATAGAGAGAGGAGCTAGGATTGTAGAGAGGAGAACTAGAGAGAGGAGTATAGGATAGATAGAGATAGAGAGAGAAGAGAGTAGAGAGAGACGAGAGATAGAGAGAGAGAGAGAGAAGCAGATAGAGGAGAGAGAGTGAGAGGAGGAAGACAGAGGCTAGAGAGTACCGAGAGAGATAGGGGAGAGAGAGATGAGAGAAGAGACGAGGAGAAGGCGAGAGAGAGAAAGAGAGATAGAGAAGAGGAGAGAGAGAGATAGAGAGAGAAACAGATAGAGAGAGAGAGAGAGAGACAGAGACCAGAGAGCGGAGATAGAGAGTAGATAGAGAGAGAGAGAGAGAGGAGAGAGAGAGAGAGAATGACAGAGAGAGAGAGAGAGAGAGGTTATGAGAGAGCGAGACACAGAAGAGCGAGGAGAGAGAAGTAGAGAGAGAGACAGAGAGAAGAGTAGAGAGAGAGAGGGAGAGAGAATCAGAGATGTAGAGAGAGAGAGGAGATATACAGCGATGAGATAGGAGATAGAGAGAGAGAGAGAGAGATGAGAGCAGAGAGAATAGAGAGAGACAGAGAGAAATAGAGAGAGATAGAGAGAGATAGAGAAGATATGAGACGAGAGAGAGAGAGAGAGCAGAGAGTAGATATAAGAGAGAGAGAGAGAGAATATATAAGAGAGAGAGAGAGAGAGAGAAGAGAGAGAGAGGAGAGATAGAGAGAGTAGAGAGCAAGAGAGAAGAGAGAGAGATAGAGAGATGATATAGAGATCAGAGCAGAGAGAGATATAAGATGAATATGATAGATAGAGAGACGATAGGATTATAGAGAATATAGAGGGAGAGAGATAGATATGAGAAGATAGAGCTATACAGAACTACTAGATATATGCACGAGATGACATGATATAGAGAGATAGTAGAAGATATGATATTAAGAGAGAACAGAGAGAGATATAGAGTGCAGAGATAGAACATAGAGATATAATAGATGATAATAATATATAAAGCTAGATATGAATGCGAGATGTATAGATGAGGAGATATATAAAGAGTAGATAGAGATGCTATGATATGGGATATATTAGAATTATATATATAGATAGATATATATAGACTAGTCTGTATAGGGTAATATATATATGTAATATATGTAAGTATATATATATAGATGGATATATGGATAGATATGATATAGATAGAGATATAGAGAGATATTATGAGATAGATATATAGTTTATATATATATGAATGTAATAGATATTAGTAAATGTATATGAGAGAGTAGTATGTATAGAGGGAGTATTATATATATAGATATATATAACCAGAGATACAGAGTGAGCTATACTAGCCAGATTATCAGTATATTACTAGAGAGAGATAATAGATATAGAGATATTATAGATATATAGAGCTAGAGATAACATAGAGACAAGCTATAGAGATATAGAGTACAGGATACATATAGAGAGTATAAATAGACAGAGATACGAGATATATATATATAGCTAGAGATGCGTATATATTATGACAGTATACTATATTAGAGATAAGATTAGATATATATATTTATAAACATATATATAGATATTTATATATATATATATATAATTATATATATTATAGATTATATGTATATATATGCATATTATATATTATGTATTAGAGAGAGATATAGATAATATATATATATATATATGTGTATTATAGTGTCATATAATATATATATGTAGATATATATCTATATATAGATATAAATGTTTTAGATATATATATAATATAATCTAGATATATATTAAAGTATAATAGATATATATATATATGCATATATATATTATATATATATATATGGCATATATATATATAATATATATATATATATAGAGTATAATATAGATTAATATATAATTATATATATATATAGGATATATATATATAAGGACATATATTTATACTATGGCATATATATTACAGATATAGATATAACTATATTATATATATATAATATACATATATATAGGATAGGCAATATAGAATATATATATATAGATATAATATATCTATTATGCTATCTATTATATATATCCTATAATATTATATTATAATATATTATATATAATATATATATATATAGTGTTATAGTTTATAGATAGCCTATATATACTATAGATAATATATCTATATATGTAGATGTATATATATTATGTATAAGGTATTAAATAATATATATTGTATATATGTATATATACTATATATATATATATATATATAAATATATATTATATATTATATATATATAGATGTATATGTAGATAAATATGTATATATGTATATATATATATATATATGTATATATGTTCTATATATATAGATAATACTATCTATATATAGGATATACTATATATATATGTATATTGATTATATACTAATATGTATATATGTATATATAATTGTAGAACAGGTTCAGAAATAAAATTCCATTTTATACCCTCCTGCACTGTTTCCAATGCTGTTTGTGACCTGGAACAAAAGTCGCAAATTACAACCATGATAAGCAAAAAATGTCAGAAACCTTTGCCTAATGAAGCATGAAGTTCTATTTCTATACACGTTTTCTGAAACGCCAGTTTCGGAGCATTTTGATGTTTGTTTTCGCCCTATTGTTTCACCAATAAATGGGCATAAGCAGGTTAAAGCAAGATTAATTAGATGTGACGAAACATCAAAATGGCATAGATAAATTATGGAAATATTACATGTGATATTCCAGACAAATTAACAAACAAAAAAAAAAAATTAAACTAAATATAATTATTTCACTCTAGTCACAAATTCACAATGGGTTTAGCATGGAATCTAATGGTCTGTTATGCTTGTTGCAGATCTGTGAAACCTTGCTAAACAAAATTCCAGAGATTACTTCAACAAGATCCTTCACTATGGCAGTAAGCCAGGCGACTCCGAGGAGCAACGTTGACATCTTCAGAAACTCCACGTGCATCCAGAGGACAAGCCGTCACGCCGACTTGCTACAGATTTCTGCTACAGAAACATTCCGATCGGAAATACACATCATCCGCCATCAGTGGCTTCACAGTTACCACCAACAGAAAAGGCCTTCCAGAAATACTTCACATCCATCTCCAGAGTTGCCAGAAAATACAGGGAATCCTACGCCTCAAGACCTCGCCAATTGAAACAGTGGAGGTTATCATCCCATTCTGGCAGATGGCTAGGATCAAGACCATGACAAGTCAATGCAGCGCACTGCCAGTCATGACACTCACAAAAAGCACAGAGATCTAGCAAGGAATAAAGGTAGAAAACAGGTGACCCTGGAGGGAAAAGAGTCCTTGTCCTGGAATTAGATAGCCTGTTCGACATAGGAGCTAAAGAGTGAGACTACAGCAAAGACCTGGAAATATGTTCAGAATGTAAAAGAGTGAGACATTGCGAGACGGGAGTCAAGATGATGACTGATTCGCAAACATCATTACCACAGATGGTCCCCCAGCAAAAACAGTACCCTTCTTCAAAAATGTGGAATACAACCGTGAGCGATTTGATAGCTTCAAGAAGCAAACTTGAAAAAATGACTGTGGAGTGTCCTCGAATAGACAATAGAGCTTTCTTATGCCACTTGAAAATGTTTTTAGGTTTGGTCACCACATTTTTTGATGTCAAGATGTATATATTTAGAAATTGTATGAAATTTCAGAAAATTTGCTTTTTTTTCTGGATATGATGTGTCTTTTTTCTTGAATGGTTTTACTTGGATTGTGTTTTCAGAAATAATATTTAAAAATGCTTCAATTTGCTACCCAATTTGGTTCTATCCCAATTGTAAAACAAAAGTATCTCAGGTGAAAAAAAGTATGGGCGGAAGGCAACAAAAATTAGGCGCTTTTCTACTGTCGCGGGCTAATATCTTGAGGTCCAATGAGGCAACAAGTTCTGACATGTTAGCTCAACATGGTTGGGATTTGTCGGCCTTTCCAAGGTCAAAAAAGCCATGGGGAGAACCGGGGCAGGGGGGAGACAAAAGAGGAAAAAAAGGGGTGGCTGAACAGGGTCGAAACGAGCGAGAGGAGAGAGAGACAGGAGAGAGGGGAGAGAGTAGAGGAGAGATGAGAGATAGACGAGGAGAGAGAGAGGAGTATAGGAGAGAGAGAGATAGAGAGAGATGGATAGATAGAGATGAGAGAGGGATATATGTAGAAGAGATAGAGGGAGAGGGAGAGAGAGGGAGAGAGGGAGAGTAGGGAAGCATGAGAGAGAGAGAGGCAGCGGGAGAAGGGAGAGAGAGGGAGAGTAGAGATAGAGAGAGGGGAGAGATTGCGGGAGAGAGGAAGAGGAGATAGGAGAGAGAGGAGCGATAGAGATAGAAGGGAGAGATGAGAGAGAGAGAGAGAGAGAGAGAGAGAGAGAGAGCGAGAGAGAGCGAGAGAGAGAGAACATAGATAGAGAGACAGAAGAGGAATAGAAGAGAGACATAGAGAGAGATAAAGAGAGAGTAGAGAGAGAGGAGAGACAGACTAGAGAGAGAGAGAGGAGCGACAGGAGGGAGAGACAGAGAGAGGAGAGAAGAGAGCAACAGGAGATAAGAGGAGAGTACATACGAGAGAGAGAGATGAAGTAGAATTAGATATGAGAGATAAGGAGAGAGAGAGAGAGATAGATAGAGATAGCAGATATAGAATATCGAGGTGAGATCTAGAGTAGAGAATATATAGAGACATCGAGATAGATTAACCTATATATGATCAGAGATGACATATCGACGGATATGATTGAGATATATATGTGTATACAGATAGACAGAACTGACGTATTATATAGATATACAGTATAGTACAGATAGACATGCGACGTAATAATGGATACTATATTACAGATATCGGATAGATAAGATAGACAGAGAGGAGACAGAGAGACAGAACATCGGGAGAGATATAGAGTAGAGAGAGAGCGAGAGAGAGATGAGATAAGAAGAGAGAGAGAGAGATAGATATAGAGTGTATGACAGTAGTGAGAGAGACATTGAGATAGACAGATATAGACAAAGATATATATAGATATAGAGAGAGTAGCTATATATATATATATATATACTATATAATATCTATAGATATATATAATTATATACAATATATGTATATACATATATAGACATATATATAGATATGTAATGTAATATTATATGTATATATAGAGAGATGTAAAGATGGGAAGTACATAGTAATATATAGAATAATTTAATATATAGATTAGATTAGATACATAGATATAGTAGAGACATGTGATAGATATATAGTAGATAGAGAGATATAGATAGATAGTATATAGAGATATCATATATAGAGAGAGAAGATAATATATACGTGTATAGGATATAGGTATATATAGAATATATACGTAGTAGGTAGATATGGAGCGAGATATAGGATATAGATATTGAGAAGGATGTATGTCATGAACGTATAGGTATTATGTAGGAGAGAATATAGATGATATGATAGATATAATATATATATATATCGATTAATATAATAGATATATGAGATATATAGATAGATAGAGAAATAGGGAGATAAAGATGTAATATATTAGATAGGTATATATAGAGATATACTATATATATATATAGTATATATATATATATATATATATATGTATATATATAGAGAGTATATAGATAAATGTATAAGTGATTATATAGAGTATATATATAAATATATATATATATATATATATCATAGATATACAAAGATGTATTATATATATATGTATATATTATGAAATATGTATGATATAGATGGATTATAATAAAAAGATGTAATAGTATATATTATAGATATATCTATAATATAATATATATAATAGATATAGATATATGATTATAGATATATAGAGAGGTATATAGATATAATCTATAGAGAGAATAGATATGAGATAGATCTATATAGTATGAGGTATATATTATAGTATAGATATAATATATACTATATTTAGAGATGTAGATATATATATATATAGGATGGTAGATATATTTAATATATATATATAGAGAAGATAGATCAAGTCTATTAGAAGATATAGATATAGGTACGTAGTAGATATATAAGTATATATATTATATAAATAGTAGAAGATATAGAGATATGGAGAGATATTATATATACGAGTAATGTATATAGTATATAATTCGATATATAGAGATATATGTTAGAAGAGAGATATATATACATATATATATATACAATATCTATATATATATAAAATCTATATACATATATATATATATAGATATAGATATTACATATATAATATATATATATATAGATAATATATATATACACAATATAGTAATATATACATATGATATAGATATTAACATAGTATATATAGAATATATTCTACATAGATAATATATATATAATAATATATATATATATATATTATATATAATATAGATATAATAAGAAATACGGATATTATTAATAACATAGAGATTAGATATAGATATATATATATATATATATATATATATATATAGATATATAAGAGATATACATATATTAGAGTACTATATATATATATAATATATATATATATACCCTAGATATAGTATATATAATATATTATATATATATATATATATAACTATTATATATATACATATATAATATATATTAATATATATATATTATATATAAATATCTATTATGATATAATATATATATATATATATATATACATATATATATTATATATATAATATACAATATAGATATATTACATAGATATATATATATATATACATAATATATATATAGATATATATACATATAAATATCATATATATATATATATACAGATATAAAAACACATATAAGCATTATAATGATATACAATATACAGATATATTATATATCTATTATATATATAATATATATACATATATATATTACATTAACCTATATATAGATATATATATTATATATATATAACAATATAATATAATATTATATATAATAATATAAATATATACCTTGTAGATAGTATATTTATTATATATCATATATATATATAGTAGATCTGATATAATATATGATAACACCAGATAATATATATTTAGAAAATACATATAGACAAGAGAGATAGATAATGAAATACCATATATACAGTATATTATATATATATATATAGATAGAATAGATATATACATTAATATACATAATATAGATTATATATGACATATATAATATATAATAGGATACTATAAACATATATACTGGATATATATATACATATATACATATATTACACTATACATAGACATTATAGCATTATTAGAGATATAATACATCTAGGTATAGTGATAACATAGATGATATATAGCTATAGAGATAGAGATGATATGGAGATATATTACAGATAGAGAATTGACCAGAAATATACATATATATATAGACATATATTATATGTATACCTAATGTATATATAGATATATATATATATATATTATATATATAGTATGTATATATTATATGTATATTATGTACGTTATATATGTATATATATATGTAAATATGATATTATATAGATGTATATATATAACGTGTATATGTATAGATGTGTAGATAATATATATATAATATATATATTATTTATATATATATATTATTGAGAGGTATATTATATATATATAGATATATATCATATATATCCTGTATATCTATATATATGTATATAAATAGGTATATGATGTTAATAGAGAGATGAGAGATAATATATATGTGATATTATATATAGATATATCTAATATATATATATATATATATCTATATATATATATATATATATAAATATATATACTATATATGATAATATAATATAATATATAATATATATAATATCATATATGTATATAATATATAAGGTATATATATAATTATGTATTTATATATATATAATAATATATATATTATAATAATATATATATATATAATGGGTTATATATATATATGTATATATAGATAATATATATATATATAAGATATCTATATATATATATGTATATATTATATAGCTTATGGATAGATATATATAGATTATGTATATATATATATAGGATAGTATATATACTATATCTATTATAGATATATTCTATATGTATATATATATATATTATACATATATAATATATATATATATTATAATTAAATAATATTTAATAATACAGGGTGTAACAAGTGTTTGCAAATATTGATACAGTTGAAAGAACATGTTATCTAAGCAGAAAATACGTTATACACAGGCTTTTGAAGCTTCCTTAGAGTGTGAGTGGAAGTGGAAAAAATTACCGCGGCCAGTAAATTCACAATTGGAGCGACATATGAGCATGCAGCGTGTACTCGCGGTTGCATCGCGAGTGAAATTTAATTATGTAAAACATCAAGTTTATAGTAATGGAGCATTAAATACTTATAACGATACAAATGGAGTAAAGGGGACATGTAATTTACCATTATAGCAGTACATGAAAAGGATGTAATAATGATAGGCACGGTAGCTGTTAATTACAGAATCTGACAAGTGACACAGCTGGCGGGGAGCATCACAGCATAGGGGTGGCTTCAGCAAACCATTTAATAGGAAAATTCTGGGTAAAACATTTTCCTCTGTATCCGCCACCTGGCAAGGACCTCTATCATCAAACACAACGACATTGTAAATCTCCTTGTAACTACTACTGATCCCTGTGTCTAGTAAGTGATCTTTAACACCAGATTTAAAAGTATATAGTAGCGTAGAAGGAAACCCCGCCTCAATGTAGAATTATTTCATCCTCTAGCTACTTTATATAGGTACTTTCTGATGGTGAATACTAATTTGTGATTATTATATTGTGCAATAGTAGGGATATGTTATACAAGAATCAAAATAAAGCAAAGAGGCTGTGGAATAAGAGTCACTCAGTGGACCGTGTTTGTGACCATGGCGGCGATATTGGTTCTTACTTTTACGCCGGTTTTGATGTTCCCAATAGTTCATGGTGAGTTGGTAGGTGGGGCTGGCCAAACAGATGGCAGGGAAGGTGTGGGTTGTGGTGGGGGTAACAGTGAGGCAGGTGTGGAGTCAGTTTGGTGGCGATTGCTTATTAGTGTAATCCTTTTTTCGCCCGTTTTGATGTTCCAAGATTGCATTGCCGGTGTGTGGTTTTGGTGGCAGTGAGTGTGTGGTGGTTAGGGATGTGTGGGGGGCGCAGGTGTGCTGGTCGGTAGTGGATGGTGGCGGGAGGCAGCAGGTTTTGGGTGGTGGTGTGGGGGGGCAGAAGGTGTGGTGGTGGTGGTTGAGGTGTGCCTGTGGTGTGGATAGGGTACCAAGAGGTGTGGTGGTGGCCTGTAGCCGTTAGTTAACTTTTTTTGATAGGAAGGCAATGATTGCAAGAGAAATATTTAAGGTCTCAATCAGTAAGGAGCAATGTTGTATCAAGACCAGGACCCTTCCCAAGACCAAGGACCAAAAACAAGGGGACTAGGCCTTCCGAGACCAAAGACCAGCCTCCGAGACCAAAGCCCAAGACCCTCCGGAGACCAGACCAAGACCCAAGACCCAGGGCTTCCGAGGACCAACAAGACAAGCCCATACGAGACCAAGACCAAGACCCGCCGAAGACCAGGAACAGACCAAGATCAGCCCTCCGAAACATACCAGAGATCCAAGAACAGGCATATACAAATATTTTTTATAAATATGGACTATTATCTGAAATGTTTTTGTCTGTAATGCGTAAATAGTAAATTTTAGGGGCTGTCGGTTTTAAGGACGGGGTTTTAATTTTTAGTTTCTCGTACATGTACCTTTGGGAATATAACGGAACTATTTAAATTATCAATATAGGTCGTGGGATCAAAATGCAAAAATAATAAAAAAATGTGAACCAAAACTTGGTATTATTGGTGAACCTTTGTCCATGCATGCAGTTAATACCCTATAAAGGTGAGGGTTAGTACTGTAAAAAGAAAAAAAAAGCAGGAATTTGGATAGGCAAAGTAATTCAACATTTACAGTTTACTAACTAGTTACATTTTTGCAAATGTTCTACATTTTACAGTTTACTCGGTCGTAACTCGTTACATTTTGCAATACGGTTGCTACGTGGCAATTGTATTTTTAAAACATTACATTTCTAGTGTGGCTACGATTAACGAGTAACGAGCTCCGGTAGAAGGGGGTACGGGTAACGGATAAGGGAGGAAATATTTTATAAAATTTAATATCTGTGAAAACAACTGAAGATCTAGGTCAAATTATTTCTGCTTTCATGCTTCGTTGGCATGAAGAAACAAACAAACATAGGAAAATAAGCAATTTGTGTGGTTACGTTTTTTACAAGCGAGCTGCAAACCTGTGGTGTACGTGTACGAAGGTGTTGCAGGGTTTTGATAGGCCGTTACACATATATGACATGTACAACGGAGGTGAACAGAGCTGAAAACAATGCGTGCGTTGCAAACGGAGATTATCGCTGGCGAGAATGGCCACGCTCATGACGTTCTCTCGACTCGCACGACTCTATCTGCGCTCGCAGGGCTCGCTTCACTGCATAATCCACCGTAGGAGCTAGTCAGGCAGTATCTATAGACAGTACCACGCTGTAGGCGCGCCATGAATCGAACAGCCAGATTTTCTCCGTGAAGATGAATAAATTTGAACTTTTCTCCCACGCCGCGATTGCACGCTTTAATTTCCGGGTCTCGTAACCTGGTCTCGAGCCAAACACCGAGACCAGAAAGCCAAGACCAGATCAAAGACCAAGACCACATCAAACGAGACCAAGACACAAGACCAAGCCACAGTTAAACTGGTCTCGAGACCGGTCTCGAGACAAAGACCAGTCTCGAGACTACATCAATGATAAGGAGTAATTCTAACCCTACAACAGCCGTCGGGAAATTAGAAATAACACAAGGGGGTCGGGGGAGGGGGGCGAAACGCACACAGGAGGTTAGGTTACGTAATCAAGGCCCAGGTAAGATTTAACTACCGTTTTATACAGGCAGTGTATAAAAGAGGTATGTATCAAACTAAGATGGGGGGTTGGGGGAGCGCGGCACCCCAGGTTAGGGCACAGATCCCCATATATTGTCAGGAGATATAATAAGGAATATTGGTGAAAACGGTATATTTAACAGAGTCGGTGGGCACTTCCGCAAACACTTCCGCAAAATGCAAACTTCCACAAATGTGGAAGTCGAATCGTTTGCGGATTCAGAAGGTAAATGTTTACGGCATTTGAGTTTGCGGAATCATTCCGCAAACGCACTAGTCCGCAAACTCCCAATTTTTGAACATGATACTTCCGCGGATATGAGCACCGTCAAGAGGAACGCTAATTGCACACCAATGACTCAATGACACTTGGAGCTCAAATGGATTTGTAGGCCACAGCAACCTTGTACTCTGGGAACTGAGAGTTTCTGGGAAGTGTCGGGGGAGGTGGTATCAGCTTCTTCTTGTGAATTACAGGAGGGAGCAAGGTGCGTTCCTTTCCCATCACTTTTTAACCATTTGTATGACTGGTATGGGCAGTTGTAGATTAAAGTGAGTGCAGAGCATCCCTCGGAAAACACCAAGGATTACTGATCCTGTTTTGCGATGATGCAGAAAGCTGCTGAGTCGTGGTCGGTCCCGGTAAGGTTCTCGAGGCGCTGCATGAGGAAGGCAAAGCCTTGGAACTTGAGGTTCTCCAGGCTCAAGACCAAGGTCCAGGGTATTTGAAGGATTACTAGATGAACCAGTACAGTTGTTCATGTGGTACGGCGAGGACATTGAGATCTTGGAAAGTTTTTACAACTCAGTAGCACTAGTCCATTAAATGATGGCGGGTCACGTCAGAAGTTTACGGCGGATTGGCATAACACCGGTGTATGGACTCGCTCAGCAAGAGTAGTGGGCTTGTCGGTAACTATGGCAGGAGGACAAGATAGGATCTTCAAGTCTCTTATAATCCCTTGTCCTACTTATGGTTGTGAGACCTGGACACTAAATAGCGACTTGAAGAGGCTTAACGATGCTTTGGTAATAAGGTCTTCGCAGAATAACGGCGTATTACCTGGTATGATGGGGATTTACATGTCAAAATCAGTGATTGACCGTGAGGGACTGAATCGAGGCACGATTGTGCCTAGTCGTCAGTGCTAACTTCGGCTATATGGGCATGTGGCCACGCTACGCACTGAAAACGAATCCTCCCATCGGGTGTGTATCTGTAAAAGACAATCCGGCGTGGAGGAAGCCAGAGGGCGCCCACAAGGGCTCGTGGCTAGGGCAAGTTGATGTTCTGTCGAGAGGTTGCTTGGTATGGGAAGGAGCTGAATGGGGACTCGCGCGAGGTGGGACCCCGGGAGTGTCGTCGTAGGGTTGAAGTAGGCAAAAACATTGCCCCCCGGCGTATGTCCCAATGCATGATATTGACAGCAATCACCACCTCTTCAAGCTGCCGGGGTCCGCCTTCTTAACCCTGAGAATGCGATGCCTGAAATACAAGAATGCTGCTATTCAAGTCACGGAGCAGGCTCTCTGGTAACTCGGAGGGCAGCAGCAGAGATGAAGACGAGGAGGAGGATTTTTCAAGTGAGACTTATTTAATTGTATCGAGATCTACTGCATTCTTCTGTTCAGTTGTGGAAGTTCATACTCCAAGTCCCATTCATATTACAATCTGAGCGTCATGCTGATAAATTATTGATTTTTATGATTTAATGGAATAATCTATTTATAAAAACCAAGCATTTTTTTTATATGTAACCACTATAATTTTTTCTCTGACTCCGATTACTTAAAATTTTTACCATATAGCAATTATAATATATTAACAAAATGTTTATTTATTTTGCATGCTTTCTGAAGCCCAGGACCCACAGCTACAGAGGGCATCCAATCTACCGCCTCTCCAACACGCTGGGGAAAGAACTTGAGAGTGGTGCTTTCAGAGAAGTAGAGGAAACAACCGGTGCGAGCAGTCCATGTCTTCCCGCCCTCTCCCCTATGCCACCTGGGTAAATTGTTCGTTTACAACACAACACAGCCATACCCAGTTCTCTGCAAAAAAGCCCCACGTGGAGAGGACTGTTCCTCCCGTGGGTCGGACACCATGAGGCCATGAGAGCGAGTAGTATATGAACTCCGATAATTTTGAAGAGAGTGGTCTTCATGGAAGACCTGTCTCAAGATGGAAATATCACCAAAGGACTCTGAATGAGGAGTCTGAGGTTTAAGGGGGTCTGATAATGAGGAGCAAGTGAAATACAATTTGGAGTGTAGTTGGGACAGATACGAGGATTGACGCTCGGAGTGTGCACGGAAGGGGGAGAGATTGGGTAAGTGGTCACAAGAGGGCAAGGAAAAAGTGTGCGCGAGTAGAACATATGGGGGGCGCTGCGAGCTAAGTATGAAAAGAGACAAATAAGATATAGATAGATACGAGAGATGAGAGAAGATAGATAGAGAGATATAGAGAGATAGATGAAGTAGATAATTGATATGAGATAGTAGATGTAGAAGTATGGGGTAGATATAATTATTTAGGTATAAGATATAGATATGAAGATATATATATATATAGAGATACTATATTATTAGGTATAAGATATAGATAATATTATAGATATAGTATATATATATATATGTAGGTTCTTAATATAGATATAGTATAGAAGAAGAGTACGAGATAGATATAGTTAGGTATATATATATATATATATAATAGGGATATGATATGATTAGATATATATATATATATATAGATATATATATTTAGGTATATTATATGTATATATAGAGTTAGGTATATATATTATCTACATATATATAGATCTATATGTATAAATATATATATGATATATATATGAGAATATAGATAGATACGATTATATATTTAGATAGAGATAGAGAGATAGAGAGTTAGATATATATAATATATCTAATAGATAGATTATACTATATACTAGATAGAGAGAGAGAGATATTATATATAGATTATAGAGATATAGATACATATATATACATATTTACTTATAGGGAGGGAAAATTATAATATAGATATATATAAAGCGATGGAGTATATAGATATCTTGATTTATAGTGAGGGGGGAGAATATATCATATATATATATCTAAGATATAAATAGATAGTAGATATGGAAGGTATATATATATATAGAGATATAATATATAACATAGATACTATATAGATAGTAATATACCTAAATATATATATATATATAGATAATCCCCTAAATATATATATATGATATAGTAGAGACCTAATACGATGAGATTATATATTAGATATAATAACCGAAACTGATAGAGATAATATATGCTGATATGTAGGTATCTAATATATATGAGATAGAATTTAGGAGCTAAGAGATACGTATATAATATATGCGGTATATTATATAGATAATATAATATATATATTTGAGGCGATATAGAAGGATATTTGGGAGTATTAGATAGCATATAGAGATGATCTTAGAGCATAGATAGATATTAATATATGTATATACATGATATAAGATGATATTATAAGAGTATAGAGATATATAGATAGACGGTAGATATATAATATATATATATCTAGTATATAAGATTCTATATAGATAATTATATTTAGGTAATATTAGAATTTAATAGAGTTAGGATGACTATATATAAAATAAATATAATCATATATTTAGGTATAAAGATTCATAATAATAATATATATATATATATATATATATATATATACTATCTATTTAGGTATATACCGTATTTGCCGGCGCATAAGGACGAACTTTTTTCCCTGAACAAAGGAATGCAAAGTTCACACCTGCGTTTTTTTTTTATAATGCGGCCATATTAGCGAATGAGAGGTCGGACAGAGATGCAGAACAGCCGGTGGTGTATTAACTAAAGGGGTCGGAGGATCGTGTTGAGCAGTAGTTCACTGAGCAAAAATGTGTAAGGTGTTAAGAAACGTAATGAATAATACTAAGAAAAGGTGGAGTTTAAGAGGAAAATAAGAGCTGGGGCAACAAGATAAGCGAATTGTTGCTGCCAAGAGGACGCTGTCAGATGTAAAACATCATACACCCCCCTCTGCTGCTCTCCATTGTAACACGTCTGTAAAACGTCTCGGGCGACGCCCTCCGCGCACCCCACCATGGGTTCATTTACCGCTCTAGACTCCTCCCAGCACCCAAAAACCCCCGTGATTTAGATGGGGAACCACTTCCCCTGTAGTCCCTTTCCTGAAGAAGATAATCAACCCTGCGACTGTGATAGATTCATGGGTATAAACAGGGCAAATTGTCGATCCCGACAAGGGTGCCCTTCAAAAATTACAAAATAACAAAAGGGTAGGATGGTTCCTTAAAACAGGTTTCAAATGTCTTGTAAATTTTTTTTTTATTGGGCAACCCCCCGATTTCGAGGCCAAAACTTAGTCCTCCTGATATTTTTGATGTTTTTAATTAATCTGGCTCTCTTTTTTGTGGGAAAATTAATGTTGTTTAATGTGGGGGGGGGGGGGGCATTCTCCCCCTCCGGTTGCCCCAAAAAACATTGCTCGTTTCACACGCCATATTTTATTGGTTCTTTTTCGTTTTTTCTATCATTGTTACCCCCCCAAAAACCCCATCTCCCCAACCTAATTGTTTTAACCCTAATTAACTTTCTGGCTGAAAAAAGGGTAGTTTTTCGGTATACGTGAAATCCTTTATTATTAAATTAGCAATGGGAAAGGGGGTTCAAAATACTCTGAATGAAGAAAGACACGATGTTTTAGGTAAGAGTCCTAGGATTTTTTGAAGCCCACTCCCAAAAATAATACCAATATTATGCAATTTTCCCAAGGTTAAAAACACATAGCAGAAAAGCAAAAAAGGCATCCTACAACATTAAATCTAAGGTAAGTCATAGGTGAAAAAATATGAGAATTCAATTCATGGGGGCATCCTGCAATATATTATGACCGATTTTGGTTAAACCCTTTTTCCTTTTAATTTTAAATAGTATAATTTTCATTCAATTCATGCCTGTAAATATTGTATTTAGGTACATGCCATAATCATTTGCTTTCCCCACAAACCCCTTTTTTTTTTTTTTTTTTTTTTAATAATTGAAAAAATTTACAAAATTTTTGTTTTCCCTAAAAAAAACCCAAATTTTTTTTTCTCTCAAAACCCCTTGAAAATGGGGGTGCGTCTTTATGCGGAGGTGCGTCTTAGCCCGGGCAAATAGGTATTTTAAATTTGGGTGACCTTCTCTCCAGACCAATATACACTAATTTTTGTGGAAAATTTTACCACAGGTTTTTGTACATTTCCCTTTTGGGGACCATTTCCTATTTTCTTAAATATTCCCCCCCCAAAAAAAAAAACAACTAAAAAAATAGAAATTTGAAAAAGTAACTCCAAAAATAGGGCTTTTTTCTCAAAAAATTCACACCATATTATGGAACAATTCTTTTTTCAAAGATATAAATTTAAACTTTAATACATTTCTAGACAAATGAGAATTTTATCAATGAATGTTTCCAATAAAACAAAATAATTTCTGAAAAACGGTTTCATAACCCTGGATAACTAGCGTAATTAAAACGGGCAAGACCAAAAAAAATCTATTTAAGGATATAAAAAAGGTGTTTCTCTGAAAATTTTAACCCCCCAAAGTCCTAAATAGGATTATAAAAAATCATAAAATTTATAAAATATGCTATTTTCAACTTTAAAAATTAAAACCCAAAAATATGGAAAAACCCTAAAAACAGCTAAAAATAACTAAATTTTTTTTTTTCTCAGTTACATAAAAATGATAAAAAAGTAATGAGATGCCCTCCGATATTGCAGAGGCCCCAATAGTATTTATACAGATATTGCTTCCAATTTAGATAAAACATCCACCTTCCCATTTAAAAACCCTTGACTTTTTGAGAGGAATTTTCCAACATCAATGATTGTTCCCCCAGTATACCAAAGACGTTGCAGCGTAATAAACTATTAAAAAACAAAAAAGGGGAATACCCATGAAAATTTTCCCTCTCTTCCTAAAAGTAATAAAGAACAATGCTGTCCTTATCAATCTTGTTCAACAGCCATCGAAAAAAAAATTTTTCCTCAATGTTTAAAAATCAAAACCGACTAACCCCGTTATAAAAAAAGGGCCCCAAAAAACAACATTGCCAATTACGACCCAAAACATGCTAAGCACCTACTCAAAAATATTCGAGAAAAAAAATGAAAAAAATTCTATTTAAATTTTTAAAAAAAAAAATTATTTTTAACAAAGA
This sequence comes from Chionoecetes opilio, assembly GCA_016584305.1. Lineage (NCBI taxonomy): Eukaryota > Metazoa > Arthropoda > Malacostraca > Decapoda > Majidae > Chionoecetes > Chionoecetes opilio. The sequence goes on along the minus strand of JACEEZ010000778.1, from coordinate 314 downwards.
ACAATTTGGTTTTTTGACAAGGCTTAAAGTATCGTCCAACCCATTTTTTTTTTTTTCCAAATTTTGTTGAATGCACATTCAAAAAACCTAAACCACCAAAAATAATTGATTTCCAGGCCTTATTTTCCCTAAAAAAATCGACTTTTTTAAAAGCGCGCGAAAAAAAAATCTTCCCTCCAACAGGGGGTACGACTGTTATTGATGACGTCAGAATAGGGATAGACTCCAAAGTAAACATCTTACCCCTGTCGGAAATGTTATGATGAGCGTTTTTACTTGGTCAGAAAGGGAATCTGTCACTGTGCAGAATTAGA
>JACEEZ010000777.1:62500-77500 GCA_016584305.1 Chionoecetes opilio | reverse complement strand
GGTGGTGGGGGTGGTGGTGATGGTGGTGGGGGTGGTGGTGGTAGTGGTGGTGGTGGTGGTGATGGTGTTGGGTGGTGGTGATGAATGTTAAGGGCAATTAACTCAGATTTTCCCCCGAGTTGGCTGAGCAAACTGTGTACATATAATTATATCGGGATAAATATGAATGTTGAATGATTACGGTGCGTTTTGGAGAGTTATAATAAACACATATTATTTCTACATCAATATTATCATTATTGCCATTGATGTTATTGATATTACCTTTATTTTCATCTATGTATATCATTATCATTACCATTATCATTACAATTATCATTATTATCTTTTAACAGGAGGAATGAATCCCTTCTTGGTGTAGAAAATAGGGGTTTTTTGTAAATTCCCTAGTTTTTGTTAAAATAAAAACCTTTAAATTATTACCCATAAACGTACAAATCAACACGCATATAACTAATCCACATTTTCCCAACCCCGCGGGTTCCCTTTTCCCCAAATTTCCCCCCCCCCCCCCACAAAAACACGGCCGCCCCCCCAACCCCCCATGTTAAAAAATTTTTCCCCCCCAACTAAGGGGGGATTTATTTTCCCTTTTAAAGGCCCAAAAAGCCATAAAACCCCCTTTTGTGAAGGCCTTTTAGAAAAACCCCCCTTTGGGGTTTAACCCTTTGTCCAAAAGGCCTTTGGTTTTTGGGGCCCACCCACTATTTTTGTTTTTGTGATCTACGCCCTTTTTAAGTTCCCTAAAATGGGATAAGAATACGACAAAAACCTGCCGTTTGGGGTCCCATAAAAAAATCCCTACTTTAAACCTCTAAAACATTACTTTTTGAAAATTTTTTTATTTTTTTTTTAATTCCCATCCCTTTACTATTAAGTACCCAAATTAATTTTTTAAAAAAAATTTTAATTTAATTATATATTATATATAAAATAATAAAATAAATTATATATCAATTATATATGTTTTATATATACACAACAACAAATATACATATACATAACTTTTAACACACAAAAAACAGATAAAAAAATAAAATACATACATACATACATACACAAGGATATGTACACATATATACTTTATGAAATACATATTACACTAAAACACACTATACATAATACATACACAAATACACAAAAGTATACATACATACACAGAAATCCCACACATGCATACATATGCACACATGAAATACAATACACGAAACCCAAAACCACACACATAAAACATTCCCCTATAAATATACAGATATAAATTTTAAAACAAATAAAAAAAAGATACAGACAAACTAACAACATAAAATCCCCAAATACCTAAGATAACCAAAATAAAAACATATTTCGCAATATAAAACTTTTTCATTTTTTCCCAAAATTACTTTTTACCATTTTGCCGTTTGCACTTATTCCCGGATCCCAAAAGCCCTCCGGGGAAGGGGGTTTTTTTCGAAAAGGCCCATCAACCTGACCGTTGTTTGTCACCCAATAATTTGGGTTTTCCGGGGAAATTATCTATATCGGGATGTCTAAAAAATTTGGGGCAAAAGATGGGACCTGCAGTTTTATTTGTTTTTTAAGGGTGTGGGGACCTGACTGCGGGCCCCAATCTAAAATTTTTTTGTCTTTCCTCGGGCCCCGTTCACCCCCATTTCCCCAGAAATGGGGGGCCCCCCAACCTAAGTCTCGTAAAAAGGACGTGTTTTCCATTTATTTCTTTGTTTTGCCGTAGGGGGAAGTGGTGTCTCCCAGTGGAAACCCTTTTGAAATAGGGGCCCCAGGAGGGGGTTTGGGGGTTTGGGAAATTTTTGTTTTCTATCCGGCTTTGTCAGGGGGGGTGGTTTTTAGTGCCCTAATCGGACCCTTTGACTTGTCCATGGACAGTGTCCCCCTGGATTCTACTGACCCCTGCACTTTGCCTTGTTTGGGCGTTTTGTAAATCCACCCTTTCATTGAGAGTTACCCCTATATGGGTGGAAACCCCCAAATGAAGGTCATGGTCTCCCCTGCCCCTTTAAATTTCCCTCAAAATCCCCCCATACACTCTTTACTATCCCCAAAAAAACAGGGTGGGGGGTTTCCTGGGGGGTTTTTCCAAAAGCTCCCCTGCTGTTTTACAAAAAAAATTTATGTTCCCCACCACCATCCTTGATTTTCCCAAAAAGGCCCCAAGGGGGATGGAAAGAGAGCTCACCCTGAGTGGACAAATACCCATAGAATTAATAAGCATGATGGGTGCCCCGTGCCCAAACGCCAGGTACATCATACCCTCCCCCAGAATACCCCCCGGGCCCCTTTGCCACCCCTCCTTTTGACAGCCCCGGGCCCCCCACCCCACACATTTTGAAACTTTTTTCGCCTCCCCAAGAAAGGTAAAAGTTTTTTTCCCAAAAAAAATGTATTTTAAATTTCCCTGTGGGCATAACATGTATTTTTTTCTTTCCCAATTTGGCGATTTTTTTTTATGGTTACTTGTTTTTGTCCGGGCCACGGGGGGAGCCCTTTTTTGGCCCCCAGGTTTTCACAGTTGTTCATCAGGTCATCCCAAAAAAATCATCTTGCCACTAGCGAGCAAAAATACCCCTTTTCCGGGCCCTGTTTCCTAAAATTTGTGACCCCCAGAAAGTTCCGGGGTAAACCACTACCCCTAATGTGGCCCCCCCTTGGCCCTAAAATGCCTTACGGCAGCTGCCGAGCAATTTGGGGGAGACCCTGTCTTTGAGAGCGGGGGAGGCATGATTTCCTTCCCCTGCATCTACTATCGAAAATTTTAGGGCAGTTGAGGAGGACCCCTCATGGCGGGTTTTTCCCAGCTTTTTTTCAATTTTTTTTCCACCTTCCCAAACCAAAGCAAAAAAGAGGACGGGCTAGCGTAATCTTTTAAAAAACCCTGATAGTGCTGTGTACATGGTCCCCCCAGCACGGGAACCTCCGAAACATTTCCCCCCCCCAGGTTTAAAGCTTTCAGGGGTTTTGGATTTGGGCCCCCCTCCCACTGGGGTTCCCAGAGGGCCCGCCCCGAATTTTTAACTATCAGTTTTGAGAAATCCTACATAATTCCGAGGTACTTATGGGGATCCCCAACCCCTTGAAAAGTTTTTATTGTTGACAGTTGGTGTAGGGCCCCAAACCTGCCGACTTTGGGAAAATTTTGTTTTTTCCTCTTTTAAACCCACGAGACCCATTTTTTGGGCCCAAAAAATCGTGAACTTGTCAAATGGCAATTTGCATATTAATTTACATCTTACTCTAAAGGGAGGATGTCGTCAGGGAAAATTAAACAGCATTTCTTTTGGAGTAGCCAAAGGGGACCCAAAAATTTTTTATTCATCAAAAAATTAAAAATAACATGGGGTTAATAAAACCACCTTGAAGTCCAAGAGTAAATGTTTTTCGGGTTTCAGAAAAACAAACCCTAAAAGGGACTCTCCCCTTTTCCTCCCCATGGGGGAAAATCCCTATCCAGGGGGGGAAACCCCTGCCACCCCCCACCCATAGTAGCAATTTCATACAGTAAAACCCTTCCCCCAAGGGCCTTGCCCAAAGGGAACCCCTTTTAAGTCTAAAAAAGACGAAAGCAGAAAATCACCCCTCCCAGGGGGATAAACCCACCTTATAACAGAAATCAGCTTTTTCCCTTTTCCCCCTTTAATAAAAACCAAACAGATTATGGGCTGATGTCGTCGCCTACTTTTTAATTTTAAATCTTTCCAAGAAGACTTTCCCCAATCTTTTTAAAAAAGGGCATGTTTTTAATGATGTCGGCCCTATAGCCTCCACTGATTAGGGACAGGGATATGATCGCTTCCCTTTCCCGCTTTGAGGGGGGCCCTTCCTTCCCTAAAAAACTCTTTAAATATTTCTAACAGTGGGCTGTCGTGTATACCAGCCAACAGTTTCCCCGTAATTTTATGGTAATTTCCATCACCCCCTGGAGCCGTAGCTTTTTGTGTTTAAAGGCCGCAAAAAAATTTTATCCTTTTGTAATAAACCGCATCGTTTCATCTCCCACGTTTTAAAGGGAGTAAAGGGTAGAAAGGGTTTTTCCCTCAACCTCCCATTCTCCTAAAGCACGTTTTTCCGTCTGAGGAAGACTGGTAGCACTACCTTTTATCCCCCTTTGTTATAAGCCATTTGCAAACCTTTTTCTGGGTGTGGGTTGCCAACCCAAAATTGAAATCTCTTCCCCTGACTTTTTTTTTAAAAAACCCTCCATATTTCAGGAAAATTATTACAATTTCCCCCCTTTTTTTTTAAAAAATTTCTTCAGTAATCGCTGCAAAGTTTCCTTTTCAGAAACTCGCATATCTTAAACTGTCCCTTTTGGAGTTTTGTCCCGGTAGCCGCCCTCCCGTCCAGATTCTAAACCCCCTTTTTTTAATGGCCACCCGTAAAATTTTTGCGTGTGTCCCCGCAACACTTTGCCGTTTTTAATCTGTTTAGCCCTTGACCCTTTTGTACCTTTGTTTTTCGCGTGCTGATTATCACAAAAAAACTGTCCCCAATTTGCGCAAAAAAAATGTCACGATAAAAAATTTTCAAAGCAGGGTTTGGGGAAAAAATTATCATACCAGGTTTAAAAATTTTTGGGGGAAAAAAATGATCAACCTTTTTTACTTTTGGGCCAAAGGGCAGACCCCTTTCGTCACAGTGTACCTTTCTTTCGGGTTAAAAAAGGTTTTGTCTGATCCCGATAGCAAAAAGGGTCAATCAGCAAAATCAAATGATTTCGTTTACAATTTCCATCCCCCCCTGATAGTTTTAAATAAACAAGGTTTAAACGGGTCTCCCTCCCTGTAGTGCGTTTCTTCTTGGGGGCCCCGTAATTGGGCTTGGGGAAGCCCCTCAAGGAAAAATGAAACCCAAACGTTGGGGACCGTTAACCTTTTGTTTTTTCCCCCCTGATTCTGGGGGGACCGGGTTCCTTTTGGCCCTTGAGATCCCCCCACCCCCGTCCTGCACCCTGGGGAAAATGGGATCAGGAAAAAAGCAGTCACAAAAGGCAATACTGGACCCCCTTTCAAATTGAAAAAAATTTTAACCACAATCCCGAAAATGAACTTCAACACAGACACTTCAAAAACCATCCCCTTTTTTCAGGAGCCTCTAGAAGCACGGGGGAAAAAGTGTTCTTTACATAAGTGGAGACACCCCCCCTTTCCCCACCGGGGGCCTGGGGGGGTGATTTCCCTGATAACCATTCAGCTTAAGGGGTTTTCCCAAAATTTATCCCCCCGGGTTCCGCAAAGGGATTATTTTCAGGGGGTTGTGGGTTTTGTGACATAGTAGTGTACATTTAGCCCAAATTTTGCTGGGGTGAGAGATGAACATTCCAAAAAGAAACCCCTGTCAGGGTATTTACCCTCCCCTTTCCAAAACAGGTCCGGCTCACCTGTGTTATGCTCTCCATCAGCGTGACAAAAAAAATATCCCTTTGTTTCTGAGCAACCCTCCAAACCCCCTTTATAATCTTTTTTTTTCCGTCGTCACTATCCTTGCATTTTTAAAAAACCTTTTTGGGGGGGCCCCTTATCAATGAAAAGAGCCTTTAGCATTTGGCTGTGCGGGGTTTTTTTTTTTTCCTTTTTTTTTGTACCGTTTCACTGTGTTTTCAACCTTTTTTTCCTCAGCTCGCACACGGGGGAAAAAGAACTTTTTTGCTTACAGCCCCTTTCTCTTCCCCCCACCCCCCCTTTCGCCACTTTTTTTACCCCCCCACACTACGGACCTAAAAAACCCCTTAAAAGAGCACCTTACCAATCCCCTTCTATTGTACATTTTAACATTTGGGAACCCGCAACCCCCTAGCAAACGGGGGCCCCGTTGCCCAAAAAAATGCATTCCCGTGCCCACGCCCGGGGGGTTTACCTCGACAAATTTTACCCCCCGGCTTCACCCCCGCATAAGCATTGCGCTTTGCCCCACCACATTCACTTCCCCCCCTTTTTTTGCAATTTGGGTTTCGTTTCCAAACAAGAGCTTAAATGTATTTTCCAAAATTTAAAACCTTTTAGAAAAGGCCTTTGGGGCACTTCAGAAAGTGCACCCCCATTTAACCGATTATGAGGGGCCCTCCTTTCAGGGGGGGGGTTTTCCCTCAGTGGGGTTTTAGGGGAGGGGGGGGGGGGTTTAGGGGGGCGGCTTGCAGGGGATGTGGGGGGGAAGGGTTAAAGGGGGAAGGGGAAGGGGGGGGTTTACGTCACCCCCCTCCCGCTCCCCCGGTTTAGCCCCTCCATGCATTTAAAGGGCCGGGCCCGACGCCCCCTCCTCACTCCTCCCATCGCCCGGGGCCTCCAGGGGCTGTTGTTGGGGGGGGGGGGGGGGTTTTTTAAACCGGGGTGGGGGGGACCCTCCCGCGCCGCCGGGGCACCCCACTCCGCCGCTGACGCTTTTCGTCTTAAAAAAAAAGGTCGCCGGGGGCCCGGCCGTTGAAGAGGAAAATTTTTGTCCCCCCCAAAAATTTTCAGCAGTGTGGTTGTCTCGATACCCGTCCCTGTTTTTTTCACCACAAACATCAAAGAAGGGTTCCCCCTTGGGGCCCAAAAACTGCATTGCACATCTTTTCCCGGGACTTTCCCTGCCGTGACCCCCCCTACCCACCGCGAAGGCAGAATTTAGGCTCCTTTCCCCGTATGGCGCCAGGGTTTGGGAGCCAGCACCATTTATTAGGCTCTGTCTGGAAAAACCCTGCCTTTTTTATGAGAGGACAAAATTTGGGTCTTTTGGTTTCCCCTCTGAACACACGTCTTTTGGCCCATACAAAGCGTGGGTCATCGGGAAGAAATTCCGGGTCAAGTACTAGAGGGTATCTGACGATGATGACTTTGGTGAGCTTTTCCGAATCCTCAGGAACGACAAGGATGACGCCCTCGAAGCCAATAGTGGTAAGGGTGTCTACTGCCTCTTGACTGCCCATTGTGACGTATAGGTTGTTCCTACCTTCCTTAAAGAGCGGCTCAAAACTCCTGAAGGCCCGGCTAAGCTTGACTGTCCACAAGAGTTTATCGTGGAAGGTGAGCCCTGAGTCTCGTGGGAAGAGAAGCCTTGTCCTGTTGCTAGGCGTAGTCGACGGCCCGTGTTGGTGATCAGGGTCTGATGCTTCATCCACAACAATCTCCGTAGGAGTGCGAAGCGTGTTACTCACCCCACAGGATTTATCTTTCACTTTTTTAGTACCACCAGCATCTCCTTCCTCGCTTGATTCGTTCTCGCACCGCGTGTTTGCCCTAGTCTTCCGTCTGTACTGAAAACCATCTTCCTTGCCCTTATCCGCTGCAGTTTAGCCTAAGCTGGGGGTCAAGTCTGAAGACAGAGGGGGGGGGGGGGGGGGGGGGGCGTCTGCCTTCCCATCCCCTTCCTCCGCGCACTCGTCAACTAGGGCCGCGAAGCTATTCCTGGTCGCATTGCGCGACACAGTGGCCTCCGAGCTCATAGCATAAGCCATGGGGAAGGGTATGGTATAGAGCGAGGTGTGTATGCGAGAGAGAGGGTGTGCGTGGTGCGGCTATGGGGGGGGCGGACAAGGGCGGGTGGGAATGGTCAAGGTCACCAGGCTGCGGTTAGGACCGGGGTGGCACGGTGCCGACCCAAATCCACTCTGCTCCAACTACCAACACCACAGCCACAGTAATGTATTGTAATTTAGCAGAATACGCTCACAGATTAGACACTTCTTCTTCACTATGTCGCACTGGAATAAACTTTACCTTGCGCTAACGGTGAGGTATGTTAGATGTCCGTGCTGGGTGTTTGATGCCCAGAAGGGCAGGAAAAAACGGGCAGCCCCGAGTGTACGTCCTAACGCTCTCTCTCTCTCTCTCTCTCGGAATGGAGGAAGAGGAGGAGGAGGAATACAAAGGAATACAAAGGAAACACAAACAGCAACAGACCGATAGGTCCTTACAAGGCTGTTTGCTTTAACTACACTACACTAACTAGATAATAAGAGAGAAAGGATAGGAAGTAGAAGGCTCCTCCCCACCCACCCATCCCTCCAGCCGAAGCTGGCCGGAAAAGAAGTGATACCATGCAATATAGAAAAACTGCATGGAATTTGTGAGGAAAGTTGAAAGCTGTAATCTATGGCTAACTACTACTAGTTTGTGGAGGTAGGTTTAGTGCTTGATAGATAGGTCATGTTATGTGTGTTTTGTAATAGTGTGAACACAGTGTGGAGGTTCAAGGGTGGTGCGGCAGCCTTGCCTGGCGTTTTCTTGGGAGGCAGCAGTCAATCAGGCCCCAGCTCCGTTCAATCCACTGCGGATTGTGTACTTTCCATGTAGGACGCCGTACACTTCAATGCCTCCTGCAGCAGTGACCCCTGGTACCTTAAATCCGAAGGAGGAGGAGGAGGAGGAGGAGGAGGAGGAGGAGGAGGGGGGAAGGAGGAAGAGGAGGAGGTGGGGAGGAGGAGGAGGAGGAGGAGGAGGAGGAGGAGGAGGAGCAGGAGCAGGAGCAGGAGCAGGAGCAGGAGCAGGAGCAGGAGTAGGAGGAGGAAGAGGAGGAGGAAAAGAAGAAGAAGAAGAAGAAGAGGGGGAGGAGAAGAGTAGGAGATCTCTTTTCTGTCAGTGTTATCAAAATAATGTACGTGTGTGTGGAGGGAAGGGAAGAAAAGAAGAGCACAGAAGAGAGCTGAGCACATCATGACAGGAGTAAAGGTGGGAAATTGTCCATGAGTGAAGGTAGAGTAGGACATCTTTTCTCTGTCAGTGTTATCAAAATACTAATGTACGTCTGTGTGAAGGAAAGGGAGGAAAAAAGAGAACAGAAGAGAGTTGAGCACAGCATGACAGTAATAAAGGTAGGAGGGTGTGCATGAGAGAGCAGGATAGCGGTATGAAAGTCAATAAAGGGACGGAATGACGTATAGACAGTTGGCAGGGAAAGGGAATGAAGTCAGGCTAGGTTAAGGAAGCAACAGGACGTAAGGGAAAGGAAGAGGACGTGTGCTGTTCAAAAATGTATCTCGTCATGAATATTTAAGTATGCTGGAGAAGAGGCAAGGCAGCAGAGGCTATGGGATGTGGGGAAGTGATGAGATGCCAAATAATGATTAGCAAAGGTCTGTGTAGTGTGTATAAGTATAGTAATAGTGTAATAGTAGTAATATAAGTATAGTAATAGAGTAGTACGTGTTATAGTGACCGATCTTTGGGTAATGCTAGGACCTCGCATACCACACACACCCCATCCACTTGGTCAAGGGGGATAGGCAAACAATGAGCTCATGGACACTATAAGCTGTCTATCTGTCCTTGTATTTTCCCTTTTCTCTGTCGGTCTATCTAGTTATAAACTGCTACAGAGGTCAAGGACACACACACACACACACACACACACACACACACACACAAGCACACACACACACACACACACACACACACACACACACACACAAGCACACACACACACACACACACACACACACACCAACGACCTCACGCCCTTCGCTGACACCTTCGCCTTCTTGTCTCGTCTCTATATTTCTTTCTCTATTATCTTATCTAAACTTCGGGTATATATCACATTTTTGGTTGCCAGAATTCTAGATATGTACCCTTAAGATCCTCTCTCTCTCTCTCTCTCTCTCTCTCTCTCTCTCTCTCTCTCTCTCTCTCTCTCCTCTCTCTCTCTCTCTCTCTCTCTCTCTCTCTCTCTCTCTCTCTCTCTCCTCTCTCTCTCTCTCTCTCTCTCTCTCTCTCTCCTCTCTCTCTCTCTCCTCTCTCTCTCTCTCTCTCTCTCTTCTCTCTCTCTCTCTCTCTCTCTCTCTCTCTCTCTCTCTCTCTCTCTCTCTCTCTCTCTCTCTCTCTCTCTCTCTCTCTCTCTCTCTCTCTCTCTCTCTCTCTCTCTCTCTCTCTCTCTCTCTCTCTCTCTCTCTCTCTCTCTCATGTCTCTTTTACTAATCAAAGCATCGATTTCTTCTTTCCTTTCCGTCATAACAACTTTCTGTCTGCAATCTTTCCCTCCTTCACCTCCTTCCTTTATCACCTATTCATTACCTCATCCTCGACTCATCTCCCTCCTCTATTACTTCCTACGCAAGCAAAGTCCAATAACCAACACCATCAATAGCTGAGTCATCACCTGTTCCAAGCGCTACCACCACCACCACCACCATCACCACCACCATCACCACCACTACCACCACCACCACCACCACCATCACCACCACCACCACCACCACCACCATCACCACCACCACCACCACCACCACCATATCCACCACCACCACCACCATCTGTCTAACCACCATCGCTTTATCCAGGTACATTACCTTTAGTGCAGGAAGCTTTGCCCCGTTCCGCGTTCGTAAAACTTAAAAACCCGAGCATTTTATTTCCATTTATCTGCGGATGGTAGTTGGTCGAGGGTTTAGAGAAAATATATATAATGGATACGAATATACTAGATGTTGGCCTTTTTTCCCGCCACACACACACAGACACAGACACAGTGTTACCCTTATCTGTGTGTTATTACAGGTAACTGGGGTCAAGCTATTTTGATATCCCAACGCTTGCCAGCAATTATGTTACCCTTCTTAGTATGGTTATTTTACGGATAACGGGTTCACTCCATGTTGATACTGATTGACTAACCTGTAAAGGGGTGATTGCCGGATGACGCCCTCTTGACGGGCTGGTAACTTGCTTCGTTGTCCAGAGGTACACGTCAAATAAAGTGGTATGTATGGGCTTAACGTGGTCGAGCGGTTCTTACGTAATTTATAAGTATTCTTAGTGCCAAAGGATTCGAGTAAGACAATATACTACAAAATATATATATTGTATATATATGTACACTTGTGAAGGTTTATACATTAATAATGTCACGCTGTTCGTTAAGTAACGGCCAATGAAACTAGTGTCTAATAGACAGAACCGGGAACAGTTAATGACGTGACAAGGTACTCCACACCCCCAGGTGTGGGGTACACACAGACACCCAGGAAGGTGTGAGTGAGTATAGGAGCGCAAGGCTAACGCGTCCCCTCTCGTTCTCTGTGTTCTGTCTCTCTCCTCCGGCCAGTTGCAGCATATAAGGAAGGGAGGACGGAAGTGGCAGGTTCCGGTGGACATGTCTCTCAGGTCTGTTGCACTCTCGTAAGCGTCATCATCCTTGGGCAGAGCGCTGAGATGACACACACACTGCTTGTGTGTGTATTCTGGAGCCAGGGGCGAGGTGTGTCTAAGTGTTGCATCAAGACACCGGGTTGACTGCCCACATCATTATTATGGGCCATGGCGTGACACTTCGTCAACGTAACCTCATCAAAAGGTGTCAGCACTCAGCATACGCTAGGCGACACTCAGACACTCGGACATCCTGTCTTAGTATAGATTAACACATAAATATATAATCAGTACGCTAATAACACACACACACACACACACACACACACACACACACACACACACACACACACACACACACACACACACACACACACACACACATACACACACACACACACACACACACACGCACAAGCACACACACACACACACACACTTACACATAATAAAAAGGAGGATTTTCAGAGCAGTCTAGATGACCCAACACTGATTGAAAAAGGGACCGTAAAAAACATAAGATAACCCATTATAAAAAATTGAGTTATTTAAAAACGACTAACTCTTTACCAATAAAAAAAAATTACAAGCAGGGATGAAAAACATGATCCCATCTGGCTCACGAGACTGAATGGATGTGACGTATATTAAAAATACAGTGATTTCAATGGTTTCCCTTACACTGTTATAGAGGGAAATCACATCGGAATGAGTTTATTGACAAACATACAAAAAACGATTTAACAATACATAGAGGTATGATTGTTGTGGAAGTGGGTTTCAACAATCATGGTTGTCATATTGGCGACCATGAGTACAAAAATCAGCAATGATTCATGTCTGTTAACTGTAGTGTACATTTGTGAGTAACAGGCGACCCCTCCCTCTCTCCCCTCCAGGCCGGGCTTCTGGTGCGGGGACGGGCTCGGCCTTCCCATGTACTACTCCGAGACACCCTCTGTGTCCGTCATCATCACGCGGCTGCCCACAGACAACGACCTCACCGCCCTCGACGACTTCCCAAGTTTTTACGTCAAGATGTCGTACAAGTTCCTGCGGCGAGGCTCTGCCGTGGTGCGCTACGGGATGGAGGTGGAGCCTAAGTACCTGGGACTCCGGGACAAGACCACGGTGTGCAACGCTCTGTTCACCAACTGTGACCAACAGCCGTGCTACGTGCAGTCCCCGAACTTCCCGGGCATGTACCCGCGCAACACCACCTGCTACTACCACCTCAAGCAGACCAGGGCGCCGCCGGGCAAGCGGGCCATCATCGCCCTCAGCCAAGAGGACGGACAGCTGGTGCACATCAAGAGTCAGGCGCAGCCCCATGACACGGCCGAGCGCCACCTCAAGCTGTACGAAGACTGTTACTACGTGGGCGACTACGTGCGCGTGTACGACGGTAACTCGACCATCTCGCCCGTGCTGGTCACCTTCTGTCGCGGCGACGTGGTGCCGGAGATCGTGTCCTCCGGGTCCGACATCCTGATAGAGTTCACCACCTCGCCCTTTGACAAGCCCAACCACGAGATGCCGTGGACCCACCTGGCAGGGTTCGAGCTCAAGGCACAGACCAAGTTCATTCCCCAGGACGCCATCGGAGAGGCCTGTCGTGTGGTGATTCGCAGCAGCGACAACAGCAGCGGCTGGATGGAGGGCGCCAGCCACAGCGTGCCGCCCAATACCACCTGCGTGTGGCAGTTCCTGGGCTCTCACGGCCAAGTGGTGTGGATCACCTTCGTGCACTACACCAGGATCACGCAGCTGGCCAAGCTGCAGGGCAAGCTGTGCAGCACGCAGCTCACCATCGCGGACGGGGAGTGGCCGGAAGGCACGGCCATCGCCCGCCACTGCCGGGACTCTGAGATGCGCACCTGCCACCGGGCACGCCGCCTGCGGGACGACGCCTCCGTGCGCCCTTGCGAGAGGAACGAGTCTTACGTGTCCACCGGTAGGAACCTCAACATACAGCAGCTGTTTGAGGACGGCAGCATCGTCACCAAAGTTTCATTTTTGCTCAGGTGAGAATACTGGTTTCTTGAGATATATCTAAAACTGCTGGTAATATATTAATCTGAACTGACTTTGCCAAAGAAGCAAGAATATATCTCTCTAGGAATGATGACAGTAACCTTAACTCAATCGTTCATTTATTCTCCCTATTGGAGCTGTTTGTGATGTTTCCCTCCTTAGCCCTGGCTTCCTGGTGGGTGTGGCAGGTCCTGATCAAGATGGATTGCAGGACACCTATAATGCACACAAGCTTGTCCTTGCCCGCCAGGTACGAGTTCGTGGACCGGCGCCAGGCCGGGGAGTGGGTGGAGGACCCCTGCACGCGCGTGATTCGCAGCGACGGTGCGGTGCGAGGCAGCCTCACCTTCTCGGCGCCGCGGGATGTGTTTCTGTATGGGCGCGGAGGCCAGACCGCAGTGTCCTGCTCGTGGCGCCTCCTAGGGGCGTCGGATCAGGTGGTCCGCCTCACCATTACCAGCCTGCAGACGGGGTCATCAGGGTGTCGCAGAGAGGTGAACCGTCAGACCAAGGCGCTGCGCTGCCTGCCCGGCGCCGCCTCCCACATGTCCCTGGCGGTGTCCGAATGGCCGTGGGCCAATGTGGAGTTGCCGCTGGCGTGCATCTGCTCCCAGGACGACATTCCTCTGACAGAGGTGTCCCACGGGCCAGACCTCACCCTCAACATGACCATCCGGGGCATGCTCACCGACGAGGACTACACACACTACTCTTTTAACGCCACCTACGAGTTCCAGCAGGCGCCCGGGTGCATAGGCACGACGCGGGTGCTGACGGGCGCTGCGGGGGAGGTGGTGGCCTCTTCCTCCGCCTCGGACATCAAGAGCAAGTGCGAGGGCTTCCCGTGGCTGCTGAAGACGCCGCCCAAACATGCGCTCTATCTCACGCTGCCCCGCGCCAGCCTCGACAACGGCACCTGTGCCTCCGACACCAGACTGTTTTTTCACGTGCCCGGACAGGCCGACCCGGTGCTCGGCGTGTGCCCGGCAGCCGACCCCGCCGCCGCCATCACCTTCTTCTGGCCGCCTCAAGCCGCCGCGCCGCGCGCCATCAGCCATACACTCCCCGCATTTAAGGAGATGGACTCATCGATGCAGAAGGGGGATAATGATGTAGAGGAAAAGTCTTACACGCAGGAGCTGGACCTTCGGGAGCCTGGAGGCCAAGGGTCGTCGCTTGTGGTGGCGTGGCAGCCCCGTAGCGACTCCCAGCTCCGTCTCAAATGGCTCACCACCTGGACCCCCGAGGTCACTGAGGAGATGGAGGACTTTCTACACTTCCGCGCCCAGGGCCCCAGCGGCTGGCGGGACGAACACACGCAGCTCAACTGTAAGGAGCTTTGTCCGGAGCTGCACGCGTGCATTCCAACGGAACTGTGGTGTGACGGCAGGCAGCACTGTCCGCAAGGTGAGCTCCAACCCCCAACTTGTTCCAAACTTAATGTGTATACACCTCCCCCCTCTCTCTCTCTCTCTCTCTCTCTCTCTCTCTCTCTCTCTCTCTCTCTCTACTCCATGGTGACCCTGCCTCGTATTCAAAGGTCAACATTCCGTCATCTTATCGTTCAAGCACCAATAACTCTACGCATCACAAAACATTCCCATGTGTATTCCTTCCAGTGAATGACAGCCAGATGAATCACCCTGTTCAATATTCTCCCCCTTCCATAACACTACCTGTCCCACCCTAGTTATGCCGGACGCTATTCTCTCATCTACTCTGAACACCTGCGAGTTGACGTCCTACACATGGAAATCAATACTTGTGGCGGCGGGACAGGTGGGCGTCCATCCTCCGGTCAGGCCAGGGAGGGACACCACTGCTCTTGCTGACATTGGCACTCACTCATTCCCTTGTATTTCAATGAGCTGCGGGGCAATCGAGTGTAAATGGG
>JACEEZ010000777.1:40000-57500 GCA_016584305.1 Chionoecetes opilio | reverse complement strand
TTTGCGGTAAATTTGTGGTTTAATCTTAAAAGTTGGTGGTGCGCGGCGGGAGGATATATTGGGCTGCCGCGGGTCATCGGGAGCTGCGTGGAGGCCAGGCTACACATCAACATTTTCCCTCCGCTCCCGGCCCTTGCTCCACCACACAAGCTTTTCTCCTTATTCTTTTCCTCATCCAGTTTATAAAGATTTAATATATAATATCGGAGGTCTGCCGGAGAAATATTTGGTCTATGTGCAGATTGAAGCGGTGGAGAGTAGTAGTTTATAGTAGCGTTTCAAGAGTTTTCGCAGGTCGTTCCTTCACATCCTTAACACATCGCTGACATTTTATTTTATTTCCTAGCTCATGTTAGATGACTTTATTCAAAATTAGAGATGTCACACAGTGCCTTAATGTCAAAGCTATATATTCATATATATTTTTATTATATATATTTATTACCAAACTGCCTATAGAATGAAAATGTGATGGTTCTGAAATATTAAATCACAACAAAATATTCATATTTCTATCCATTAACATAGTTTGAACGTCATGTCTGCACTGATTCATAGGAACATATAGAATTTTGCGTAACTTTTTTTATTTTTAATCGTACAAAATAAGGTTTGGATTATAAAATTTTGTCTTTTTATGTGAAATGATATTTCTCGTGATAATTTTTTGTAACTTATACGGTTCTGAAGTTATTAATAAAAAAAAAAATCGAAATTTGGCCGTCATTTTTCAGGATGGCGGCTAAAGCACAACCTGGATTTGTTGGGAATTTTAATATAATCATTAGTAGAGTTCAGTTTACAAGTGTATTAAGCTTCAACTTCCTGCTAATTTGTTAGATTGATTGACTATATTTAGCCTAAAATTCCTCCACTATATTGGGTTGCTGCGGGTCACTGCAAGGGTATAATGGCTGCAGCGGCGGCCAGCCCTGGCAGGATCTGGCTGGCGACTGACCAGCGCTGCACGCCGTTACACTCCTTACTCTAACCTAAATTAAGTAAATGGGGACCGCCAGCCCAAAATCTTGTTTACTGATGGATCTTGCTGCAAATTTAATTAGTTATTTAGGGCTTAGTAAAAACTTCGAAACATAAGTTTCATTCATCTGGTCAATAGCTTTTAGCCAAATAAAAAACAATAAAAAAAGGAAAATTAGGCTAGGTTAAACTGCTTTCAAATCTTAGGATTATTGATGCATTCTTTTATTTTTTTAACCATTGACTCTTCTACTTATTAAGAAAGATTTTATGGTGTGTTTTTCTGTCTTTGTTTATCACTGAGAAAAAAAATCTTCAAATATAGAAAAAATTCCAAAAAATTAAATTTGAAACACTAGTGCCATGTTTCTAATTGACAGACAAAATATGCCTACCATAGTTTTCTTCGTATTTTATCCAGCTATCCATTGATACCTCATATTTAAAGATCGGATAATAGCTGATGAAGGTGAAAAAAAGTGTATATGAATAACTAAAAAAATTCAAAACGAGCCGTAATTTTTTTTTTGGTTTGACTAAGTGTTACGTCAATAAACCTTATAAGGGTCTTAAAAATAGGTTCCATTATATTTTTGAGGTTATTAGGAATGTTTGCAGTAACAGACACACCTGGTCCCCTCCTGCAGGGCAGGATATTAGTCACTCAAGGTAAGGGTCTCATTATTGCCAGGTTTGAGCACTTTTCAGAACATACCATGTTGGTATTCAGATTTTTTTTTTTACATCACAAAGGACTGGCCAAGGGCACAACAAAAATGGGTAACACAAAGCCCGCTTAGTTGCCAGCCCCTATAAATAAGACAGTAGGAGAATAAAAAAAAAAAGAGGGGTGAGCCAATTTAGTTCGGGTGGTGTCTTGTTACTCTTCTTTTGAAAAGATTTAAGTCATAGGAAAGTGGAAAAATAGAAACAGGAAGAGGGTTCCAGAGTTTACCAGTGGAACTCTCTTCCTGTTTCTATTTTTCCATTTTCCTATGACTTAAATCTTTTCAAAAGAAGAGTAACAAAACACCTTCCGAACTAGATTGGCTCACCCCTCTTTTTTTATTTTATTCTCCTACTGTCTTCTTTATAGGGACTGGAAACTACGCGGGCTTTGTGTTACCCATTTTTGTTGTGCCCTTGGCCAGCCCTTTGTGATGTAAAAAAAAAAAAAAAAAAAAAGCTCATAATCACTTCTTTTTCGTTTTTCTGTGCATTTGGGTGTGTTAACGGGTTCTTGACTCAATAAGGATGTTATTATGAGGATGGGAACCTCGATTCCAAGGTACTGCGACAGTACCCTTCCTTATCAGCGGCAACAAAGCCACTGAGCTCTGATGAGTTCCCGGTAGCTGCTTGACATTCTCGCACGCATTGCCAGAGTATAAGTAATCACTGAAATGCATCAAGAAACTCAAAAAGAGCATTATCATTTATATTTTATCGTCAAAACTGATGTAAACAAAAGAGGCGTAGCGCTCGCGTGGTGCAGGGAGGGGGGGGGGAGTGGCAGATTTTAATCACTTTAAATATCCATATATGGGACAAACTATCTACCAGTGTGTTGCCCACGGCCACAGCTACCATTATATGACTTAAACTGATTTGCGATATCTTCCATAATTTTTCGATATATTCAGGGTGGGCGGTGTCCCCTTAAGGACCGCCCACCGCTATAACTTACCTAAACTAATCTAGCCTACACATATTTTGCTACATTTTTACTTACCCAACTTCAACCAATATCTTGGTAGATATTAATTTCTGATGGAAATGGTTTAAAAAAAGGTTTAAAGAAAAGTCGTTTATATTGATGAGATTAAATCATACCAAACACCAAAATATTTGCATAACAAGAGTGCCCGCAGGAAAAAAATATCAACTATTCCAGGCCCGACATTGGCAGGTATTTATGTTTGTCACCACCACTGTCACCTCCGTCTCTCTTGCTTGGGTTAAAGGTGAAAACAAGTTTAGAATCTCACAAAATTGAGGGATCGCTACCAAGTCATGCTGTGGCCACTCGGCCACCTCCGACAGCATTCCGGTATTCATTATAATTATATAAGATGACATATAAAGCTATGTACAGACAAAGTCATAAAAAACAAACGGGCAGGTATTGCTGCGCAAAAACATTAATCAAGCATTGCTCCTACAGGGAATTAGTGAAAAAATCATATATCTTGTATCATTGAATTTTTGTTTAAAGAATACTAGCAGAGTGCAATCAGCCTGTGAGGTTAGAAAAAAGGAAAGTAATTTCCTTATACATAGTTTCCTCTATTTTCAATGTCATCCTTTTCTGGTTAACTCACAAGCCCAT
Source organism: Chionoecetes opilio (assembly GCA_016584305.1). Classification (NCBI taxonomy): domain Eukaryota; kingdom Metazoa; phylum Arthropoda; class Malacostraca; order Decapoda; family Majidae; genus Chionoecetes; species Chionoecetes opilio. The sequence continues at coordinate 54,190 of JACEEZ010000777.1, read as the reverse complement.
AATAACATAAGAAAATATGGAAGCTAAAAGAGGGCATGAGGCCTATAAGAGGTACCTGTAGCGCAATAATGCCTAGTTATGCTTATTTATCAATGGTTCACTATTTCATTATGTAAGAGAATAAGATACAATTTCGATTCTTACTTATGATTTCATTTAGGGATACACAAGCTTCTGGAATGACTGCATATCCTCGGGTCTTCGCGGGTGCATCCTGATAAGAGCTGGCGCTGCGGGGCAGAGTGGAGCTGAAAAAGGCCGGTCTGCGCCGCAAGTCCCTCCTCAACCGTAAGGTAAGCTCGGGATATTTTCTTTCGATTACAACTATAGTAACCTTAGGTTAAGCTTATCTAGAACTTCTAGATAATTGTTCTGCCTAGTAGTCACGCGCTGTTGTGTCGTGAGGATATTGTGATTTGTAGTGGTGATACGAGGAATGCATCAATCTGCTGCCATGTAGAAAAGAGGGGAAGGCAGGGAGCATGGCTTTAAGATAAGTTTAACGTAAGGTTACTATAGTATTACTTAATCCTCTGGGTAACACCCTCCTCACCTGTGACTCTTCTGCTCATTAACTAAAATTTTGTTTCGAAAATAGACACCATGTAGCAAATCTTTTATAACTAATACATACTTGATTTATGGCAAACCTAATGGTATATTTCTAATGGAAGATGAATAGTGATCCCAAGATTATAAGTTTTTATTATAAGACTTCGATAACATTGAAAATCAAGTGGGACAAAGAAATCCAGTTCTTGGATTATGTTGAAATTTACTATGTACCGTATTTTCAGGCATCTAAGACTTTCCGACGTGTAAGACGCACCCCAATATAGCTTGCATTATTTTTGGAAAAAGAAAATCAAAGAAATAAGGTCTCAATACCTTTACCTATCTTACCAAGATTTTTGTGGTTGCCTTTTTTTTTTTTTTTTTTTTTTTTTTTTTTTTTTTTTTTTTTTTTTTTTTTTACATTTTGTGCCTATAGGGCCTGTAGGCAGTGGTGACTCGGGGCTCGGATGGTAGGCTCTGGAGGTTCACTTGAGGGCTGTGATGATGGTTGGTCCTCGCCCGTGGTGGCGCAGGCAGGAATCTTACAGTGACGCCTGTGATTAAGAGGCTCATGCCGCCCCCCTGTGTCCTCCGATGCACTCGCAATCGAAGGTAGAGTTGATGGGCAGAGCATGTGGGTATTCTTAGGCCACTCGACGGTGCAGAAAGGTTTTGGGTTTCTTCGGGGATCGATCTCGGGTCACCGAGAACGCCAGTCGGAGACGCTAACCACCCCGCTACCGCCTCCCCAAAACGGCCTAAGCGACATGTTGATAATTTTGACCAGTTATAATGTGCATCTGTTCTTTCTAGTACACAGTAAGTGATCAAAATCTTACCCATGGCATGGAGGACGCATGGTCAATTTCAGAGTCTAATTTCATTGATTAAAAATGTGTCTCGGACGCCTGGCGATACGATTTTTGGAATTTATGAATTTACAAAGCTTAAAACTGTTGTTGAGATCTTATTGATTGATTGGCCAAGGAAGACATGGACGCAGTGTGCTGAAGAGGACCTGGCAGCATTGGACATTGAAGGAGTTGAGGCAATGATAATGAGGTAATGGATAGAAATAATTGGAAGAATATCATCGACCGTCTAACTTCAGAAGTCATTAAAGGAAAATCTGACGTTAAACAGAAAGATGATGATGATGTTGATGTGTTATTGGTTGTAGGTGCAGGACAGTGTGCTAAGCCGATGGGTCGGGGATGTTCAAAGGATGGACCGGCGGACCCTGGGCCTCATATATATGGCCCACGCCTCGGATGTCCTGGAGAATGCCTTCGCTCCCCTCTCTGATGATGATTATGAGGTGAGGAACTGCCACGGCTAATTTCGTATTACTTTGACATCAACGTTTTAATAGATATCCAGTCTTCTTACGCAATGTTGGTATGAAAAAGGAGATAAGTAATTGATAATCAAATAATATATAAGTTAACAAACATATATTTTTTTAGGGGTTATGTAAATCTTTAAGGAGAGAAGTATACTGTATTCAGTTACAAAAGCTGTTAGTTTGGAGTGTTAAGACAAGATCAGGAGGAATGTATGGAGGTTTGAGAAAGTGTCGTGTAAGGTAAATCTTAATATTTGACCAACAGATGAATGGTTGAAAGAATTTATAGTAGTATTAAGAAAAGCTAAACAATATGCCATCAACTTTCAGCCTTCAATTGAATAAGAGTTATGAAGCGGTGCCTGTCAGGAAGAGCATCCGGGGCGTAAAACTCATTGCGCAAATTTAAATGATGAACGCCGACAATAGAATTGGAAGCGTATCATCGACCGTCTAACCTCATAAGATATTATGGGAAAATCTGACGTTAAACAGAAAGATGATGAAGATGATGATGCTCTTAATTGAGCCACTTAACCTCCACAATTATAAGCTTTCATAAAAATTCAGGATTACGTATACTGTGTTTACTGTAAGGAAAGTGCTAACTTGTTGTTCTCCTTCCTTCCCTCAGGCTGCTATGAAGCGTGTACGAAAACTGCTGGATCTTGATCTTGACGCAGAAGCCGCCAAGCCCAATGCCAACGACTTGATGTGATCAGTCTTTGCAGAACCTCTAACCTCTAACCATCGTTTACCACCGTATACAGTGACTGAAACGTGTGTTCAAGGACCTTACTCATCCTCGGTAGATTTAGTCACGAAAGGGAACAACCAGAACACATTGAAATTTCAGAATACATGATAATTGTACAAGACACAGGTGAGCTGAAATAAAAGGTAATGGAATGGAATGACACTATTGCCTTTGCGTGTGTGACCGCAATTTGTGACGGTAATCATTTGCAGCAGATTGTATGTCATCTGTAACTACAGGTGTGTCCTGTGTATCAGGAATAGTGTTTGGTAAATTTTCACCTGTATCCAAACCTCGAGCTTCTCGTTTAACCTGGTCTACATTTGGGTTTGCTTCCCGGGCTCCCGGGCGTAAGTGGTTATGTTTTTTTCCCCCGAGAAATTGGTTCAAATCCCGGGATTCAAATTGTTGTTCCTTACCTCAGATTTGCATTATGTAAAATACAAAACGCATGAAAGATAGAGGGAAAGTGTTCTAAAGAGAACACTTTTCTTGTAGGATAAAGCTTCAAAATGGCATAGAATCATTTTTTCTATATACAATGGCTATCTTTTACTGTCATTCTATATATCATTGGATTTGTTTTGCGGCTAACAGAAGGAGATTGACTGTTTGTGCTTCTTGGAGAGTAATTTCATGAACAACTTTTAATGTGTGCGTGACTGTGTCTTGTGTGCACCGTGAACAAATTATTTTATGCTATTGTCTATATTGTTGTCCACTGGTCATTCAGGTGTTTATTTAGGTTTTTGTAGAATGTGGTCTCTAAATGCCATTGAGTATGAAATTCATATTCTTTTATAATAGCTAAATTTGAATGCAATTCCAAATGTCTGAGTTTCTTTTATGGCTTACGGAAAGAGATTAGATAATCAAATTTTTGCTTATTTAGTCAGATTATGTACCTATTTCTGCACCAGTATGCAAGTTAATAAAGATAACATTGCTTCAGTGTCATAACATTTATCAATGCAATTGCCTGTCAAATAATATACAGATACTACACTCATGAAGTATGTGGGGTTCGCACCTCGCACATCATTAGTTAGTGCTAATATTACCTGATACGAGAAATCACGGGATCCCGGGAAAAATCCTGGTTTGTTCCAGAATCCTGGGATGCTAAGAAACCCCCAAAATAGGAAACCCTAGTCTACATGCACTGTCTTTGCATAGTTTTTATAAATGTGCTGCATAGTTATTTTTATTTCTCAATGGCAATGACTCTGTTAGGTCCTTCAAATGTAGGATCTAACTTTGATGCCATTTGCTGTGCCTGAAAGTATACTACATCTCCTGTAGCAGTTGGCTTTTCTGCTGTGTATGGGCGTTGGTATTTTATCGTGTCCTCCTTGAACAATTCAATAGCATCTGTTACACGTTTGTATATTTTCTGAGAGTCAGCAACTCTAACTGTAACGTAGTCATCAACATTATATATAGGTTGTGGATTCTGCTCTAGGAGAGTGTACGGTAGTCTTATGTCTTACCCAAATACAATGAAATGTGGTGTTTCATATGTAGACTTGCGTAAGGAAGAGTTAAGTGTGGCAGACACTTGGGGCATCCATTCATCTCAATGTGCACTGTAAGGTTGAGCTAATGATTTCAGGAGTTGTATAATCTTCCTATTTTGTCTATCTACCATGCGGTTGCTGCTAGGGTGATGGCTAGTTATGTTAAATATTCGTGGACCCCGAACCTGTCCTTTTTCCACTCAACTTTCCACCTTCTTCTGATCCCAGCTGGATTAATTTAGCGGCATTTTGAGGGTGGTGGCGGGGTTAGTGGAAGGAGATTAACTCAAATATTTCCCTCCCTTCCTCCCTCCCTCCCTCCCTCCCTCCCTCCCTCCCTCCTTCCCTCCGTAATGACTGTAATGACTCCGCACATAGCCAGTATGTGATATATTATCGTGAATATTTTCATCGTGTGGAAGGTTAAGAGGGAGAAAGAGGAATATAGGAGGAGGGAGAGGAGGAGAAGAAATGAAAGAAGAAGAAAAGAAAAGAGAAAAAGGAGGGAAAATAAGAAGAATGAAAGAAAGAGAGAAAGACAAAGGAAGAAGAAGAGAGATAAAGGATGGTGGAAAAGAGAGAGAGAGAGAGAGAGAGAGAGAGAGAGAGAGAGAGAGAGAGAGAGAGAGAGAGAGAGAGAAGAGAGAGAGAGGAGAGAGAGAAGGAGGAGGAGAGAGAGAGAGAGAGAGAGAGAGAGGAGAGAGAGAGAGAGAGAGAGAGAGAGAGAGAGAGAGAGAGAGAGGAGAGCGAGAGAGAGAGAGAGAGAGAGAGGAGAGAGAGAGAGAGAGGAGAGAGGAGAGAGAGAGAGAGAGAGAAGGAGAGAGAGGAGACAGAGGAGGAGGAGAGGAAGAGGAGAAGGGAGAGAGAGAGAGAAGAGGAAGAGAGAGACAGAGAGAAGAGACAGAGAAGAGAAAGAGAAGAGAGAGAAGAGAAGAGAGAGAGAGAGAGAGAGAAGAGAGAAGGAGAAGAGAAGAGAGAGAGGAGAACAGAGAGAGAGAGAGACAGAGAGGAGAGAGAGAGAGAGGAGAGACGAGAAGCAGAACGAGACGAGAGCGAGAGAGGCGAGACGAGAGAGAGCGAGAGCGAGAGGAGGAGAGAGAGGAAGGAGAGAGAGAGACAGAGTATAGCAGATGTGAAAATTGAGTAACTCCACAACCGACCACTAATGCCGCTAGGTTATAGCTGGGATCAGAAGAAGGTGGAAAGTTGAGTGGAAAAGGGACAGTTTCGGGGTTCACGAATATGCAGCTTGAGTGTACCAACACTTATAATCTAGAAAAATGATCAATGGCAACCAACAGGTATTGATAACCTGATTATGTTAGTGGGAGTTTTAGCAAGTCAATGGCTATTGTCTCTCTGGGTCCTTTGGGTGTAGGATAAGTTATCATATGGGCAGGTTTTCTAACAGAACTCTTTCTTGCAGTGCATGCTTGACATTTATATATGTGTGCAAAAATATCACGGCGAATGTATGGCCAAAAGTATTCCAAGCGTGCTTGGTGCAAACATCAATCTTTTCCAGGGTGTCCTGCAAGGCTTGAATCGTGATAAATGGAAAAGGAATCTTGGTATCAGTGTTGAAGGTACTACCAGCTGTGTAACGTGGTGTTTTGGTTCCTGTCTTGTAGTGAGATATGTATCTCTCACCAAAAGGTTGTATTGTAATCTAACCTCATCTTGTGGGAATTTTTGTAATTGTGTATCATCTCCTGATTCCAAGTAGTAAATGATGGGAGCACAGAAGGGATCATTCCGTTGTTCCTCCTCAATGTTGGGTATAGAAATTTGGGTGTCATGTTTTGGTTGCTCAGGTGACGTGGTTACAAGTGCTATATTTCGTGATAATGAATCTGCCATTAAATTTGTTCTGCTTGGCAGATACTCAAAATTTGAGTGGATGTTTAGTATCGTCAGGTGCCACCGTGCCAATTTGCCTGACAATTTTTTTGAATTAAACAATTCCACTACAGGTGCATGGTCTGTTTTAACAAGAATGTTGTACCCATAGATGACAGATTTGAAATGCTTCAAAGACCATACAATCGCTAGAGCTTCTTTATGTGTGGTTGAAGAGTTACGCTGTACGGGATTGAGAGTTCTGCTGCCATTAACCAATGCGCGCCATTTACCTCTCTCATCTTTCTGCATCAGAACAGCACCAAGGCCTACATCTGATGCATCAGTGAAGAGTGTACGCTGACGCATATAATATGGGTAAGCAAGGACTGGGGCATCACACAACAATGCTTTTAATTGACTAAATGCCTGTTACTGTGGAGCTTCCCAAGAAAATTCAACATCTTTCTTCAATATATGTGTCAGTGGACTTGCAATTCGTGAGTAATTCATGATAAATTGCCTGTAAAAACCACTGAGGCCTAAAAAACTTCCGAGTGTTTTGACAGTTTTAGGTGTTGGAAAATTCATCACTGCATCTATCTTAGACGTGGTAGTATGTAAACCATTTGCGTCCAAAATATGACCCAAGCAAGAAATTTGCTTCTTAATGAAGGAGCATTTGGTTTGTTTAACCTTCAGATTAGCATCCTTTAGTTTAGAAAGTAGTCCAGTGTTCGGAGGTGAGAATTCGTATCAGGAATACAAATAACAATTTCGTCCAGGAAAGCTAAAACTGATTATCCAAGTAATTCCGAGAATACAGTGTTGATCAAATATTGAAATGCTAGTGGTGCATCTGCTAATCCAAATGGTAGGTTTTTGAAAGCGTAATGGCCTGAAGGAGTACTGAACGCTGTTAGGTCCTTCGATACCTCATCGAATGGGACCTGCCAGTATCCACTGACAAGGTCCAGTGTGAAGAAACTTTCTTATCTGGCCCTATGGACATCAGAATATCCTGTAACACAGGTAAGGGATACCTGGTGATTTGACAAACTTAATTTAGGCGCCGATAATCTACAACCGGTCGCCAATCACCTGTTTTCTTATGAATAAAAAAAAATGGAAAATTCCATGGGCTGGAGGATGGCTCAATAATATCATCCTCTAACATTTTCTTAACCATGGCATCAAGTATAGACCTTTGAGGCTAACTCAACACTGGTAACACTGAGTGGGATAACCTATATTCAGGAATGTAAATAGGTTGTGTGTCTGGTAGCAAAGGAATGTGATTAGTAATAAGGCTAGTAGTGCCCAAAGAATCACCCTGTATGGCAATTGTGTTATGATTTGCAGTTAGTACTTGCAATAGTGCTGGAAAATAGTAATGGAAAATCCATTTCCTCTAAGAAAGGACGGAGTGAATCCAGAACAAGCTGTGCATGATCAGTGTTAGGGTCTCCAGACCTCCGTCCTAGGAAACAATGTATTGAGGCTATAAATCGACCTAATCAGGTTTTATGATTCATTGCCAGGAAAAGTAAAAGTGTTAAAAGTAGAAGTGCTGAGGTTATTATCAAACTTGATTTGGCTCTAATCAGACCTCACCTAGAATATGCTGTTTAGTTTTGGTCTCCGTATTAGAGGATGGAGGAGTATAATTGTAGAATCAGTGCAGAGAAGGATAACCAAAATGATACAGGGGATGCGTTACTTTAGTTATGAAAGGAGATTGAAGTTATTAGATTTACACTCACTCAAGATGTGTAGAGTAGGAGGCGATCTGATAGAACTATTTAATTGGTTAAAGGGATACAATAAAGGATGTGTTGGAAAAGCTCTTACGGCCAGGAATCAGGCGTAGCGTTGTTTAACGAACGTATCTATCCCCTTGTGTTTGTGTGTGCGTGTGCGTGTGCGTGTGCGTGTGTGCGTGTGCGTGTGCGTGTGTGTGTGTGTGTGTGTGTGTGTGTGTGCGTGTGTGTGTGCGCGCAGCCCTGTCGGTATTTCCGGGATAGGGAAAGGCAGGATGGTGTGAGGGTAAAGCGAGGAGGGAGGGGAGAAATAGGTAAGGGTCGGGTCAGGTCATGGTCATTTTAGTAATTTTCGCCTTTTCCTCCCCTTCCTTCTCAGGAGAAAATAAATTATAGAATTATGAGAAACTGTGTGACAAGTGACTTTGTGATGTTTTGTTAGGAGGGAGAGAAAAAAAGATTTTTTTTATATATATATATATATATATATATATATATATATATATATATATATATATATAATTATATATATATATATATATATATATATATATATATATATAATATATATATATAATAAAGAGAGAGAGAGAGGAAAAAAAGGGAGGAAAGGAAAGGGAAGGATGGGAGGATAAAATTATAAACACAGGCCTCTCCCTCCGTTCTCTCTCTCATTTTCTCTCCCATTTTATCATTCTCTCTCCCATTATCTCTCTCTCTTTCTTTCACTCTCTATTTATCTATCTTTCATTTTCTATCATTCCCTCTTTTTCTTTCTCTCTCCTTCTCTCTCAGCATCACTCTTCCTTCTCTTTCATTATCACACAACCCGTCAGGGTGGCTCGGTTGGTAGAGGTGTGGGCTCGCGTGCAGCGTCCCTGCGTATGATCCCACCAGGTTCCCACCAGGTTCATCCTGGCGTGGTGGCACTTTGTATAGTCAATAACCTTGTCGTAGGTACGTGCAAAGTGTCTAGATAGGATCAATATAGGATAGATAGGATCTTATCTTATCTTTCATTATCACTCTCCCCCCTCTCTCTATCTCTCTCTCGCATTCTCTCTCTCTCTCTCTCTCTCTCTCTCTCTCTCTCCTCTCTCTCTCTCTCTCTCTCTCTCTCTCTCTCTCTCTCGCTCTCTCTCTGACGATATTTAGGTTAAACGGGGTTTGCGCCAATCGCCCGTGTCCGAGATGACCAGTGTTCAAGATGACCAGTGTCCATATTTACTTGAATATCATATGGCGAGACTTATATGCCTTGGGGCCGAAATATCTTGGGGATCACTTGACATCATTACCAATCGTTTCAGTACCTGCACCCTTTTTATATCAATCTTCATATTATCATTATTCTCTTTTTTTTTTTTTTTTTTTTTGAACGAGGCCCATCTGTAACGATGTTGCCACCGTTATATATGTGTGGTATCTTTGCTGCCACCAGGGATCACGATTGGGCTTCATGTTATGATCGCCGACTCCGCTAATTTTATCTTCCGGTCGCCACCACCACAACAACAACAGGGTCGCCTTTACATTCAACTACCAAGGGATGCTATAATTATCCCCCTTTCCGAAGCTCCCACAGGGCAGGTGTCAAGGGGTTGATGTCCGTTGCCTCACGATCCCACTTTACCCCGACCTCTCAATTGGACAAGGATATCAATGTTGACTTTCAGCTCTCTTGTATTTACAACCGTAGTTAGTTGGTGGTAGTCAAGGGCTTCCAAACTCGTCAGACATCTCACCGTTACATCACAGTACTCGACCGATGACCACTCTGATCTTACTCACAGCCTGAAACCCTAGTATATATATATATATATATTTTGCAACCTATAGCGCCTGTAGGCTATTTTTTCTGTTGAGGGCTCAGGTGGTTGACCCTGCATATTCTGGAGGGTCGTGATGTAGATCGTCTTTGCCCGTTGGTGGCGCAAGCGCGATTTTTATAGTGACACCTGTGGTCTTTGGAGAAGATCGCATTTTTTGTGATGTTCGGATCCTCAGTCAGGCTCATGCTGCCACCTGGTGTTTCCTCTGCCGCACTTGTAGTCGCAGTCGAAATAACAGGTATGCTGCATGCAGGTTTCTACAGCCACTCGACGATAGATTTGATAGTTGGTCCTTGGTGGGACTTTAACTCGGGACTTTCTGCTGACCTCCCAGGCTCTTTCTTCATTAAAGAAGGTCGAAACAATTGCCCTCGGCAGGATTCGAACTCAGGACATCGAGCTCACCAGTCCAGGACGCTAACCACTCGGCCACCTCCTCCCCATCTACTAAGTACCCGTACTTCATAAGTTCTCCCATGGTCCCTAACTCATAATATCAATATACAATAACAATATTCAATTTATCTCATCACCATAGCACCTCCACACTACCTTACCTCCAACCGAGGGTATGTTCTATGTAGAAACAGCCGGTGGTTGACCGAGTCAGAGAGGAACAACTACAGCCCTGTCTCGTGTCCACCCATCGACTGCCTTCACCACACCCTCAACTAGCCTGCCATCATCTACCGCGCTAACTTCTAGTTCAGTATTTATCCGTCCTTTCCACCAACACTTTATGATGTGAGAAAAATCCGAACTATCAACTTTGCTCATTGTTCGTTTACTAATAATTTCTTTCCCCCGTTACACTTTGTAATATCTTCACTATCCTTCTATTTTTATTATCATTATCATTATTGTACCCATTATCATAATTTTTAATCAATTAAGACTTATTGTATAAGAGTACCAGGTCGGATTCGAACCCCTGGACTTAGCTCCCTCACAACACGGAGGTTAATTGATTACATCTGTTGAGTGGCCTGGCCGCGATAGATTATAGTTGCCTGCTCCCCCCTCTGAGTAGGGGTTGGGGTAATGATAGGTACTAGGTAGGTTAGGATAGTTAGGATAGGTGCGAATCATTACATTTGAACCTCCGTGTGGTGAGGGAGCTAAGACGCCCGGTCCTGGGTTTCGAATCCGAGCTGGTACTCTTATACATTATCATCATTGTTTTCACATTTTTATTATCATTACTAACTACATCGTTATCATTATCATCGATAATGGAGATTGAGATCATAGTTTTAAGGCGCTGCAACTGCGGGGTTATTGACGCCGTTATCATCGATAATAACACCAGCAATAACAGTAATAACCAGAAGCACAATGATAATGATAATGATAATGATGATAATAATAATAATAATAATAATAATAATAATAATAATAATAATAATAATATAATAATAATAATAATAATAATAATAATAATAATAGTAGTAGTAGTAGTAGTAATAATAATAATAATAATAATAATAATGATAATAATAACAATGCGTAGACATACTGCCAGGTGTAAAAAAAGGTGATGAAGGAGACACGGGCTGGGAAGTGAGTACTTTATTCCTGACTAATTTCGCCTTTACTGGGCTTCTTCAGAGGAATACCTCATTCCTCTGAAGAAGCCCAGTAAAGGCGAAACTAGTCAGGAATAAAGTACTCACTTCCCAGCCCGTGTCTCCTTCATCACCTTTTGATACTACTACTACTACTACTACTAATAATAATAATAGTAGTAATAATAATAATGATAAATAATAATAATAATAATAATGGTTGGTCTTCAGGTTCTCTGGTGATGAAAACTTTCCGCTACGCTTAAATTTCTTGGCCTCTTTTCCAACGTTAATACGGGCAACTTCGTGTCTGGCAACTTTACGTCAAGTGGTTTCCTGAAGGTTTTCGTGGCTTTATCCGCCTATAGCCGGTTAACGCCTACTTAACCTTTATTACGAGAAAACATGTTGTTGGTTGGCGTATTATATTATAGTAGACGGGAAAAGAAAGCAGGTCTGTTCTTGTTAGCGGGGAAAGAAAAAGCGGACTTGCTTCATGAGGAGACGTAAAGTTTGGAGTAGGAGAGGCTTCGACATTTTCTCACAAGATTGTTATAGAGTTTCACAGATGTAAAAATCGCGTGCATTTTTTGAACGAAAAGTAATTGCGGTAGTACGTAATAATAATAATGATGATAATGATAATACTACTACTGATGATAATGATAATGATTTAAAAACACAATAAAGATAGATGATAATAGTAATAGTAAGAATATTAAAATTAATTAATAATTATTATAATAGCAACAACAGTAATGATAATATCATCAATAGGTGTGATAATTATTAAAATGAGTATAATGATGATGATGATGATATATCTACTGCTAATAATAACAATCGTGAATAAATACACAGATATAACGCAAGTGTGGAAAACAAGATATTACTGACCAGCGAGGGCCAAGGTTAGCAATGCTTTGTCCTTTGCCAACAACTACAAGTTTCTTCCCTTCGTGCATGCAAGGCAGCTCGCACACCGACGCAGCCAATTGCATGACACCTGCTGCTTACGACGCCGCAGCCAGTTGCATTGCGACTGAACCATTGGTTCCCGTAGAAGCCTTCACATCGAAGCGACTGAAACTGCGGTTGCATGCAGCTGGTCACCGCGCAGCTGACTATACTGGTTGTGTAGCGATCAGTTGCTAAGCCATAACCACGCGGGCAGTATAGGAGTGTGTTTTACACGTGTTTTACGATGCTAGAATCTTACTATCATCAATTAATGATAATGATAATAATGATAAAAATAGTAATGATAATACTAAAAAATTATAATACCGATTATAATAATAATAATAACAATAATAGTAACAATAATAATAATGATAGCAATAATAACTAGAGCACTGTGAGAGCGTATAGCAGTGTGTATAAGTGATGGCTGGGAAGGTCGGTGCCGAGAAGCGGGTGTTGGGGAAAACTCTGCGGGGACGCCTTGTCGCATTTCACTAACACCGTAGCGTTTTATTCTTTATTATTTGTATTATGTATTATTATTATCCTAACAGTCTATTCTTATTATTATTATCATTATTAATGCTATTATCATACTTATTACGATTACCATTATTATACTTTTTATTACTGTTATCATTATTTTAAAATTTATAATTATCAATATTATTATTATTATTATATACTAGCCGCAAAGCCGCCCTCCGGGCGGACTTTTTGGCTAGCTCCTGCGGAGGGCTATTGGTGGGCCTTCGGCCCACCAAACACAGACTCTCCAGATAGCCCCTTCTAACTTTCCTGAAATCATGGATGTAGAAATGTATGTATTAACGCCAACCCATTCACATCACCCCCAACCCATTCACTCACCCATTACCCATCACCCCCCACCCATTCACTCACCCTTTACCCATCACCCCCCACCCATTCACTCACCCATTACCCATCACCACACACCCATTCACTCACCCATTACCCATCACCCCCTACCTATTCCCTCACCCATCACCCATCACCCCCATCCCATCACCCCCCACTTATTCACTCACCCATCACCCCACACCCATTACCCATCACCCCACCCATTCACTCACCCATTACCCATCACCCTACATCAAGGTTTCCTCAATTCTCGCAACCCACATTTTTTTATCACAATTATCGCTAATAGGCTACTAAAAAGAAAAAGAAAAAGTGATCGGATCGTCTCATAAGTGGGCTTAAAATGTGCCCCTGGTCGCGCTGATTCCAAAACTGTGCCATATGATGGGATTGGGGCACTGGGGGCGGCACCTATCGCGGACACACAGACAGACAGACAGACACACACACTTTCGCTTATATTATTATAGAAGTATTGATATTTTGAATATTTTTATCTGATTATCATTACTATTATTATTATCATTACAATAAGTATCATTATTATTATCATTATTGTACTTATTATTATTGTAAATAATATCATAACTATTTTTGATATAATAGAGGGATGAGAAGGGATGGGGGAGGTTGAAGGCATCACTCACACCATCTGAGCCTCGCCACCATTCACCCCCTCATACATTACACCTTAACTGTTAACTGAGGCGCCGCATTGCCCCTCCATTCATCCTAACGAGCCTTTAATTCTTTAGAGGCATAAAACGTATAACGCGCTAGGTGAAGTGGAGGCGGTAGACGCGAGCAAAGGAAATAATGATGACAGAATGTGAGTGTGAAAAAAAATTACATCAAAAGTTATTACAATACAGTAAAGATACACTTCAGCGAATAAAGAGGAACAAGGAAAAGAGACAGTAAATGAGAAACATCAAACGTGGCAGTAGGTGTACAAAAATAAAGCGAAAATTCGATGAAAATCCTTGTCAAAATTGAACTCATCCAGCTTTCCCCAAGGCTCAAGGTTTTGCAGTATCAGTCTACCTGGCGTTTGGCTATTTCGTGTTTTTTTATAATCTTTGCTTCTCACTAACCGGCCAAGGCGCAAAAACACCCACAGGAGGAGAGGGAAGAGGACGTGGAGAAGTGAAGGAAGAGGAGGAGGAAAAGTGAAG
>JACEEZ010000777.1:20000-35000 GCA_016584305.1 Chionoecetes opilio | reverse complement strand
CTTCCTTTTTTCCCTTTTTTTCGCCTTTTCTTTCTTTCATATTTCCCTCCCTTCCTTCCTTCCTTTTCCCTTCCTTCCATGCTTCCTTTTTTTCCTATTTTCCCTTTTTTTCTTTCTTCCTTCCTTTCCCTTTCCCCTCCTTTCCCTTTCCTTCATTCATCCTTTTTCCCCCCTTTCCTTTCCCTCCCTTTTCTTTCCCCCTTCTTTATTTCCCTAACTCCATTTTTTCCTCCTTCCCTTCCTTCGTTTTTCTTTATTTTCTGTTTTTTTTCTTCCTTTTTCCTTCCATTATTTGCCTTTTCTTTTGTCACCAAGATATTGCATTTTCTTTTTTGTGTTTGTGGTTTCTCTAAATCAAAATTATTTCATGTTTTTTTTTTCATCTGCTTATCTGCCACTTCAGTTTTCAAATTTTTCCCCCCTTAGTATAGTATTTTTTGGTTTTTTCTTGGCCCGTCCCTTTCCCACCCCATTGTATTTTCCTACCCTTTTTATATGTCTTTTTCCCATCCCTATCCCCATTGGACTTCTATTTTGTGCCCTCATTTGTAAAACCGGCTTTTTCGTATCTGAAACAAAACTCATTTTCTACTATCGGTTTTCTGTCTATTCGAAAAAAGTGTATATATTTGCAAATCCCAAATAGGTGATATTTTATTGTTTTCTGATCTGGTATTCATTTTTCCTTCCTCTTCCTCTTTTGGTTTGGATTTTATTGTATTTTCTGCTTATAACTTAATGTAAAATCAATTTAACCGAATTTGTAGGAAAAACATGACATTTGATCGTATTTGTTGGGATTTCTTTTTTTTTTTTCCTTCTTTTTTAAGCCTTTATTTAACCAACCAATTCTTACTTCCCCTAAAATTTTTCTTTCTTATTAAATTTTTCGTATACTTCCCCTTTCGTGTGGAGTTCACCTCGTCCTTCTTGTGACATGATAATTATTGCATGTTATCCTTGCTCCTCTATTCGTTAAGGTAATTTTCTTGTCATCTCCCCTAGTCAGTAGTTAGAGTCTGAGGCCTTGTTCTTCTCATTATCCTACTTCCCCTTCTATTCAACCTCTTCTTCCTCTTCTTCCCTCTCCTTGTCTCTCCTTCTCCTCTTTACTACATATTCATTTCCCTTCTCCTTTTATTCGTTCTTCTGCTCCTTCTTTTTCTTTTTTTTCTGAGATCTTTGTTCTTCTCATTATCCCACTTCCCCTTTTATTCAATCTCCTCCTCTTCCTCTTCTAATTCCTCCTTCTGGTCGTGTTTCTCCTATTCTTCCTCCTTACCCCTTCTTTATTCCCATTCTCCTTTTCTTCGTTCTTCTAATTCTTCTTCTTCTTTCTTCATTGAGATCCTCCAATTCCATTCTTTTTCCTGACCTTTCTCTCTTCTACTTTACTACTTTCTCCTTATTTTCCTTCTCCCTTGCTTCCTCTCCTATGTCTCCTGTCTCTATTCATCTCTTGTTTTCTCTCCCACCCTTAGCTCTCCTCCATCTTGAAGAGGAGGAGGAGGAGGAGGAGGAGGAGGAGGAGGAGGAGGAGGAGGAATAATAGGGAATTGAATGTTGCTAAGAATACTGCAAAATAAAGGAGGTAGGAGGAAACAAGAGGATAAGGAAGACGGAAGACAAGGAGGAGGAGGATTACATAGGATTACATAGGAGTAACAGGCACCAGGAGACCTATTGGTCCATAGCGAGGGCCTCTGCTGAACTACATACTACTAACTATCAACTATTTGTAAGAAAACAGTTGGAAAATGATACCATGTCCCTAAAGAGGATAGGAACATGGAAGTTTCATAGTGCAGAATGATAGGATATGAAAAATACTAACTACAACTACCACTACCACTACAACTAATCGATACGGGGGACTAGATACGAATTCGCACTATCAATACCCATTTACTTTACAGTGCGCGTCAAGTCTGTTTTGAATGTAGTGTATTGTGTGGTCTCCGAAACATTTGCTGGTAACTTGTTCCATCGATCAACGACTCTAACTTGAAATAATTTTTACGGACAGTCGGTGATGCACGGACCGTTTAGTTTTAAACCATTATTTCTTGTTGTCACTTGAGTTGAAAGCTCGAATATGGTTCTCTTGTTAATGAGATAAAACCTTTAGGATTTAAAGGCTTCTATCAAGTCCCCACGGATTCTACGATCCTTTAAGGAAAAAATATAAGTTTCCGCAGTTCTCTTTATAAGATGAATTTCGCAGAGATGGAATTTGTTTGGTTGCTCTTCTTTGCACTGATTCCAATTTGGCTTGATCTTTTACGAAACTGGGCGACCGAATTGAACGGCATATTCCAAGTGCGGCCTAACAAGGACGTGTAATAATTGTGTACATTACTTCGGAGTTTTATGTTCAAGGTTACGTTTAATAAAGCCCAACATCATATAGCCTTTTACTGGCAGCTAGGCAATGCGGACTGGTTTTCAGATCATTACTGATGAGACACCTAAATCCTTTCCTGCTGTACTTCAGTTAACGATTTATTTTGCATTGATAGTTATATTTGAGGTTATCGTTGGGGTTGAGTGTATATATTGAGGAGTGAGTAGGAGGAGGAGGAGGAGGAGAGGAGGATGAGAGGTGAGGAGGAGGAGGAGAGGAGGTGGGAGGGGAGGAGGATCTCGTTTGTAACTTGGCAAGACGAAAAGAGGAGAAGAGAAGGAAGGTACAAAAGGTATGCAATGTAGTAGACACGACGAAGAGAGAGAGAGAGAGAGGAGAGGGAGAGAGAGAGAGAGAGAGAGAGAAGAAGATGATGAGAAGAGAGCGAGAGAGAGAGAGAGAGGAGAGAGAGAGAGAGAGAGAGAGAGAGAGAGAGAGATGAGAGAGAGAGAGGAGAGAGAGGAGAGACGAGAGAGAGAGAGAGAGAGTGAGCGGCGAGCGAGCGAGGAGGAGTGAGTGAGTGGTGAGTGAGGGTGAGTGAGTGAGTGAGGTGAGTGAGTGAGTGAGTGAGTGAGTGAGTGAGTGATATGACCTTAAACAAAAAAAAAATAATGTCAAAACAAAAATTCTCATTTTAAATGCATTTCTACCCCCACCCAAAAAAAATTTAGCAATGAAAGAGAAGGTTACAATTATATTTCATATCGTTATTACCCTGAAATGAGGAGGTAAAGCCATGGAGATTGAACAGTGATTTGCATGTATCAGTGTATTCTCTTCTCTTATACACGTCCCAAAAATATATGCAGAAAAAAAATGCATAAGAAGATTTAGGATTTTGTTGTTGCTTGTATATTTCAGTTAATTTGAGAAGAGAGAGAGAGAGAGAGAGAGAGAGAGAGAGAGAGGAGAGAGAGAGAGAGAGAGAGATGAGAGAGAGAGAGAGAGAGAGGAGAGGAGAGAGAGAGAGAGAGAGAGAGAGAGAGGAGAGAGAGAGAGAGAGAGAGAGAGAGAGAGAGAGAGAGAGAGAGAGAGAGAGAGAGAGAGAGACTCCTAAAACTGGGCCAAAACCGCCATCCCCCGGACACGCCGCTTTGACCCCGATAGAAGGACACCTGCCACCTGTCACCTGCTACCCTTTCAGCACAGACAACTGTCTTCCTTTCTCTCCTACTTAATAAAGTCACCTTCATCTTTCCATCCCCCCTCTATGAGCATCTACCCTACTAGGGAGGGTCTGCGGGAGAACTCAACACGGATGTATTGACATCGTCCAGCCTCCTTATACTGGGTATTTGCTCGTCTCCTCCCTCCCCACACAGAAATCCGCGGCACCTCAAAACCCTGCTAAAAAATCATCAATCATCAATCAAGAGGAATAATAAAACCGTGTGATCGAATAGCAGTAACATCTTAACATCTTGACCTCGAGAGCAGCCAGCAGACAAAAAAACTCATAACTCCGCACTCAAAAAAGCTAGCTATCAAAAATTTAAAAGTTGCCAAACGTCACTAAAGTTGTTGCCACACACCATCAGCGATGACACAGCACCACTCAATTATTGCACGCCCTAAAGGTTTATCAGGTTATGAACCCGGCAAGTGGTGTGCTGTATGTGGGAAGACCGCAGTAAATAAGCAAACAGTAAATTGCATTACTTCTGCTTGCCCCAACGCGTGCCACCTTCAATGCCTCACCACCAACACCCAACTCAACACCCAACCTAACTTCAACTGCGAGGACGTCGGCGCCCTGAGACAACACCTGGGCATTCCCGACGTCGTTGCTTACGTCAACACTCAAGATAACACACCCTGCGACTTTGTTCCCCCATCTACCTCTGATGAAGAAGAGGAGCTCTTCCAGTTAGAGACTAGAGATCTGGTTGAGATTGTAGAGCAACTAAGAAAAGAAAACAGGCGATACAAGCTTATCATGGGCTCCCTGGAACAGACCTCAAAAAATATTGCTGAGAATCGTGACGCCCTGGTGACTATTCTCAACTTTATTGACAACATTGCCGCCACACAGACCAGCCTCAACAACCTATTCGTCATTAGTACTCCCTGCTCCGCCCGAGGACACTGCATTGACAAGGACTGGAGTCAACACATCGCTAGCCACAACGAGTCCCGTGACTGGTGGACCTCAGGCAAGCCGCGCCAGCTGCAGAGAAGCTCCACCAGCACAGTCACCACAGGCACACAAATAGACTCTCCTGACCCTATCCCCTCTCCTTCAAGATCAGAGCCTGCCACCACTGAAGTGTCCCCCCCTCAACCTCCCAAGACCCAGCACCCCCCCCTCCATCAACCACTGCTACACCGGCCAACGTCACCCTCACCGACAACCATACGTCGCAAACACCAACGCCTAGTGCCACACACCAACCCCAGGACGCCGTTGCAAACACCACCACTAGTGAAGACCGCCAATCCCATCCTCCGCGTACCTCCTAGCCTACCACACGCCCCCCTGCACACGCTGCCCCTGCACCGAGGGGACAAAATCCAGGCGATCAAGGAAAACCCCGAACAGATACAGCTCACCCCACCCCTCAGAACACAGGCACAGGCACCAGACAGAAGACCAAGAACCCTGCTCACCGACAAAGTCTCCCTCTTCCCCGGACACCTGGTCACAAGCGCCGCCTGAACAATTACATCGCGCCGCCCTTGAAACCCGTCTCATTACTGTTCCTGCCCCTGCCCGCCCCCCGAGGAATCACCACCAAGGAATTTTGCTACTACTGCAACAGAAGTGGTCACACCGACAATACCTGCCACTGGTTAAATTGGTGCGACCACTGCTACCGTGAGGGTCACACCATAGAAAACTGTCGCTCCTTGATTGCCCAAAAGAGGCACGATAAGCTCTGCCACCAGCTGACTGAGCAGGCAGCTATCACTTCCCGCCTCGTTGAAACCCTCAACAGACACCTCACGCATCTACCCTTCCCTGGAAACCCAGCGGGTCATCACTAGACTCCGCACTCCACCCAAGAAACCCATCCCCCCTACACACCCTGGAATTATGCCAACCCACCGACCTTCACAAGAGAAACTGACTCTTATTTCCGCTAATGTCAGAGGACTCCAAACCAACATAGGAGATCTCGCTCACTCTTTCATCATCCCACACAACCCAGACATCATTGCTACGGTCGAGACCTTCCTGAACCCTACTATCCCTGCCAACTTCGGACACATCCAGGGATATTCAAGATGGCTCAAAAGAGACCGTGCCCACGGCACCTTCGGGGGCATCGCCGTCTGCTTCCGCGAAGGTCTCGCTGTAGAGGCCCTCGAGGTTAAAATGGATAGGCACCTTAAGATGATGTTCTTCAGACTGTGGACGAGTCGCCACGAAACCATCCTACTATGCGTCTGCTACCGCCCACAGTGGCAGGGAAATGACCCCATCCACTTCCTCCACTCCAACATTGACACCCTACTTCTCCAGCACAACTGCAACCATCTCATTGTTGTAGGGGACATAAACCAGCATCTGGTTGCGAGGCAGTTCGAGAATTTGCTAACTGAGAACGGCCTTAACAACCATGTAAACTTCCCAACCCACATCTCTGGCTCCTCCCTCGACCCCGTCATCACAGATTTGTCAGAAGAAGTGATCACCTGCCTCCCCCTGGGTATGGTTGGATCATCAGACCACTCTGCCGTACTCTCCACCATCAGCACCACTGTAGTACGCGACGATGCTACTGCCCGAGTCAACTGGCTTTGGTCTCGTGTAGATTGGGACAGCCTAAAAGAAAACTTGGACTCGATTGTGTGGACGGAGTTTCTCCACGGCGACGTTAACACACAAGTGGAAACCATCACCAACCTCCTCCTATCCCTCCAGAAAAACCATATACCCAGCCAAACCTACAAATCTAAACCCCATGATCAGCCCTGGTTTGGTTTTCAGTGTAGGAGAGCCGCTGACAACAAGAGCAGGGCCTGGCTGCGGTACAAGTCCCACCCCTCCCAACTCAACAAACAACGGCACAAAGAAGCCTGCAAGACCATGTGTCAGGTCCAAAAGCAGGCCATACAACGCTGGAGAGAGGACTTAAAGGCCAAGTACAGCGGCCAGTCAGTGAGCAGTAAGGAGTGGTGGTGTGGAGTGAAGCAGCAGCAAGGCCTCTTTGCTGACAACACCATTCCGCCGCTCACCAGACCAAACGGGTCAGTGGCTGTCCGCGACAAGGACAAGGCTGAGCTGTTGGCAGCTCATTTTTCATTTAAAATGTCGTTGCCAGACCCCTCACACGAGCCCCCAGAGATACCATCCCTCACCAGAGCCTCTCTGGAGAGTCTCGCAGTTAACAATAAGGAAGTAGAACATCAGCTCCGGCAAATAGATCCCAAGAAGGCGCTAGGGCCCGACAACATCAGCCCTCACCTACTAAAGGGATGTGCTGCCCAGCTTGCTCCACCACTCACCATCATCTTCAACAACATTCTTTCCTCGTGCAAGTGGCCCACGCAATGGAAAGAGGCAAGAGTGGTGGCCATCCACAAAAAAAACAGCAAACGGGACCCAAAGAACTACCGCCCAATTTCCCTTCTCACCACTGTTGGGAAAATCCTGGAGTCCCTCATCACCGCCAAGATCAACACCTTCTTGGACGCCCACCATCTCCTCAACTCCAAGCAGTTTTGTTTCAGGCAGGGAAGGTCAGCTGCAGACCTGCTCCTCCTTCAGTCTGCTTCCTGGAACCACTCGCTGGATAGAGGAATGGACACCTTTGTCGTGGCTTTGGACATCGCCGGAGCCCTTGACAGGGTGTGGCATCGAGGTCTCGCTGCCAAGCTGAGGAGCCTGGGAGTGCGCGGCCCCCTACTGCAGCTCATCCAGGACTACCTCCAAGACAGGACCTTACGGGTGGTGATCAACGGCCACACTTCCAGCCAGCAACCCATCCACGCCAGCGTCCCGCAGGGCAGCGTACTCGGGCCTCTTCTGTGGAATGTCTATTTCAATGACATTCTCCAGCTCATTCCTGAGGCCCAGGCCTACGCTGATGACTGCACCCTTGCCTTCCCCTGCGACAGACGTGACTGGCAGGACACGGTGTGCCGCATCAACCTGGCATTGGACAACATCGTCACCTGGAGTAGTCGATGGCAGGTCAGCCTGGCCCCTGACAAAACCCAGGCTCTGCTTATCTCCCGCAGGCAAGACATCACCAACCTGCCTGCACCGGACATACGGCTTGAGGGCAGATCACTCCCCCTTCAGAGATCCATCTCCATCCTTGGGGTGGAGTTTGACGCGGGACTGACCTTCACCAGTCATGCCAGGAGAGTAGCTAAAAACTCGGCCTGGAGACTCATCTGTGTCCGGCGCATCTCCCACCTTCTTGATGCCAAGGGGGTTGAGGTTCTGTACAAGGCTCAGGTACGTCCCCTAATGGAATACTCCCCCCCTAGCATGGTCTTCCTGCCTGCCCTCTTACTTGGCCACACTAGACCGCTTCCAGAGAAGAGCCCAGCGACTGGTTAGCGATAAACGTCCCCACCACGCGCCTGACTCCTTCCAACCCCTCCAGAAGCGCAGGGATGTGGCAGGTTTATGTGTCATGCACAAGGCACTAAATCTCCACACGCCCCCCCGGGCACCCATCAAGCTCCCCAGACCCCCCCCGCCCCTTCACTCCCCCCGTGTCGCCCCACACAGACAGGAGCAAGTGACTGTCCCCTTTCCAGGACAGAGCCCACCTACGTTCCTTCTTACCCCTTACGGCCTTTGGGGAAAACAGTTAGCACCAAAATGACCTCACCCCCCACGCCCGCTAAAAGACTTCAAGCGGGGGGTGAACGCGGGTTTGAGGGCCAATTTTTTAAAAAATAACAATGTTTTTTTATATTTATGGAGCTATAGATGTCTAGTGAAAACCCAGAGCTTTAGCTATAAAAAACACCAAATGTACTAACAGTTTAAAAAAAAAAAAAAAAAAAAAGAGGAGAGAGAGAGAGAGAGGAGAGAGAGAGAGAGAGAGGAGAAGAGAGAGAGGAGGAAAAGAGAGAGAGAGAGAGAGAGAGCCACTCACCCGCCCCTCACCTATACGAGCCCGAGCGCCGCGCACCCCCCCCTCCCTCCCACGGGGCCGAGCGTCGGGTTATCGGTCCCCACTGCCAAAGTCCTGGGGCCCCGGGTTCTCGCGCCCCACTCCCCCAGAACTCGTACTCGCATTTCACGGGTACCCAAACCAAAATAGTAAAGCAGTAACTCAACTTCAGACGACAAGAGCACCTTGTCCCAGCCCCTCCCGAGCCCCCCAATGCAAGGCGGCAGATCAGCTAGGTCTGCTCGAACGCCCGGGCACCGATTCAAAGCTACTCCCCATCCTCAAGAGAAGTGGGCACACGAAGAACGATTGCTTCGGGAAAGATGAAGTGCGACTACTCCCAGCGCCACGGTACACCCCCCAGGAGTCCCGCACGCCCCTCGAAAGAAAGGCGGGAAATTTTTTTTTTTCAAACAGTGTCTGCGGAACAGGAAAAAAAAACGCTTTGGGTACTTCCCCCCAAAAAAAGAGTTTTTCATTTCTGCCCCCATTCTGGACACCCACAGGTAGGAGGGGGACACCACCTCAAGCCTCCGCCCCCTCACAAGACAGCAAACATCGTACTCACCCCGGGGCTCCCCGCCCCGCAGGAAGGTTTGGTAATTTACCATCACTCAGTAACGTTAGAGGTTTCCAGACTAACGTGGTGACCTAACGTAAGCCAGTTTTTCCACACAGTCCTGACTCATTGCCACTACTGAGACTTTCCTCAATCCTCAGTGAACAAAATTTGGGCAGATAGGTGGCTACTCAAGGGGGTTTCTTTTTGACGTGAAGAGTCCCAAAGGGACCTTTGGGGGAGCGCTGGGCTTTCCCCAACAGCCCCCGTAAAAGCTCTCCCCCTGACCTTTTTGCTCACTGGAGATGATGTTCTTCAAAGTGGGGGAAAACACTCAAGGGCTCATTTGCTTTTTCGGTGTTACCGCCACAGTGGCAAGGTGGGGCCCTTCCTATGACCACCAACTTTGATGCCCCGCTCCTCCAGCACCTGTAAACATCCATTTTTTGTGGGGGACTCAACCATACCTTGTCCCGAGGCAGTTTGACGGGGTGTTGACGGTGTTTGGACTCACAACACGTGATTCCCCACCCCATCTCAGGGTCTTCCTTGACCCGTATCACCCATTTGCCCTGCGTATTGACTTTTCCGCTCGCTAGCAACAGTGGGTCCCTTTACCCCCGGGTTCTCACAAAGATCAAGGGCCCTCGACAGAATGAGGCAGTGACTGCACCAATAGCTATGGACAAGGGGGGGCTGGGATGCAAGAAGGCAAAAACTTAACCCCAAATCGTGTGGTCTGACGTGCTACAGGGACGTTTACAAAAAGTGAAGAATTCACAGAAATTGATGTCCACCAAAGAAAATTTGTGCCCGCCCGAATACAAGTCTANCAGATAAACAGCTGAGACCTGTCTACCAAAAGAATGACGATAAAATCAGTTTATGGAGATAGGATTCGAAATGTCGACCAAGGCAGCTTCACACCCCTGGTCTTCACTACGTCAGGCGGGATGGGCCCCAAGGCCAAGTAATTCTATTCAAGACTAGCAGATGTAATGGCAGAAAAAAAGCACCAGCCAAGGAGCCACGTTGTCGCCTGGATGAGATGCCGTCTCTCCTTCTCCCTGCTCAGGTCTGCCCTCCTATGTCTCAGGGGTACTAAATATTCCGCCCCCACAACCATCGATTTAGCTGGCCTGAACTACCAGGCCACTGTACTGGCGAGCGGCATATTAGTGTAGGTGATGGGGAGAGGAGAGTAATTAATAGATAAGTAGTAGTAGTCTATGGTTGGATGCCACAGTCAGTAGCGGCCTGAGTTAGGGCTACTGACCTCCAATTAGTGGAGCCCGCATATATTTCATAAATAAATATGTGGTGATAGTATAATTTGTTGTAGTAGTAGTAGTAGTAGTAGTAGTAGTAGTAGTAGTAGTAGTAGCAGTAGTAGTAGTAGTAGTAGTAGTAGAAGTAGTAGTAGTAGTAGTAGTAGTAGTAGTGGTAATGGTAGTGGTAGTGGTAGTGGTAGTGGTAGTGGTAGTGGTAGTGGTAGTGGTGGTAGTAGTAGTAGTAGTAGTAGTAGTAGTGGTAGTAGTAGTAGTGTAGTAGTAGTAGTAGTAGTAGTAGTACTGGTAGTGGTAGTAGTAGTAGTAGTAGTAGTAGTGGTAGTGGTAGTGGAAGTGGTAGTGGTAGTGGTAGTAGTAGCAGTAGTGGTAGTAGTAGTAGTAGTAGTAGTGGTAGCGGTAGTGGTAGTGGTAGTGGTAGTGGTAGTGGTAGTGGTAGTGGTAGTGGTAGTGGTGGTAGTGGTAGTGGTAGTGGTAGTGGTAGTGGTAGTGGTAGTGGTAGTGGTAGTGGTAGTAGTAGTGGTAGTAGTAGTAGTAGTAGTAGTAGTAGGAGTGGGAGTGGTAGTGGTAGTGGTAGTGGTAGTGGTAGTAGTAGTAGTAGTAGTAGTAGTAGTAGTAGTAGTAGTAGTAGTAGTAGTAGTAATATGGATAGAATTAGGATTCCAAAATCACATGCTCTAATTTCCATTCTCATATAAAAAAAAAAAATTGATGTATGTCAGTTATAGGTTTTATCACTACGTATTATTGTCATTATCGTTATTTTTACTCCTTCCATTACTTCTTCCTCCATTGTTACTGTCATCATGTTGTATTATTCATGTCTCAAAACGCATGAAATAACGCGGATAAAAACAACCCTGAAACCTATTAGACCGACAGAGAACAGGTTTGCGCGTTTTTCCCCCGACAACAATCAATCAATCATTGGGGGCATACGCCGGGGGATGCGTGGCCTCGCCCACCCTACGACGCCACTCCCGGGGGTCACCACGCGCGAGTTCCCATGCAGGCTCCTTTCCCATACCAAGCAGCTCTCGACAAGAAACATCAACTTGCCCCAGCCACGAGCCTTGTGGGCGCCCCCTTGGCCTCCTCCACGCCGGATTGTCTCTTACAGATACAACCCGATGGGAAGGATCGGTTTCAGGGTAGCGTGCCACATGCCCATATAGCCGAAGTTGGCGCTGACGGACTATGCAGGTAATAGGCCTCGATTCAGTCTCACGGTGCAATCGCTGATTTGACACGTAATCATCCCAGTGATACCCCATGACTCTGCGAAGACACTTATTACCAAAGGCATTGATTCGTCTCTTCAAGTCACTATTTAGTGTCCATGTCTCACAACCATAGAGTAAGACACGGATCACAAGCGACTTGAAGATCCGGATCTTTGTCCTCCTGCATAGGTACCGACAACGCCAAATACTCCCCCTTAGCGAGTCCATAACACCGTGGGCTATGCCAATCCGCCGTAAGGCTTCTTGACGTGACCCGCCGTCATTATGGACTGCGCTACCAAGGTATGTAAAACTTTCCAAGATCTCAATGTCCTGCCACACACGCATGAACAGACTGTACTGCTTCATCTAGTAAGTCTCCAAACACCTGGACCTTGGTCTTGAGCCAGGAGACCTCAAGTCCCAAAGGCTTTGCCCCCTCGTGCAGCGCCTCGAGAGCCATCACCAGGACCTCCAGCGACTCAGCAAAGATTACTGCATCATCGGCAAAAACAAGATCAGTGATCTTGGTGTTGTCGACGGATGCTCCACAATCACTTTGATCTACAACCTTGTCCAATACCCAGTCCATACAAGCGTTGACAAGTGATGGGGCAAGGACGCACCCTTGCCTCACTCCTGTATTCACAGGAAAGAAGCTGGATACACCTGCCCCACACTTCACAGCACTCTCACTCCCAGAATACAGACCAGTTATCAAACCAATAGTCCTTGCAGGAATCCCTCGAAGTCGCAGAAGATCCCAGAGTGACTCACGATGCACTGAGTCAAACGCCTTCTTGAGATCAACATAGGCTGCAAGCATCCCCTGTCGAGACTCACATCGGCGTTCCACCACGACACGAAGCGCTAGGATACGGTCCGTTGTTGACTTACCAGGCGTGAACTCAGACTGCTGAGGTCTCTGATGCTTCACCAGATGACTGCGAATTCGTGTCAGCAATAGATGGGCAAGCACCTTGCCTGGTACGCTGAGCAGTGTAATACCGCGGTAATTGTTGCAGTCCTGATGGTCCCCTTTCCCTTTCCAGATAGGGACGACCAGCCCCCTTTTCCAATCAGGAGGAATGGTACCTGATTGCCACACGGCAGTCAGGACAGCATGCAACCCGCGGATCATGGCCTCACCCCCAGCTTTGAGGAGCTCCGCACTGATATTACAAACACCAGCTGCCTTTCCACCCTTCAACTTTGCTACAGCCTCTCTGACTTCGTCAAGAGAAGGTGCGGTTTCGTCAATGGGAGGATCGGCATCCACTGCCTGTAACCCAGTGGTGTGAAGCTGCTCAGTTGGAGGGTCCACCGTGAACAACTGCCCAAAGCTGTTCTACTGGTGCTAAAATTGGTCCACCGACAACAAGCAAAGGTATAAGTATTAGGTCATCTATTGGAGAAAATTGCATTTTGAAATCGTTCTCCACGTTCTTTACCGTCGAGATTGGTTGACTTTGTTTCTTATCTCTTTGTTTCCTGCCTCTATAATTGATTCTGGCCGCCTGGGAATTGCATCCTGCGTAAGAAAATCATCATCGAAGCAGAGATTTTCAACTCTTTAGTCTTTGTCTTCACCCGCACCATGAAATTTTCTCTACAGTTTGATACATTCCCGTCAGTTAGGGATATTTTCTTCAACTAGGAGAATTATCATCAATTAGGAACATTAGTTCTTTCATTTAGAATTAGTTAGTTAGTTAGTAATTCTCGCTAGTTAGGATACACACCAGTTAGGAGTTAGGGTTTTTTCTTCAACTAGGAGTATTATCATCAATTAGGAGCTTGCTCCTTAGTTAGTTAGTTAGTTAAAGTCTATTTTTTTAACGAGGGCAAAATTCCATTCAATCTCTTAAATCTGGCAGATTTGCCAGAAGAAGTGATCACCTGCCTCCCCCTGGGTATGGTTGGATCATCGGACCACTCTGCCGTATTCACCACCATCAGCACCACTGTAGTACGCGACGAAGCTACTGCCCGAGTCAACTGGCTTTGGTCTCGTGGAGATTGGGACAGCCTAAAAGAAAACTTGGACTCCATTGTGTGGACGGAGCTTCTCCACGGCGACGTTAACACACAAGTGGAGACCTTCACCAACCTCCTCCTATCCCTCCAGAAAAACCATATACCCAGCCAAACCTACAAATCCAAACCCCATGATCAGCCCTGGTTTGGTTTTCAGTGTAGGAGAGCCGCTGACAACAAGAGCAGGGCCTGGCTGCGGTACAAGTCCCACCCTCCAACTCAACAAACATCGGCACAAAGAAGCCTGCAAGACCATGTGTCAGGTCCAAAAGCAGGCCATACAACGCTGGAGAGAGGACTTAAAGGCCAAGTACAGCGGCCAGTCAGTGAGCAGTAAGGAGTGGTGGTGTGGAGTGAAGCAGCAACAAGGCCTCTTTGCTGACAACACCATTCCGCCGCTCACCAGACCAAACGGGTCAGTGGCTGTCCGCGACAAGGACAAGGCTGAGCTGTTGGCAGCTCATTTTCCTTTTAAAATGTCGGAGCCAGACCCCTCACGCGAGCCCCCAGAGATACCATCCCTCACCAGGGCCTCTCTGGAGAGTCTCGCAGTTAACAATAAGGAAGTAGAACATCAGCTGCGGCAAATAGATCCCAAGAAGGCGCTAGGGCCCGACAACATCAGCCCTCACCTACTAAAGGGATGTGCTGCCCAGCTCGCTCCACCACTCACCATCATCTTCAACAACATTCTTTCCTCGTGCAAGTGGCCTACGCAATGGAAAGAGGCAAGAGTGGTGGCCATCCACCAAAAAAACCAGCAAACGGGACCCAAAGAACTACCGCCCAATTTCCCTTATCACCACTGTTGGGAAAATCCTGGAGTCCCTCATCACCGCCAAGATCAACACCTTCTTGGACGCCCACCATCTCCTCAACTCCAAGCAGTTTGGTTTCAGGCAGGGAAGGTCAGCTGCAGACCTGCTCCTCCTTCAGTCTGCTTCCTGGAACCACTCGCTGGATAGAGGAATGGACACCTTTGTCGTGGCTTTGGACATCGCCGGAGCCTTTGACAGGGTGTGGCACCGAGGTCTCGCTGCCAAGCTGAGGAGCATGGGAGTGCACGGCGCCCTACTGCAGCTCATCCAGGACTACCTCCAAGACAGGACCTTACGGGTGGTGATCAACGGCCACACTTCCAGCCAGCAACCCATCCACGCCAGCGTCCCGCAGGGCAGCGTACTCGGGCCTCTTCTGTGGAATGTCTATTTCAATGACATTCTCCAGCTCATTCCTGAGGCCCAGGCCTACGCTGATGACTGCACCCTTGCCTTCCCCTGCGACAGACGTGACTGGCAGGACACGGTGTGCAACATCAACCTGGCATTGGACAACATCGTCACCTGGAGTAGTCGATGGCAGGTCAGCCTGGCCCCTGACAAAACCCAGGCTCTGCTTATCTCCCGCAGGCAAG
>JACEEZ010000777.1:0-17500 GCA_016584305.1 Chionoecetes opilio | reverse complement strand
AAAGAAAACGAATTCCAAAGAGTTTCGTGACCGGGGTTTTAAATTTTAGATCAGAAGTTTGGAGCTTAAAGGGAAAGTAAAGTATAAATTCTCCCGGAAACCAAAAATGATTGGGGTGACCACGGGGCCAAAAATTCCCCCCCCCCCCGGGGGAGTGTCTCGAAAAAAACTAAAAGGGCAATAAAATGGAGCATAACCTCGTTTAAAAAAGAGGGTTCTGATTTTTTTTTCTCTTTGGGTTTTGGGTATTTTAACAATTTTTTTTTACTTTTATATTGTTATTTAAATATTTCTCCTGTACCATTATATTATTCTTTTATTTTTATTTTTACTTTTTCCTCTTACTTGGACCTTTTCGGATCTATTTTTACATATATGCTTTTAAAACACTATACCAAAACCCCAAACCCCTTTTCCCACCCCACACCATTCCCCCTACCCCCATACCACCTTTTTCTTACCTCCTTTTATCTGCATCACCCCCTAATCATCAAACACTTCTCTACTCTAATCTACTCATACACTTTCGGTCCTTACACCGGTATAAAACACCGGTCTCTTTTACTCCCTTAAAAAACAACCAACCCCCCACAATATACTTTATTTTTTTTTTTTTGTGTGGGTTTTTTGTTGCTTTTTTGTTTGGTTTTTTTCCCCCCCGGGTTTGCTGTAGGTGGGCGGGGGCCTTGGGGTTATTGGGGTTGGGGGTCCCGAAAAAAGGGGAACCAGGGCCCCTTTTAAATTCCTGTAGGGGGGTGGGTTTTGGGTTTTGTGTGTTTTTTTTTGGGGGTTTTTTTTTGGTTGTTTTTTTGGGGGGGGCTGTAGGGTTTTCATTTTTTTTTTTATATTTTTATTTGGGGTTGTTTTCCCCCAAAGCCACCAACCCCTGACCAAAAACCGTTAAAACAAAGGTTACCTAGTAAAATTTGGGGTTTTGGGAAGGGCTCGGGTTTTAAAGAAATACCCATTTTTTTTGCCCCCCCCCCGGGGTGACTCACAAAACCCCAACACCCGTTTCCTACATGGGGTGGGGGGTGGTTTTAGGAAAAGCCTATGGTCCCCCCTAAACCCTTTATGCCGAAACACCACATTTTGTGTGTGTGTGTGTGTGTGTGGGGGGTGTGTGTGTGTGGGGGTGTGTGTGTGGTGGTGGGGGGTGTGTGTGTGGGGGTGTGTGTGTGTGTGTGTGTGTGTGGTGTGCGTGTGTGTGTGTGTGGGGTTGTGTGGTGTTAATGTGGTGTGTGTGTGTGTGTGGTTGTGGGGTGGTGGTGTGTGATATAGGGTTTCAATTTAAAGTTCAATTCAAATATTTAGCCAAAAGAATACAAAAAAATATTAAATCCATCAAAACCTTCGGGAAAAGTTGCGAAAAATTTCCTTTAGAAAACCCATTTTATTAATCAAGGTAATATGTGCACATTCCGATCGAAGACAATTATATCACTCTATGTGTATTCATACAAAAATCTGTAAAACCCTTATCTACTAAGTATACTATCATATAAACACACACAGTACTCATACAAAAAATTTTATTATATAAATATATACATACCATAAATTGCAAAAACTAAAAGGCATTCAGTAAAATATTTTCATACAATAAAATAGATAAAAACCCACCACACACACACACACCATACACCCCCACACACACACACACCCACACAAAATGTACACATACACAACAAAATCTTAAATTATATTTGAATTATCAAAAATTTTAAACCCACCCCACACCCACACCCCACCCACACCAACACCACACAGACACACCCCACCAAAACCCACCCACACCCACACCCCCAACACCCCACACACAACCACACACAGACACACACACCCACACAACACAATACCACACCCACCCCCACCCCCCCACCCCCCCACACCACACCCCCCCACACCACAACCCCCCACCACACGCAAACACACACACCCCACACCCCGACACCCACCCACACACACACACACACCAGCAACACTCACACACTAATCAGAACAAAAAAAAAACCCAAAAAATCATCAAAACAAAAACAAACCCCACCAAAAAAAACAAAGTCGTTTTTTGCCCCCCCCCCCGGTATCGGAGGTTTCTTTGCACCCCTTGGGAACTTGGAACTATACAGGGGTCGCTTGAAAAATGGGAAGATCCCGGAAAATAAATACCTGCAGAGAGACTATTTTCCGTGTGCAACAAAAGTGCATATTAAAGAAATAAAATGAAAAAAAATGAAAAGGAATACATACATACACACAGATTGTATGTTTCCGGGTTTACCCCCCTAGTGAATTTTTTAAACTCCGGGAGTCACTACCCGGAGGATGGCCCGGACGCAGCTCAGGAACATGGGGAAGACAGTTTGTTTGGTGTAGCCTTATTGAAAAAGGAAAAAAGGAAAAAAAATTTAAAACGAAGAAAGTGAGGAAAAAAAAACTGTGAACATGAAGATAGCGAAAAAACCGGATAACATTTGGAACTGCTTCGGAGCATGTTTCAGAAAACCACAGGGACGCCACCACCACTAAAGGTAGAAACCCTCGTACGGGGACCACAAAGGTGAACAAAAACGAAGAATATATTTACCATACAGACAAACCTGAAGTTTGGTTTTACGGGTCGTGACTGCCCCTAGCGCCCCCAAAACTGGCAAAAATTTAAAGCACGGGTGGGGTTTCCGTTAGGGTTGCAAAAGGGAAAACAAATGCCCCTTATTTCACCCTCCCACGTTATGCTCGAGAGAAGGCAAAGGTTTTTAAAAATTACAGTGTAAAAGATTACATTTGAAGGGCCCCGCCGCTACCCCCTCAGAAAAGGTACCGAAACGTAACAAGGGACAACACCCCCTTGCTTTTTTAAACAAGTGTACCCCCCTCAAACAAAAAGTCTTCGACAAATTTTACGAGACCCAAGCCGAAAATATTTGCAGGATACGGTATTTTCTTTAGGCGCAAGCAGCAAAGCGCGCAACAAAAATCTTTCAGTGCTAAAAGTAATCCCATGGCAGGGAGCGCTCACCCGCCCCAGTGGTCCCAACAATCTGAGCCCACCATATGCACCTTAGAAGATAATTACATTTAACTTTGAGCCTCACACATCAGATTCAAAGAGCTAAAGCTACTCCAGAAATAGTGCAAAGAACAGGTCAGTTTCCCTTCCCCTAACTAATTCCCCTTTTACAGAAAAATAAAAGAGGCGGAAATAAAAATTGAAATTACTCTCAAAAAAAAACCAACAGAGCAAAACCAAAGAAAAAAAAGGGGCGGCGTCATCACATATGTGCGAATCCCCCTTGCAGCAAAAGTTTTTTCTTTAATCAATTCTATACACAGGCTCAGGTTTTTACATACCATTTATTGAGATTTTTTATATAAATTTAAAAGACCACCAGCTTTTCGGACGGGAAAATTCTTTTGGAAACTTTAAAAGGGGAAAAATTATTTTAGACAATTTACCCCCCCCCACCCCACAGAGGCTCTCTGGAGACCAATTTTTCCTTTACTGACGGTTTGGGAAAAAATCTACGGTGGGGCAGCTGACATGCGTGTTCAGGCTAAAGATTCCTACGCTTCCCCCAGACCTTGTTCCACAAATCTCAATCCCCCCACAAGAGGCACAAATATTTGAATTGGTATTGACCAACAATGATGTTTTTTTTCCCCTAATTTACATTTACCCAACAACCCCGGATCCAACCGTAACGCTGAAAAACAACCCTGACAGATAAAAACATCACCTGACTTCACCCCACCCACAGCACACGGGGTGAGTTTAATAATTGAAATTTTTCAGTGAGTCCACTGTGGGAAAACCTTAAAAAAGATACCTTAATCAATGGACGGGAAAACTTAAAATGAGAAAATTTGCCCCTGGGGTTTCGTACAACAAACCTCAGTAAATGCCATGAATTTTGGGAAAAAAAAAGAAACCCATAAAAAAACAGCACCCAAGAAAAGTATCCCAAAGGGATCGCAAGGTATTTAGCGAAAACGTACGAAGTTAAAAGAAGTTTGAGGCAAAGGACAATACAACAAAAGACACGACTAGAAGACAAGATCAACACCTTAGATAAAAAACTTAAATTCAGTTAAGCTGAGACAGCCGGAGAGAAGCACAGCTGTAGCATGTTTTAAAACTAACCCAAGTATTTTAAAAATAGCTGCATACAATAAACACAAAGAGTCGTGTGGTCCCTAAAAAACTCAAGTGGTGAACCATCAACGAACCCCGGGGGATCGCCGAGGAACTATCAGGGTTTAAAGGGTGTCTTCAGTACCCACGGAAAGATAAAAAAATACACTTACCCAAAGATTTTTTTGAAATCGGACCCTACTTTGAGCATAACAGACATCAATTTTTTACATTGGACATAGAAAAAGCAATTAAAGACAAAAAACCCCAACGCAGCAGCTGGCCCAGATCAATTCCCAGCGAAGCTTCTAAAAAATTGCGCACAGAGTTAAGCACCCCCCTGTATTTTGTACAGAAACTCCCTTGCGGAAGTCATGCGAAAAAAATTGAAATGTGCTAGAATTACCCCTTTTTACAGGGTAATCGAGGTAAAGCAAATAAATATAGACCTTTTCCCCAAACTCCCCAAACAAAAAACTCTTAGAGAAATTAATAGTGAAAGAAATAGCCTATATTGGAGGAAATGACAAAATTAACCAAGATCGTATGGCTTCCGCCCAGGCGCTCATGTCTTTACAATACTCGCCTCATAAAATATTCCAGAGCATTTAAACACAATAAAGATTTTTGATTTTACCTAGACTTCGAAAGGCTTTCGATAAAGTGGACCCGGGCATATGCTCCTAAATACAAAGCCGGGTATAGGGGAAAAAATTTTGAGTGGGGTTGCATTCTTCCCACCCCCGAGAACAATTTTGTAGCAGTTGATGGTGCAGGCCCCAGTGTCTGGAGTAAATAGTGGAGTACCACGGGGGTCTCCTCGCCCCCTACTCTTCCCATAAAAATTCCGATTCAACAAACAGTTAAACATCTCTTCGCCTCTTCGCGATGAACCCGTGTGTTTATAAGTGTCCTTAAAAGCCGACGCCGATTACTCCAAACTTCCCTTGCAGCGTTTTACTTGTGGGCAGAACAGAAAATATGCCTTTTAATAACAATAAAATTTGAACACCGATTTAAAAACATGACGAAGAACTACAATGGGTACACTACACGCACTGACGGATCTCACATTAACAATGGGAAACATGAAAGACCCGGGTTTTTCCCCTCAGCTGTGTTTTGCAGTTACTTTTCACTAATCAATGCCCGGACAAAGAAAGCACGAATCAGATGGCTGGATTTACCTTTTTCGGACCCGTGACACACTGCCCATGGACGCTCTAAAAGTCACTCGTTTTTGCCTTTGTTGAGTTTTGCTGTCAGTGTGGAGCCCTTGGAAGGTCAGAAAAACATCACCGAAGCGGGGCAGCGGTTTTTTACCAGAAAAATCTCTGCTTTTTCGAGCTTAGATTACTGGGAAGGTTAGAAAAAACTAAACCTGTTTCATTTGGAGAGACGCAGAAAAGGTTGCCATTTTTATATATCTAAAAATATCAATTTTGGCAGTACAAATAAAACCCTTTACATACTTTAAATTCATCAAAGACGGGGCCGACTCTCCCAATTGAGGGGGAAACCCCCCGAGCAGCCACCAGAGTCAAGACCTTGAAGAGAACCCCTTTTTCCCACAGGGGGGCCTCCCCTTTTAAATGCCTACCAAGACACCCTTTTGGACTAAAACCAAATGTTGGAGATTAAAAAATAAATTGATATATTTCTGCGGACAACCCCCGATCAACCCAAAGCTGCCCATTACCACCTCGGCGCCCAGCAACACTTTGTAGACTTTTGGCGCCAGAGGGGCAGAGGGAAAATGTACAGTGGCGGCGCACATCGTGGGCCCTGGGCACCAAATGTGTTTTGGGCCCTAGTCCCAGGATCCACAGGTGTTTGGTGTGTGTGGTGTGTGTGTAGTGGTTTTTGTGGTTGTGTTTTTCTGTGAGGGGTGTAGGTTTTCCGGTCAGTTAGAAAATGTGGGGTATGAATTTTTTTTTTTTTTTATATTTTTTTTTTTTCTGTTTTTGAGTTTTTGTTTTTTTGGCCTTTTTTTTTTGTTTTTCGTTTGTTTTTTTTTCTTTGCCCGTTTTTATAGATTTTTTTTATATTTTTATTAATATATATATAATTATAATAATATATATATAAATATATAATATTTAAATAAATTTAAATATAAATATATATTTATATTAAAATTTATATAAACTTTTTTTTTAATTTTTTTTTTTCTTTTCCCCTTCCCTTCTTCCTTTTTTCCCAATTGATTCCCAAAATTTTTTCCCAACTTTCTTCCTTTCTTTCCTCTTTTTCTTCCTTCTCCTTTTCCTCTTTTTCCCTCCTCCTTCCCCTCGATTCAATTTTTTTAATTTTTTCCCTTTTTTCAAATTCTAAATTTTTCTTTTTCTTCCCTCTTTTTTTATTTTCTTTTCCCCCTTTCCCCCCGCCCCCCTTTTTCCTTTTTTCCCCCTTTTTTTTTTTTCTGCCCCTTTTTTTCCCCTTTTTTTTTTCCCTTTAAATTGCAAATGTTTTTGGTTTTTGGGCTGTTGGGGTGTTTAAATGCTTTTTTAGTGGGTTGTGAAAGAGGGGTTGGTGGTGGTGATGGGTGTGGGGTGTATTGGTGGGTGTTTTGATAGCGGGGTGGGGGTGGGGTGGTGGTGGGTGGGGTGGTGGTGGGGGGGTGGTGGTTTTTTGGTGGGGTTTTGGGGGGGTGGTGGTGGTGGTGGGGTGGGGGTGGGGGGGGTTGGGGTTGGGGGTGGTGGTGGGGGTTGGGTGGGGGTGGTGGGGTGGTGGTTGGGGGGTGGGGGGTGGGTTTGGTGGTGGTTGGGTGGGGTGGTGGTGGTTGCTCCGTGTATTTTAAAGAAATGTTTTAATGAAAACACGCAGAAATATGGGTACCCCACACACACACACACAACACACACACACACACACCCACACCAAAACACACACACACCACACACACGCACACCTACGTAGATGAAAGATTAAATCCAATGTATCAGCGCAGAGGGCAAAAAAAAAAATAACATACAAAAAAAACTCAAAAACAACAACAATTGCTTTGGGGAAAAAGGGGGGAAAACAAAAGTGTATTTTTAAATAAAAAAATTTTAACACTAACAAGCGACATATTTTATTATTTTCCTGGAAATTATTTACGGGAAAATTTAAAACGGAGTAGGGTGAAGGGGGATGGGGGGGGGAGGAGGAGGAGGGGAGGAGGAGGAGGGGGAAAAGGATTTCAAGGATTTTACATAGGAAAAACAACACCCAGATACCATTGATCCATAGCAAGAGTATCTGCGAGCTACTATACTAACTATCAATCTTTTAAGAAAGCGTTGGAAAAAGAACCATTTCCCCCAAAAAAGGTAGGAAAATGGAAGTTTCAGTGCAGAATGATAGGAAGAAAAATACTACTACAATACCCACCACTACAACTAACGATACGGGGGACTAATCCCAATTTTCATACAATACCCCTTTTCTTTACGTGCGCGTCAAATCGTTTTGGGGGGAATGTAGTTATTTTGTGGTCCGACCAAAAATTGCTGGTAATTTTTCCCTCGATCAACGCTCTAACATTTAAATAATTTTTACGGAGACGGGATGCAAA
This sequence comes from Chionoecetes opilio, assembly GCA_016584305.1. NCBI lineage: Eukaryota > Metazoa > Arthropoda > Malacostraca > Decapoda > Majidae > Chionoecetes > Chionoecetes opilio. The sequence continues at coordinate 9,809 of JACEEZ010000777.1, read as the reverse complement.
GTTGACCGGGTTTTAGTTTTAAACCCTTTTTCGTGCATTGAGTTGAAAGCTCGAAAGGTTTTTTGTTTAAAGCTCAAAAACCCTTTTGATCTTAAAAGGGTTTTTATCAAGCCCCCCGGATTCTAGATCCTTAAGGGAAAAAATATTAAATTTCCCCAGTCTTTATAAAATGAATTTAGATAGATGGAATTTTTTTTGGTTTTCTTTTTTGCATGATTCCAATTTTGGCTGATCTTTTTTCGAAACAGGGGGACCCAAATTTATCGGCATATCCAAAGGGGGCCTAACCCCAAGGACGGTATAATTTGTACATTCGGAGTTTTTGTTTTAAAGTTACGTTAAAAGCCCAAAAATCATTTTGCCTTTTTCTGGCAGCTAGGCAAGCGGATGGTTTTCAATCATTACTGAGATGACACCTAAATCCTTTCCTGTGTACTTCAGTAACGATTTTTTTTGCATTTGAAATTATATTTTTAGGCTACGTTTCCCATATGCATTACTTTACATTTTTTTGATTTAATTTAAAAAGCCATTTTTCACTCCCAACTGAAGTTTTTTCGAAATCCCTTGTTGAGTTCGCAGTTTTCTCTAGTATATGATTTACCGCCAAAATTGGTGTCATCTAAATTTTTATTTTGGACAAGTCCCCCCAGCCCAAACGTGATATATATCAAAAAAGAGTATGGGGACCCCAAAACCGAGCCCCCGGGGGAACCCCATAGTAATATCTAACCCAAACAGATGCTGCCCTTTATTACTACCCCTTGTTTCGATTTGAAAAACCAAACGCCAATCCAGAACATAATTTCTCTCCCAACCATGTGCCCCCCTTTGCTTGGTACAGTGCTTATGGGAACTGTATCGAAGGTTTCGAAAATCAAGGGATTTTAATCGTGGGGAATTTTAGGTCCCAGTTTGAATAAATCAATTAAAAAAAAACCAAAATTTGTTAAAAGGTCTCTTATTTTGAAATCCAGCCGGGAGTTTAGATTTAGTTATTTTTTTCGGGAAAAGACACTATTTACCCGCAAATTTTTTTTAAATAGTTTTTAAAAATCACGGACGTTAGACAATTGGGCGAAATTACTTTCGAGGTCTTTCTCCCTTTTTTGAATACGGGGTAAAATTTGCTAATTTCCCCATATAGGAACATTTTTGCACTTAGCGATTTATTGAAAAAAATCTTTTAAGGGGAGCGAAAGTGACGTGACCTTCGCGAATAGTGCGGCGAATTTTGTCCACCCCCCCCCGGATTTTTTGGGCAAATTTTAGCATTACTTTTATATTTCGGCTACTGTTATCTCCCTATTTTCCTCTACCCTTCGAGTCCCGCAACAGTTTTCTGGTTCTGGTAAAGGGGTTTCCCTCTTTTAATAAATACCGCATTAAAGTATTCATTGATACGAACGCCATAATCTTTTTACACATACCAAGATATTTTATTTTCTTTTTAGTGGCCCAATACTGTTTTTACGTTTTTTTTTCTCGAAAAATTTAAAGAACCTTTTTGGGTTTTATTTTCTTCCTTTTCAAATTTTTGTGGGAGGAGGGGGAGGAGGAGGAGGAGGAGGGGGAGGAGGAAGGGGGGGGAAAACGAAAATGTGTTTAACAGTTTTGGGGTCACCATATGCATGGCAAGCGGTGTGAAATAGGGCCAATATTTGACCCTTGTTGATCTTTTAGCAATGACACTCCCCGCACTCAACCCCCTTTCCACCCAGAGCTTTTTTATACCCGGGGAGGCGTGTGTGTGTGTGGCGTTGTGTGGTGGGTTGGGGGGGGTTTAAAAAATGAGACTGCCGCATATTTTTCAATGTTGTGTTAGAAAAGTTGTTGTATTGTTTTTGTATTATTGATTTTGGGCATAAATTGAGTTTTAAAATTGTAGTTTGTTTTGGTTCAATTCTTTTTATTTTTTTCAATTTCACTAGTCACACACCCCACCACACACACACACACACACACACACACACACCACCCAAAAATAAAAAATAAAACAATATTAAAAATAGATTAAATACCAGTATTTACAAAATAAAGCTACTACTACTACTACAATATGCTACTATATACTACTAATTATAATAATAATGTAATAATAATAAAGGAAAGATAATTGTTATAACAGCTAAAAAACAATAATTTTCATGGAAATAATTATATTTCTAATAAACATAAGCATACAACATTCCTGCTTGATAAAAACCCTCCCCCCTATTTGTTCGAAACACAAAATATTTTTTCCGAACCCTCCAAAGGGGGGCAATTTGTATGCAAATATCGACCATTATGAAAATTTTTGAAACGTTGCCTTTTAAGACGGCGCGGGGAGGAGGCGGGGCGACGTGCAGCACACAACACCACAACTCCCATTAATTAAAAAAAGCACCCGCAATTCGTGGGGAAAGTGTAGTTTTGTTACTTTAAAACTCGTCCCCGCAGGTGAAAAACATTAGCACATAAAAAAATTTTTTTTCCCCAACAGGGGGAGGAAAGGTTTTAGTAAGGGAAAATAAGCCTGGACAGGGTATTTAGTTGTGATGAATGTTTGTGTTGTTGGTGTGTTTTTGCCCTTTTACCTTGTTTTCCCCTTTGTTTCCCCGTTTCTCACTGTCCCTTGCTTTTCCCAACTGTCCCGTTCCCTAAATGGTCCCTTGCCTCCCTAGTGTCCCCTTTCCCCCCTCGTGTCCCCTTTCTTCCCCCTTTGTCCCCTTTCTTTCCCCACCTGTCCTTGATCCCCACGTGTCCCTTGTCTCCCAAGTGTCCCTTCCCCTACGGTCCCTTCTTCCCCACGTGTCCCTTTTCTACCTGTCCCTTTCTTCTCTCGTTGTCCCTGCTTTCCCCACGGCCCTTGCCCCCCAGTGCCCTTGCCCCTAGGGGTCCCCTTTCCCCCTACCTGTCCTTGCTTCCCCAAGTCCCTTGCTTTTTTCGTTGTCCCTGCTTTTCCCCACCGTCCTTGCTTCCCCACCTGTCCCTTGCTTCCCACCTGCCCCCTTTTTTCCCCACGTGCCCCCTTTCTTCCAACGTCCCTTTTTTCTCTCGTTTTCCTTCTTCCCCAACCCGTCCTTTCTTCCCTACCGGGCCTTGCCTCCCTAAATGTACCTTGCCCTACTTGTCCCTTGCCTCCCTAAGTGTCCCTTTCCTCCCAGGTCCCCTTCTTCCCTACCCGTCCCTGCTTTTCTCGTGTCCCTTTCTTCCCCACGTGCCCCCGCCCCAGTGTCTCTTGCCCCCCTAGTGTCCCCTTTCCCCCCTACCTGTCCCTTTCTTCCCTAATGTCCCTTTCTTTTTTCGTTTTTTCCCTTGTTCCCCCTACCGTCCCTTTCCCCCCTACCTGTCCTTTTCTCCCTACCTGTCCTTGTTTCCTACGGTCCCCTGCTTCCCTAACGTCCCCGCTTCTCTCGTTGTCCATTTCTTCCCCACCTGTCCTTTCTTTCCCTACCTGTCCCTTGCTTCCCTAACTGTACTTTGCTTCCCACCTGTCCCTTGCTTCCTAACTATCCCTTGTTCTCTGTTTTTCCCGCTTTTCCCCAACGCCCCCCTTGCTTCTTCGCTGTCCCCTTGTTCCCTAAATGTGCCGCGGGGAAAGGGAAAGGGGCCCGGCGAGTCTATTGTGTGTGTGATTAAGGGCGGGGGTGAAGGGGGCGGTTTTGGACCAGGGAAAAAGAGAAGAGGAGGGAAGAGAAGAGTGGTTGTACCAGGGGAAGAGAGAAGAGTGATGCTTGTACCGGGAGGAGAGAGAAGGTGATTTTTACCCGGGAGGAAAGAAGAGGGGGGGAAAAGAAAGAGGCTTATAGGGGGCGAGAGAAGGTGATGGTTTTACCCAGGGAGGAGGAAAGTTTCACAAAAAAGAAAAAAAAAGGGGGAGTTTTTTAATAGGGGGGGAAGAAAAGGGGATGTTTTTTAATTGGGAGGAAAAAAAAGGTGATGGACAGGAAGAAAAAAAGGGGATGTTTTTCATCCTGAGGAAAAAAAGGAGGATGTTTTTATAAAGAGGAAAAAAAAAAATGATGTTTTTCTAAAAATAGGGACATTAAAAGGGTGTAACAGGAATAGGTACCGCTTAGGTGAACTAAGGGGGGGGGGAGGGAGAGCCACCGAGACCTCCCGTAGCTTCAGACATTGAGACTTTCTTATGCTAGAGCAAAGAAATTTTAATGTCTGGCGGAGAACTGAGCTGGAATAGTACCGAGGGCGCCACCGGAGGGCTTGAAAGACAGGCTGGGAAAGTGGACGACATGGCTAGAGGGACATTGGGTGCGCTGAGGATGTCACTGTGAAATAGAAGGAATATCACGACCCTGTATAGCAAGAAATAGGAGGAATATCGACCTGTATAGCAGGACATAGGAGGAATATCGACCTGTATAGCAATAAATAGGAGGAATATCGAACCTGTATAGCAGGAACTAGGAATATCACGACCCTGTATAGCAAGACATAGGAGGAATATCTCGACCCTGTATAGCAAGAAATAGGAGGAATATCGACCCTGTATAGCAAGACATAGGAGGAATATCGACCCTGTATAACAAGAAATAGGAATATCACGACCCTGTATAGCAAGACATAGGAGGAATATCTCGAACCTGTATAGCAAGAAATAGGAGGAATATCACGACCCTGTATAGCAAGACATAGGAGGAATATCGACCCTGTATAGCAAGACATAGGAGGAATATCAAAACCCTGTATAGCAGGACATAGGAGTAATATCACGACCCGTATAGCAGACATAGGAGGAATATCGACCCTGTATAGCAAGACATAGGAGGAATATCGATCCTGTATAGTAGGACGTACGAGGAATATCAATCAATCAATCAATCATTGGGGGCATACACCGGGGGGCGCGTCGCCTCGCCCACCCTACGACGCCACTCCCGGGGGTCACCACGCGCGAGCTCCCATGCAGGGCTCCTTTCCCATACCAAGCAGCTTCGACAAGAAACATCAACTTGCCCCAGCCACGAGCCTTGTGGGCGACCCCTTGGCCTCCTCCACGCCGGATTGTCTCTACAGATACAACCTGATGGGAAGGATCGGTTTCAGGGTAGCGTGCCACATGCCCATATAGCCGAAGTTGGCGCTGACGGACTATGCAGGTAATAGGCCTCGATTCAGTCTCATGGTGCAATCGCTGATTTGACACGTAATCATCCCAGCGATACCAATGATTTGCGAAGACACTTATTACCAAAGGCATGATTCGTCTCTTCAAGTCACTATTTAGTGTCCATGTCTCACAACCATAGAGTAAGACAGGGATCACAAGCGACTTGAAGATCCGGATCTTTGTCCTCCTGCACAGGTACCGACAACGCCAAATACTCCCGCTGAGCGAGTCCATAACACTGTGGGCTATGCCAATCCGCCGTAAGGCTTCTTGAACGTGACCCGCCGTCATTATGGGACTGCGCTACCAAGGTATGTAAAACTTTCCAAGATCTCAATGTCCTCGCACACGCATGAACAGACTGTACTGCTTCATCTAGTAAGTCTCCAAACACCTGGACCTTGGTCTTGAGCCAGGAGACCTCAAGTCCCAAAGGCTTTGCCTCCTCGTGCAGCGCCTCGAGAGCCATCACCAGGACCTCCAGCGACTCAGCAAAGATTACTGCATCATCGGCAAAAAACAAGATCAGTGATCCTGGTGCTGCCGACGGATGCTCCACAATCACTTTGATCTACAACCTGTCCAATACCCAGTCCATACAAGCGTTGAAAAGTGATGGGGCAAGGACGCACCCTTGCCTCACTCCTGTATTCACAGGAAAGAAGCTGGATACACCTGCCCCACACTTCACAGCACTCTCAGTCCCAGAATACAGACCAGTTATCAAACAATAGTCCTGCAGGAATCCCTCGAAGTCGCAGAAGATCCCAGAGTGACTCACGATGCACTGAGTCAAAACGCCTTCTTGAGATCAACATAGGCTGCAAGCATCCCCTGTCGAAACTCACGTCGGCGTTCCACTAGGACACGAAGCGCTAGGATACGGTCCGTTGTTGACTTACCAGGCGTGAACCCAGACTGCTGAGGTCTCTTATGCTTCACCAGATGGACTGCGAATTCGTATCAGCAATAGATGGGCAAGCACCTGCCTGGTACGCTGAGCAGTGTAATACCGCGGTAATTGTTGCAGTCCTGACGGTCCCCTTCCTTTACAGATAGGACGACCAGCCCCCTTTTCCAGTCAGGAGGAATGGTACCTGATTGCCACACGGCAGTCAGGACAGCATGCAACCCGCGGATCATGGCCTCACCCCCAGCTTTGAGCAGCTCCGCACTGATATTACAAACACCAGCTGCCTTTCCACCCTTCAACTTTGCTACAGCCTCTCTGACTTCGTTAAGAGAGGGTGCGGTTTCGTCAATGGGAGGATCAGCATCCCTGCTTGTAACCCAGTGGTGTGAAGCTGCTCATTTGGAGGGTCCACCTTTCCTATGGAGGACTATCACGACCTGTATAACAAGACAAGATGAATATCACAACCCTGTATTAGCAAGACATAGGATGAATATCACGACCCTGTATAGCAAGAGTCTGGTTTAGAGACACGGTGTATGGTGTGGGTGTGAGAGTTAGACGTTACGCTATTGAAAGAGGCGCAGAAGGAGCATTTTATGTATATACATTGGAAGGGCAGGATGAAATGGGACACGTTGGAGTAAGAAATAAAAACTATATCTAGGAAAGGAGGTTACTGGAGCGAGAATGGTTGAGGGAAAAAAGGATCGAGCTGAGTAAGCGCTTCAGTGATTGAAATTGGCTTCCACGGCTCGATTGACAGCAAATCGCTATACAGAACGTCGCTGTGTTCTCTTTTTTTTCTCTTTTGTTCAATGTTAGTCATGAGAGCTGCGTGGGTACGCGTGTGTGTGTGTGTGAGTATATGTGGGTGTGGTGGGTGTGGGTGTTGTGTAGGGGGGGGGGCGGTGTGTGAAGGAGGGGGTTGGTGGTCTGTGTGTGTGTGTGTGTGTGTGTGTGTGTGTGTGTGTGGTATGAATATGCTACGATTTTATTAGTATTACCATGGGCGTACTGAAGTATCGTTGGGTGGAATTAAGTCAACCCCTGGCCAGGTTAATGGTGTATGGAAAGCGTGTTTTGTTGATAAAGTGTAAGGGTGGCGATGGATATGGTCAGGGAAAAACATGGGTGTATTGTGCTTTTTGTGTGGTGTGGTGTGTGTGTGTGTGTGTGGTGTGTGTTTTGTGTGTGGTGTGGTTTTGTGTTTGTGTAGTGTATGTGTGGTGTGTGTGTGTGTGTGTGGGTGTGTGTGTGCGGGTGTGTGGGTGCTCTGTGTGTGTGTGTGGGTGCTCTGTGTGCGTGTGCGGTGTGCGTGTGCTTTGTGCGTGTGTGCGGGTGTTATGTGGGTGTGGATATGATAATTAGGTTATTATTATTATTTATCTTAGGATAATACTTGACTTCACACACCACACACACCGAAATACTCTTGCTCAAAAGGGATAGTAAACGCCAACAATTGTCATGAAAAATCCCCGGAGCAAGTGGGGATCAAACTCGTGACAACATAATGGCCAGACACACCATTAAACCACTAGACCACGTAGACCGTGTGTGTGTGTGGGAAGAAACAAGGTGGTGTTTGGGGAGAGGGGAGAGAAGAGAGAGAGAGAGAAAGAGAGAGAGAGAGAGAGAGAGAGAGAGAGAGGGGGAGAGAGAGAGAGAGAGAGAGAGAGAGAGAGAGAGAGAGGGGATGGAGAGAATGAGAGAGAAGGGGAAAGAGAGAAAAAAGAGAGAGAGTGAGGAAAGGGAGAGAGAGAGAGGAGAGAGAGAGAGAGAGAGAGAGAGGAAGGGGAGAGAGAGAGGAGAGAGAGGAGAAGATAAGATACTTTGATCCATCTAGACACTTTGCAAGTCCCAAAACTACAAGGTTATTGACTATAAAAGTGCCACCGCACCAGGACGAATTTGGGGACCGAACACTGAACCGAATGGCGCAGGGACTCTGCAAACCAGTCCGTGATTCTACAAACCGAGGCAGGCAGGCAGGGCAGCAGGCAGGCACACAGGCAGACACAGACAGAGAGAGAATTGACTTGGCAAGTCAAGTTTGCTGCCCAGAAGACCCAGGCCATAGTTTAATCACGTTCGAGGGAGGACCCCAGGCTACTCGAGGGGAAGCTGAAGTTTGGGGACGATACCCTTGCCACCAAGAACTCCATCATTATCCTAGGGGTGGAGGTTGACTCCAGGCTCCGCTTTGACCGCCACCTGGAGACAGTGGCGCGTCGAGCCTCCCTGAGGGTGACTCTCCTGCGCCGAGTAAGGCACCTGCTCGACGCTGACGGCCTCATTAGGCTGTATAAGGCCCAAGTGAGGCCCGTCATGGAGTACAGTCCTCTCACCTGGGGTGATAGTTGCCCAGTGCCACCTGTCACTGCTGGACAAAGTGCAGAGGCGTGCTGAGGCCTCATACACCAACCGACGACCAATATCACATGGAACGTCGCCAGCGGCAACAGTGGCAGCAGCAGCAGCGACGACAACAACAACAACATCAGCTGCAGCTCCAACAACACCAGCAACAACAACAACAACGACTACAGCATTAGCAGTGGCGGGATGATCCCCGCTCCCAGCTTGACAGCCTGGGGCACCGGAGGAGAGTCGGTGCCCTCACAGTGTTGCACAAGGCCCAGGTGCAACACTCTTCCCCCCTTGCAGGGCTTCGGGTCCCGTGGGGAGGTCAGAGCGCGCTACCCAGGACGGTAGCGTCAGGTGATCTCCTCCCGAGGCCCCGGGGGACCCCACACCGTGATGGGCCAGCGAGCCTTTACTTGGGCCCCGGCGACACTGTGGAACCTCCCCGGTTGAGGTGGATGTCGGGCCAGGAACACCCAGCAGGTGAAGGTGGCGGCCCACAAATGGTGCCACTTACACCCGCCTTAGTGCCCGTAAGGCGTGACACAGTGTCGTGTCAATAGTGACACACATTGACACAGTGTACGTGTAAATAGTGCGCCTGAAAAGGGCCTGTGACTGACAGTGACCCTCAGCCTGTAACACTATATATTTAGTTATTATCCTATAAGGCATAGTTTTCGGATAGATGTCCCCGGGCAGGGGAAATCTTTAGCTTCTGCCAATCATTGCCCCTTTACCAACCTCTTGCTATTGTGCCCCATGTATACCATGATGTCAGGAGTTTAATTTTTAAAAAAAAAAAAAGAGAGAGAGAGAGGGGCGGGTTTTGGCGGTATTTAGCGGGGCTGTGGAAAAGAAAGGCTGGGTGGGATAGGATTGATAAATTTATTTGGACAAAAAGTACATACAGACTCATAGTGCTAAGGCCTACTTAAGAGAGACACATAAGAGGGGGGATATACGTTGTCCAAAGGACGGGGTATGGGGCCTAGGCAGTCCCGCCCTGAGCATACTGATCAAACGTACAATACAAAACTCCATAAAGGGGACAGGGAAAGACTTACATAAAAAGTTTGGGCTGTCCAGGATTTTACATAAATAACTACCATTACATTACATCTAAAAAACATATTTTTCTGTTGCTTTACTTGTTTAATTTCAGCCTATATCTTTACTATGAGGATCCCATATAGTATATTATATATAAAAACACAAATATATAATATAAATTATATAATTAATATATATATTATAGGAATTTAGTATATAATGTTAGACGGCCCGAGTGAAAATTACAGGGTCCGAGCCGCGGGTAACCAGAAAAAAATTAATAAAGCAAAAAAAAGCAAGAAGAAAAGACTAGAAATTTTTTTTTTCAAAAAAAATAAAAAAAGGGGCCCAGTTCCCCCAAAA
>JACEEZ010000774.1:0-12178 GCA_016584305.1 Chionoecetes opilio | reverse complement strand
GGACCTTTTTGGGGGCCCATGGGTTTGTATGCCCCTTGCATAGGTGATGTAGAGTGGTCGTACCCCCCCTTCGGGGGGGTTGTAAAGGGGATGATATTAGGAGTCAGGGCAGTACTCCCAAAACTACAGTAGGTGTATCTTTACGCACGTCCATCCCTTCTGCTCAGAAATTGATATTTTAGCCGGGGGGAAACGCCCACTGACTCTAGGACTCATTGGAACTGCGAGTTCGCTTCTGAGACCCTTATTAGGATGGGATTCTGGGAGCCTCTTAGAGGAGAAGTCACTATTGTCATATTTTCCCGCGAGGGGCATGCACTACACGAGGGTGGTTGGAGGCTCATTATGAAAAGATCAGCAGACTCCACAGGTCGCAGGTCAATAGCGAAAACTTATTCTTCACTTGGATGAAGGATTAGGTAGAAGAGAATTGGTGGGGGAACTGCAGCAGGCTGTTAGGATCTTAGGTGAAGAAACAGCAGCCATCGCGGAGCGTAGGTCCGCTTCCTCCCCCGCCTGCTTGTCTGTGGGAAAGTTCTCTTCTGGCGCCCCAAGACTGAAAAATTGGGGAAAGTTGGCCAAATAAAAGATGTCTTCTTCTAATTTGTAAGTCCCACACTGTCGAGAACTCGGTGGGTGATCAGCACGGCAGTGAAAGCAGTAGGGAGTTGACGTACAGTCAGCTGTGACATGGGAATCCAACGCCGAGCATCGACTACAGCGAGGAGGGGATTTACAAAAATTTTTGCCGTGCCCAAAGCTGTAGCACTCATAGCACTGCATAGGGCGGTCGATAAAGGCTTTTATCCTGAGAGACTGGGGACCGATCCTGATGGAATCGGGGAGACTTGATCCGTTAGAAGGTGATAATGATCATGTTTTTGCTTCCTCTGACCTTATAGACCTGTTGAAAACTCTTTCCGGGCACATGTTTAGTATTTCTGCCTCCGAAAACTCAAAGAGGTAGTAGTTGTAGATTACGCCTTTGTTGTGTAACGCGAGAAATTACATTAATAGGGGAAGAGATGAAATAACACATAAGTATCAATAAGCTAACGAGGAATTTTCCTCCACGCCTCATTCCTGAATCACTGGTTAGGCTTATATTTTAAACCAGTATAATTAGACACGTAGCAAAAACGAGGTGAGAACGGGATTCTGGGTTTTAGAAAAATTTTTGAAGCAGCTCGACGTTCGTTGAGTTAAGTCGCCTGTGGGGAGGTGATATTCTCCCCTTGGTAAAGGGTCCCAAGGTAGGATGCTGTTGGCGGACCGGGGGGCCAAGCGCTCACAAATTAGCAGAGGGGGCAACCACAACATGTCACAGCCAGCCGTGTGGGACAAGGAAAAAGAAGGAAATAGAAAATAAGTGAGAGGGAAACAGTTGGAAGGGGGATAGACTACGTATACATTATATTAGGATAACGACTTGAGCATTACATGTGCGTATCGTTAAGGGGTAACAGTGCGACTGAAGTTACCAAAGATAGTAAACTTATATTAGGATAACGACTTGAGCATTTCGCGTGCGTATCGCTAGGAGGGAAGGAAGACTTAATATTAAGATAACTTGTGAATGTATAATAAACTACATAATGGAGACAGAAAAGAGTTAAATATTTTTATAATTAGAAATATATATTAACGCGTTATCATTCTGTTTTCAACCCAGTCCTTACATATTTTTTTAAATCTTTTATTTTGTTCAATCATATTTTTTCCCACTTAATGTGGGTGGTGGCAGCGGAGTAACCAGGACGTAGAGTACACCCCCAAGGTGGGCATACATATGGTAACAAAGGTGAAAGATGGTCAAAAAGACCATTACTTTTTGGTGGCAGCGGTTTGGATCCATTCGATGGTATCCGCGTACCCACGACCCAAAACTAACCCCTTGTTATTTAGTTTTTTTTTGTCAAGTGCCAGTTACCTAGTGATCACATACTGTACAGTATGGTGTGTATAGAGTATAGGTGTACAGAGTACCGTTAGTGATTATGACTAGTTCGCTCAGACCGTGGAGGAAGATGATACAAACGTAACAGTAGGCCCGGGTTACCCACATGCTAACATAGACGCTGATAAAGACATTAGTGATGGCCTGGAAAAGCCGAAGCGGAGTAGTGAAAGGGTGCGGCATAAAAATACGCACCCCCCAGACCCGCTGTTGAAATGAAAGTGATGGGGGTTTAGCGCGTATGCAGTGTGTTTATGGGTGATGTAGGATGCGTGAAGGTAGTGTGGATGGGGTGATGTGACACTACATCCACGTGTGGATGCAGTGTGGAACGATGCCGAGTGGAAGTGGATAGTGATGTGTGTGGAAGTGGATGGATGATGAATGTGTGGATAGGGGGCTTGTATTCCACACTTAACCTAATGTAGGGCAGGATGTCATGTAAAGGTGCGGTAAGGTTAGGTTACCGTACCTTACGGTTAGATTAACATTAGGATAGAGGTAACAGCTCATGTAGAACTAGACGCCCTACAAGTAAGCAACTTTACGGGTTGTCGTGGCAGTATAATAGCCCCCTTTAGAAAAGTTGCGTTAGAGTGGTAGTTTAATGGAGGAGGAATTTGTACACTAACACCATCTTGAGAGAGGAGGCAGTGAAGAGATACGTGCTTATTATAATGACAGAAGTGTAATCTCTCGTGAGAGAGATTAATTTTCACCACTTTCTCTAGTGAGAGAGAAAGAGAGAGAGATGAATGTCCCTAGAAAGATGTAAAGGTTAGAAATTCTTGCTTTAGAGGGTGCACACAGATTGCACTGAACACTAAACCCGCTAGGTTGTCGTTAGCCCCAAAGGATGTGCTTGGCTCTGAGTTTTTGCTCGTTGGGTGAATAGACGCAGGAGTATGTATGCCTCCCCAAAGGAGGTGAGCCTTATCCAAGTATTGAGGGTATGGAGTAAATCCGGTCGTGATTTCTCCCTACGCCCTACGCGTTTTTAGTGGGGTAAAAGAAAATAAACCATTGCAGACTAGAGGGACGAGTCCAGTTGCGACTCTATAGGGTTTCGGCCTTAACAAATAAGAGAGGAAGTGAGAAGGTTCTCATTTCAAGGTAGTAGAGTCATCACTTTTAGAGTGGGTATTCCCCAAACTGGTCAAATCTACTCTGGGTGAGGGAAGTGATAATTTAAGAATACATACTATTCATTTTGTTGTAAATTTGTTGGAAGAATGGAATGTGGGGGATGAGAATATTTGTTTGTGAGTGATAAGAAAATCCTAAGAAAATTTATATGAAATTTGTGTGATGGATTTGAAAATTTTTTTTTATTTTTAGTTAGATACCCGGTAGGATGCTTGATGAAGGACTGAGGCATAAGGAATTTTTTTTTGGGGGGAAGAAGCTATGTAACGCGATAAATTACATTAATAGGGGAAGGGGATGAAATAACACATAAGTATCAATAAGCTAACGAGGAATTTTCCCTCCACGCCTCATTCCTGAATCACTGGTTTAGGCTTTATTTTAAACCAGTAGTAATTAGACACGTAGCGAAACGAGGTGAGAACGGGGATTCTAGGTTAGAATAATTTTAGAAGCAGCTCGACGTTCGTTGAGTTTAAGTCGCCTGTGGGGAGGTGATATTCTCGCCCTTGGTAAAAGGTCCCAAGGTAGGATGCTGTTGGCGGCCCAGGGGGCCAAGCGCTCACAAATTAGCAGAGGGGGCAACCACAACATGTCACAGCCAGCCGTGGGGAGGACAAGGAGAAAAAAAGGGAAAATAGAAAAATAAGTGAGAGGGAAACAGTTGGGAAGTGGATAGACTACGTATACATTATATTAGGATAACGACTTGAGCATTACATGTGCGTATCGTTAAGGGGTAACAGTGCGACTGAAGTTACCAAAGATAGAAAAACTATATTAGGATAACGACTTGAGCATTTCGCGTGCGTATCGTAGGAGGGAAGGAAGACTTAATATTAAGATAACTTGTGAATGTAAAATAACTACATAATGGAGACAGTAAAGATTTAAAATATATTAAAATTAGAAATATGTATTAACGCGTTATCATTCTGTTTCCAACCAGTCCTTACATATTTCTTAAATTTTTTATTTTTTGTCAATCATATATTTTTCCCACTTAATGTGGGTGGTGGCAGCGGAGTAACCAGGACTGTAGAGTACACTCCCAAGGTGGGCACTACATAATGGTAACAAAGGTGTAGATGGTCAAAATGAACACTACAGCTGGTATTAAATTTTGGATGAGGTTTGATGGTATAAAAAATACTGTCTTCGGTGATGGGCATGTGGAAGAGCATCTGAGCCTGAGTAAGGTCCTTGGCTCGGATTAGAACGTCTGCCATACCTTTTCAGGTGGCCTTCCGGGATCATTCCAATTTCTTTCTCTAAATACCGCGCGGCAAGGAAAAAGTTGCCACCACTTTCCTTATAATAAGCCACGTACCAAGAAGGGGTAGGGCTGTGGCGGACAGGTGGAGTAGATGATGTAGTTTCCTCAAAAGTGTTGGGGATGTAGTCATCAGGGCCGTTTCCAACATTTACAGAGCGAATGAGTTCGGCTCTGTAATGTCTCGCTCCAATTTCCATCTTTGTGACTTCCTCATAAGCAGAGGAAGCGTTATCTGCTGCAGCAAAATTTATGTAGCACCTATTTGTTCGTCCATGGTCATCATAAATAAGTCGGATGCGGCGAACCACACCATAAGCCTTAAAAATATCATGTATTGCTCTGTAAGTCAATGCCGGGACACATTGGACAGAAGCAAGGGTGTCCAACGTAGAAGTGCCCCTAGGGCCAGGCTCGTCTCACAATCCCTGTCTGCGTTCCCCTTTAAAATGGGGACCGCCAGAAATAGTCCAATCAATTTTGCGCGTTTTTTTCCCCTAACCCACCACAAATTGCAATAGAAACAAAAACAATATTTTTATGAAACCTGTTGATCCCCAGAACAAATATATGAAATTTACTCAATTCTAATGAGTGGATCAATTATTTTTTTCAGATTGAACGGAGCCGTGAACGAGAGGTGGAGTGACGTTGCAGTGAGAAATTGGATCGGTGTGCAGAGGACAGTTCAACGCTGCGGTCATTGTGAATGTAAGGAGTATTATATTTAATGTAGGATTGTTTAAGGTTTTTTTTTTATTTAAAGTTTAACAAAAAAAAATTCTGTAACATTTTTAACATTAAATTTTCAACAAATTTTTTTTTTAACATTTCAATTTTTTTTAAATTTATTAGTACCAATTTGGGCCGTAAACCCCCTTACCCGATTAACTTAAAAAAACTTGGGGAGTATACGCTGCGGTCATTGTGAAAAGTTAGGAGTATTATATTTAATGTAAGATTGTTTAAGGTTTTATTTTTATTTAAAGTTTTAACAAATTTTTTTTTTTTACATTTTTTAACATTAAATTTAATTTTTTTTTTTTTTTTAACATTTTTAATTTTTTTTTAACATTTCATTAGTACCAATTTGGGCCGTTAACCACTTACCCGATTAACTTTAAAAACTTGGAGAGTATACTGTATTGTGTATTTTTATGAACATGTATATGAAAAATGTACATTATAGTCGGAAAAAAGAGGGAACAAATGTAATCCCAAATTTCCTCTCTTTTCAGCAACATGGGTGACTGCGTCTTCTGTAAGAACCCCTCTCCTGTGATCCAACCAGTACACTGACGGATAAAGGTTGTACGAGGATCAAAGAAGCTGGAAGTGAGCGTGGTGAAGAAGTCCAAGTCCATCCAGGACAGGCAGTTTTATACAGATTGCCGGGGGTGTTCTGTAATGTGAGAGACATTGAACTTTCTCTGAAGCGAAAACATGTTTCGTCTGATGCAGACAAAAGGGGGGTGCCTTCGTTCTTTGGATTCAGCGTTTGACTACCCAATCAGTGTCTTTTCTGTGGTAATCCTGACAAGTACCAGGGGAGGAAAAAGGATCATATGTTGATCCATGTTAAGAAAATTCGACTTCCAAAATCATGTGTCGACTGCCTGTGAAAACGATTAGACAATTGGTCAGATACAGTGAGGAGCGAATTGCAGTTGTTGGCGATCTACACGCAGCAGATGCGGTATACCATAAAAGTGGGGCAGTACTAACTTTCGTACAAAGAAACGTTACCAATCAAATTCCAATCGGAAGAGGCGTTCCCTTTATCCAAAAAGCAGAAGTTTGGGTCGACCTAAGGACCAAATCAGACATGAAGCGTTCCTGAAGGGGGCAAAGTACCTAGAAACACTCGTTTGTGAGTTAGCGCATATCCTCCTTCTTTGTTCGAAACTAAATATGCCTTGCTCTCCGCCAATAAGCCAGCGTTAGCCTCAGCAATCAAAACCTTGGCACCTGCCGATACTATACAACCATCCCATATACAATACTAGATGGCGGTGCCCTATTGCAGCGCATACCGTGGCAGTCAGGTGAACAGTACAAATAATATTCTTGACCGCTACCTGAAATATGTTAGTAGGCACTACGGGCATGCTATCGTCGTGTTGATGGCTATCGTCAAGGTCCCTCAACGAAAGGGCTGTGCTCATCAAAAAAGGGGTGAGCGATCATCAGTGAAGGTATCTTTTTCTGAAACCATGACGCTTACTGTCAAGAAGGAAGAGTTTCTTCGGAACAAGAATACAAGCAACAATCATAGACAAACCTTGGTTTAAAAAACTGGAAGAATCTCATTGTGAAGTGCTTCATGCGAGTGGAGATGCGGACCTATCATAGCAACAAATGCAGTTCGTAGTTCTTCAAAATCCAACACTGTTCTTGTTGGCGAAGACACTGACTTGTTGATACTACTGTGCTATTATTTCAGCAAGAATAGTGCGCCCCAAGTCTCTATTTAAAGTCGGAGCCCAAAAGGGGTTCATTGAATCCAAGACAATACTTGGACATTGGGAAAATCAGAGAGGCTCTGGGTGAGATGTGTGTGAAAACATTTCTTCATCCATACATACCTGGGATGCGGACACGACATCAAAGGGTCTTTGGGATCGGCAAAGGCAATGGACTCAAACTGTTCAAGGACAATGATATGTTCCGGCAAGCGGCCCTAATTTTCGGCAATGAATACTCAACACAGGATGAGATCATTGCTGCAGGAGACAGGCAATGGTTTGTGTGTACGGAGGGAAACCATCAGACAATTTAAACGAATTGGAGTAGTAAAATTTCATGCTAAGGTACAACAAACAGAACAGAATTGCACCACGGGTACTTCCGCCAACGAGCTCAGCTTCCAAATATCACAGCCTACGGGTATTCCATCAGGTTCATGAGTGGAAAGGACACAAACTCAATCCACTTGACTGGGGGTGGAGTACATGGACACCAGGATGATCCCTGTGCATTCTGACCTCGCTGCAGCACCAGAGTATCTCCTAAAGCTTGTTAGATGTTCATGGAAGGGTGGCTGCAGTGGTAAACGTTGTGGTTGTCGGAAAATTGGGCTGGGCCCTTTCACATTCGCATGTGGACTGTGCAGAGGTAGTGTTCAAATGCAGACGAATCAGTAGACGTTTTTGATGCTGCTGATGATGGTGACCATGGAAGAGATGAAGTGACGTGTTTTAAAAATTTTGAACGGACCTAAGTTCATTGTGTACACATAGTTTTTGGGAGTGTATCCCAACATTCCCCTATATAATATAAGACCTTGTGTTTGTAAATTTTAATTATCTAATTTGTATATGCCTACCTATCTAACTATATTTCTTGACTCACTATAACTAATTAAGTACTAGAAATTACGAACTTTATTCAGCTCAAAGATATTTTTTTCACGAAATTCCCAGACTCACATCAGCCAAATTTAATACCGGTATCACCTTTACGGGAATGTCAGTTTCCTGAAGAAGACTAGCAATACATTTTTGGTGAGGGGCTATATATAAATCAAGTTTTTTTGCTGCATTTCACAGCAAGGGGGGATCAGTAATAATGGGTTTAAATGATAAGCGTCACATTTTAAGTATAAATTTAATCCCATATTTTTTGATGTGCAAAAAAAATTTTAGGCATAATATTTTGTTCATTATTGCATGTGACAGTTGTCATTTGGGCCCTAACCAGGCCACAACTGGTTAAATAAATTTAAATTAAAAGTTGTTTTGTTGTATTATTAAGAGTGATATTGTCGTATATTTAATTTCCAATTATTGCGGTAGTCCGAAAAAGTAACCAAAACGCAAATGACCTGAAAAACCATGTTCCACTCAAAATATTTAAGTATAATCTTGGGCAGATATTCAGTAGGCATCAAGGTTTCAGAAAAATATAACTTCGTTTCTATTGCAATTTGTGGTGGGTCCATTCATATTTTGACTGGACTAGACCGGGGAGCTGAGGAGGAAGGGGCGGCTGCCCGCTTCGTGCCACGTCGGGCCTGGAAAGGCGCCAGAGTGGCAATGTGGGAGGATCCAATGGGAGATGTCGAGGACAAGCGGACGTCAGGGAGAGAGGCAGGCCGGGGTAAATTTTTCGGTTGATACATAAACAAAATTACTTCACTTCCCCACGCCCCCACCCACCACGGAGCCCAACGAGGGGAAGCTGTCTGTTGGGGAAGGACCTCACCCAACAGCTCCAGCGGTAGAGGGGAAGTATACGCTTCGGTTGCCTAGTGTGTGGTGGCAGCCGCTGGACCGATGCGGTGCCCACCAGGCAACCTCCGCTTGGCCCTAGCCAACGCATGACCAGCCGATTGATCCAGCGGGGCCAAACTGGACCTCCCGTCTTACCCCAACCCCCCTACCAAAGGAGCGTGTTGCCCACCGAAGGAAACTACAACCCGCCCCGCGGTGGACTCAACTCCCAGATAGAGGGGCGCGCGGGGAATATACGGGACGCCACGCACGGCAAACACGTGGGGAGCAGAGTGTGAAGTTTAAAAGGAAGAAGAAGCGTGAGACGGAAGAGAAGGGTCTCACCGGGCCTAGAATCGCCCTAAGAAAGGAGAGAACGGGGGAGGGAGCATAAAGGCGACATCACCGGAAGGCTCCACCTGCCAGTGACGAATGGGGAGCGCTTGGTCCACGAGGCCGACGGCCACCGAACCCAACAATGGCAGGCAGGCCGCCAGAGTAGGTGGCGCCGTCGACCACGCTTCAAGCCCCGCCACCACGACAAGGTGACTCCCCACAGCGGGGCCATGGGCGAGGGCCAACCATCACAGCCCTCAAGTGAACCTCCAGAGCCTACCATCCAAGCCCTGGGTCACCACTGCCTACAGGCGCTATAGGCACATATGTAAAAATAAATAGAAAAAAAACAAAACATATAAAGTGCAACGAATTGAAAAGCGACACGTAGGTCAAGACAATCCCACACCACGCTCTGAAACACCTGCCTAGAGCGCTGGCTCGTACGAAGCTGCCATACATACAACCCACAGAACACGTACACGGGTACCAAAGGAACTCAAATAGTTAATACACCAACTAGGGTTACTCCTACGATAATAGAGTGTGGCAGATATGAGCAGGAGAGGAGGAGGCTGATACAGTCCATATTAGGAGTTACATATAGTACATAGATAGTGAATGGGATAGAAGGATACACGAGGTGGATGGGTGAATCCCTAGTGTGCTAGGACTGTATGGGAGTAATGAAGAGAAGGAAAATAGCAGAAATAACTAAAGTATTTTTAGAGCAGGCCTGGGAAAAACGATTGCGAGGGAATGTTGTAGACGCTTAGGAGGGTAGTTACAGTAAGACGTCTTAATCGGTGAGGGACGAGCGAGCCCGTAGAAACCCCGCCGCACGTGCGCACGTGTGGGAGTCACCCGGAGTTTTGACCTGGTGACATTTCTAGGTGTGTGGTCTAAAACCACACACCAAATTTCAACTTAGTCGGTACAGCCGTTTCTCGTATAGCAAATAGATTGTCTGACCCCCCACGCGGCACGCCCCACGCGCCATGGCCCCCTCACGTGAGACAAAACTTTCAACACAAATGGGGGATTAAATGGGATCAGATGGCGGAGAACTGCTTGTCAAACGGGAAACGGGATTCCAAAGATATAAGCTCCAAAAGCGTGATGGTCGGTGGGTCGGCGGCCCCTTAAACCCCGGAAAAAAAACCTTATCATGAGGGGCTCACGAGCGCTTCGCGCCGCTTTTAACTACTACTCTACTACAATAATCTATATACTATAATCTATATACTACTACTACTACTACTATAATACTACTATAAATTACTATATATATACCTACTATAACAATAGGTGTCTTGCCCCGTCGTCACAGCCCTCGCTGTGCAGGCGAAAAACGCGGGAAAAAGCGAGTGGAGGGCCAAAAAAACTCCCCTTGCCGCCCCCTGTTGCCACTTTGGTAATTTTCCCCCCACTAAATATTGTTTATCAGTATAAAAGGTATACTGTTATCTTTGGAAAGTTTTTTTCTATAATATTATTATATACTGGTATCCGTGGTGTAGGGAAACACGCTTGATTCACAAACCCAGAAGTCTGGGTTCGTTTTTCCCGGGGGGAGCGGAAACGTTTGGGGTGTTTCCTTAAAACCCGAGCCCCTGTCCACCCAGCAGTGATTGGGGCCGGGTTTAGCCGGGGGTTTGTAACCCGCCTCCCGGGGTGCGGCTTCGGCAATACTTAGGCACTAGCAAAAGCTCCTAGGGGTAGTTTGCGAGAGAGCTGTTGGTTTCATTTGGGGATCCATTCAGCTGCGTCGATACACGAAATTTTCAAAAATAAAAAAAAAAAAAAAAAAAAAAAAAAAAGTAAGGCACATAAATAACTGCATTATGGGAACTCTCAAAAACTTTAAAATTCTATTAAACCCCCTCATTAAAACTTTGCGCGAAAACTTTTACAGGAGAATATGAATAGAACGGAATTTCATTAGTTTTCCCTGAGATATTTCGTTTTCTGAAAAAATTAGCAGATCCCTAAATGAGCGTTAACTATAGAAATAAATCATGAAATGGGGAAATTTTTTCCCGTTTGATGGTGTTATTTATTTTTTTTAACGCAAATGTAGATGCTTTAACTATTTATCAGAAAACGAAAGTATAAATGGAAAGCTAATGAAATTTTGTTCCCCTTTTAATTTCCTGTAAAACGTTTTCTCGCAAAATATTAAATGCGAAGATTTAAAAGAATATTAAAAATCGCAATTTCCCCTTCCGTGGGGGCTCCGATAGCAAATACATTTGTCTGCTGTCATCTAAACTCCATTTTCCTTTGCCCTTTTTTCGCTGAAACTGTAGGGTTTAATGGGGTACCGGGAGCGAGCCCGGGAATAAAGGGATTTTTGCCTGTGTTCTGACCGTTTTTCCCTTCTCTCGCAAGGGGGCGGGGAAACCGTCAGGACTGCATAATACCGCGGTATTCATGCCAGAGGGGCCAGGGAAAGGTCGGAATGGGATGTTGGGGGCCCGTATTTGGGCCTTTCCGATTGGGCCTGCCATTTGGGGGGCCCGGCATTTTGGCTCCATCTTTTTGGCGCCCGACATTTTTGGGGTAGGAAAAAACATGTTCGTTTGATCGTCATTTTTCAAAATTAAATCTTTAGAGAGAATGATTTTATATGTAAAAGGTTTGAAATTTTTAAAAACTAAAAAAGGGGGTGTATCTATATTCCAATATACCAGAAAAAATATAAGTTTAAAAATTAATAACTAAAAAAAAAAATCTTTTTTTTATAAAATTTCCTTGACTAAAAAAGTTAAAAAAATAAAAAAGAAAAAAAAATGTACTTTATTTATAAATACCTTGAAAAAAAAAGTAAAACTTTGCTTTATTTTGTTTTATTTTGGAATTAGAGCAAGGGCCCAAGGTTTTTTTTTTTTTTTTTTTTTACATCAGAAAGGGAATGGCCAGGGCCCCAAAAGGGTAACCCCCAAAACCCGCTTTGTTTCCAGTCCCTTAAAAAGACAGTAAAAGAATAAAAAAAAAAACAAAAGGGGGAGGCCCCAATTTAGTTCGGGGGGGTTTGTTTCTCTTCTTTTGAAAAAATTTAAAAAATAGGAAAATGGAAAATAGAACAGGGAGAGTTCCAATTTACCAATAAAGGGGTGAAAAAGGGAAAGATACTGATTAACTCTTGCAAGGAAGAGGGCAAATAGGGGTGGGAAAGAGTAGAAAATCTTGTCAGCGAGGCCGCGGGAGGGGGGGAGGCATGCAGTTAGCAAGTTCAAAAAAAAAAAAGAAAAA
>JACEEZ010000771.1:0-13863 GCA_016584305.1 Chionoecetes opilio | reverse complement strand
GGAGGAGAGAGAGAGAGAAGAGAGAAGAAGAAGAAAGGAGAAGAAGAAGAAGAGAGATGGGAGGGGGAAGAGGAGAGAGAGAGGAAGGGGAGAGGAGAGGAGAAGGAGACACTCCCTCGGCGTGGTATACGCGATGGGCGTATTAGATGCGGCGTATTACATTATCGGCGATGGCGGGAAATAGTATAACAACCTCGAGGTTTGTTTATACGTATTTCCCGCCAAATACAGACTTGTGTCGCGCCCGCTGATTGGTTAAAGTGGGAAGTGGGGGGCCACTAAGAAGGTCTTAGCCTTACACGAGGCTAAGATGAACTCCGAAAATGCTTCCTTAGTAGTTTTTTTCTTGGGCCCCCGTATAAACTAAGTCGGTCTTAGGACGCTAAGGGGGTGTAGTTTTAGAGCCTCTTCGAAAATGTCCCCCCCTTCTTCACCCATCTATCCTCACTAAGTCCCTCTATTTTCTTCAAGAAGTTAATTTTCCCCTTTTTAAAATCCTTTCCCTTGAAGTGCTCCCCCCCAAATCAACTCGAAGGCCTCCGTCACAGCTGTGCTGGTTGGGGCTCCTAATTCCCATCTACCAATAATATTCTGTGTCCTCCTAGCTTAGTAATGTCTCCCTCCGATAATGTTATTTCAGACCCACACAAGCAATATGGCACTGCCATTCCTTTCCAAAGATCCTACCTACTTCGTATCTGTTAATTGTCCTACTTTTCTCCCGTTAATGATCATGCTTGTCACCTCCTAGCCTTCCCTCATTAGTTTTCCTTTGTCTTTCTCCTCCAACTCCTTCCTTACCTACTTCTATCCTAGGTATGTATACCTATCAACCACCTCTAAAATGTTGTTCCCTAAAACCCACTGACCTTCCTCTCTGCTGTTGAACTCCCATCACCTTACTCTTCCTAACACTGAACCTAATGTTCCATTCCCTTCCATAACTGTTCACTTTTCCCCAGCAACTCCTCCATGTCTTCCTTCCTCTCTGCCATGAGAACTACATCGTCTGCATACGCTAAACATCCTAGTTTCCTATTCCCCACTCTGACTTCCTGATCCTCACTATCATTTTCCCCCATGTAGATGTTGAAGAGTTTTTTGGGATGGAAAAATGAGGCAATGAAAGAGTAATCTGAATGATGTTTAAAATAAAAATTCTAAACTAACATTTAAAATTTCATAGGGAAGAAAAAAAATTTTAAATTTTTGACTTGAGATGGCATTCCCTTTGGGAAAAATTTGGGGCATACCACAGTAACCAAAGCTTGGGCCAAAAGGTGTATGTATCATTAGCAATTCATCGAATAGGTATTCAACCCATCAAATTACTGAAGCAATGGTGATTATTGATAGTGTCCTGCATAAACTGCAGCACCTTTTGAATTCTCCCTTTATCTTTATCATTGATCTGAGGAATGAGTTCTGTGACATCACAATCAATCCAAAGCTTCATCTAGGATCCCAGCAATTCTAATGTAACTAATGGAATTTATGCATACTACAGTACAACTTCAGATCTTTTCATAAACGTTACATCATGATCACAGGGTAGGCTAAATGCTACTGTGCTGGGAAGCATAATCAAACACATAAATATGTACAATAAAAAAAACCATATATTGATAATTGAAGAAACTGCTATCGTCATCAAGCATACCTTAGATAACAGGTAATTAAGTACACACGATCACTTAAATATTACGTAAAACATTCAAACATTTGAGTATTCATTTCTCTATATCGTGACCACTACATATATTACTGGTACAGTATAAAGTTACAGAGGGACAAACTGAGGAAAATAATGCAGTTCTCGGTTCTCATCAAAACTTAACACTTGCTGTTGATGCATTTCTTTTATGATTCGTAGTCCTTTTAAACAAAAGAATAAATATATTATGTAGTCAAAATTGTTTTAAATATTCATGAAAGGTCTGCTGTGTGTTCAGAGCCACCCCGCATGTTTAGGAAACGGCATTTTTTTATGTCAAGAAGAAAGAAAGAAAGATAGTAAATAAATAGGAACAAAAATATTTAGGAGGCTGGTGATAAACAGAAGAAAAAAACCTGTGCGATTATGTACAAGTAATCTAAGTATTATTTGCCTATAATGATTAAAGCCAGTAATTCAAAGGACACATATCTCAAAATATTTTATTAATCATGCATAACAAGATGCCATTGCAAAACATCAGATCTGATCTTGTAACAGCATTGATGAAACAAGAATTTCCATTTATGGCAAAAAACCAAACTTTTTTTTTGGGCAAAAATTTTGCAGGTATTAGCCTACTGCAAAAGTAAAAGTATACATATGCATAGACTAGTACTTTCAAATTCCAAATAAAACACGTATGTCATTGATCAATTTGAACAAACATATAGAAACCTAAATTGATGAGTTATAAGATGAGCAGCCTTTGTGGGGAAAATAGCATTGTTATATCTACACAAGTTTTTCTGTTCAAAGCTCATTTTAAAATATAAAGGCAAATGGAAACTGTACCAATGTACAAGAAATGATTTTGCTAGCATGTTTGAGTTTGTATGGATATCAATTCCCATCACTCTTTTCAAATATATTTTTTATGATCTTGATATCAATGCCTCCCATTTAAATTTAATTATTATGAGTCATGGGGCAAAGAAAAAACTGCATTACTACGGCATGTTAAGGGGTATAAGGCCATAATTCCCATTACTTAAAAACAAGATTCCCAAATATTATGTACAAAAGCCCTTTTAAGTAGATTAAACAGTTTCCTGTGTGGATCAGGATTTTAAAACATTACTTTTGGGTTCCCTAGTATCGTATGAGGCTTTGAAAACCCTTTTTGGGGGAAAAAAAATTTCCCCAGAAACCAAAAAATTGTCCCTTGGATTTAAGCAGGAAAAGAGATGCTGTATTAAAAATGCCATCAAAAAAAAAAAAAAAAAAATGTACCTATTATAAGGCAACTGTTTTGTAGCTACAATGTACGTATTTTGGGCAACTTAGTGTGTATGCAGGTGCTGTTGTAGCTACATATCACCACTGCAACAATGAAAAGTTTTTTAAACAAATGATAGCTGAAAATTTATTCTTTCGATATTCATCTACTTGGTTACAAAATTTCAGAATTTTACATAAAATTTTTCACTAGAGTTGGAAACGGGCCTTAAAATTACATTTGTTTTTTGGGGTTAAATCCTTTTCATCAAGCACACTCTATACTGTAGATAGTATTCCAATTTTCTAGACTCCTTGAGGGGGGGTTATATAGCAGAATATCTCCTTACAGTCTTACCCTTTAGTCCCCCCCCCCTTCTCTCCCCTCACATATATCTCTTTTACTTACCACACACAGCGGAGTGTACACGAAACGGGCGGAGGAGGGAAAAGGGTCCCCAAACAATTGGACGCGCTGGTGAATGCAGGGACCACCCAACCCCCCAGAGAAAGCTGAAAGACCTTTAAATACCTATAGGTTAGGGCTGTGGGTTTAAATATCCCGTCTCCCAACGATTTACCCAAAAAAGTGATAAATAGTGGGAATGAAAAAAAAACTAAAAAAGTAAAAAAAATGGCGGTAGTGGGGGCCCGCTGGGCCCCCCTTCACGGCTTCAACACAAAGAAAAGGAATATTGGACTGAAAGCAACCAGAGAAGAGTTGTAATGTTGGAAATATTGTACATGAATTAATGGAAAAACTTGAGAAGAGGGAAAAAAGAAAGTGTACTTATTGGAAAAAAATAATTCTATTTAGAAAAATAGGTGGACAAACAAAACGAAAGCGGGACGATGAAATTTCAGCTTTTTTTTGCTAAAATGTATTCTGTACACAAGAAATGGAAAATGACAAAAGAGGAAATGAAAGATGAAAAAAAAACAGGGAAGATAGAACGGAAAAAAAAAAAGAACTTAAACAGATAATAAAACAAAAAATGAAAAGAAAAATCTGACCAAAAATGTAGTAAAAAGAAATCAAACAAAAGGAATCTAGTAAAAATGCGTGACAAAAAGAAATGTGCTCTTTTTTTGGTTTGAAGGAGAAAGTGCTGCCCAAGAAAAATTTGAGAAAGGGAAAAAAAAGAAAGTGTAAAAAGAAATTTTTTTAAAATAGTAGAAGAAAAGTAGGGAGGTAGAAGAAAAATAAAAAAAAATACACGGGTTTGGAAATATAAAGAGGGGCCCCCCCCTTAAAGTTAAGTTTAGGTCACAAAATACAGCAAAAGATATATTTTAAGGCAGGGAAACGGGGCAAAGACAAAAGAATAAAAAGAAAATATGGTAAAAAAAAGATATGAATGAGGAAAAAAGACCAGTCTAAATGTACTGTTTAAAGAAGCCAAAGAAAAAAACGAACGAGGCGGAAGAGGAAAAACAAAATTCTTTTTGGAGATTTTTTAGACCAAAAACTAAGAAGTGGTATCAAAAAGAAAAAGAGTAAGGAAGACAGCCCAAAAGGGAAAAAATAAAAATGGGAGGCGGAACGTATCAAAATAAATGGGCTAAGTCAACATTAACAGAAAAAATGATACCTGGAGCCAAGAAACCAACATATTAGGTCTAGTAGAAACGAAGCTGATGATTTGGGGATGGCCATTGGGGAGGGTCATATTTTTTTGGGGAGGAGAAACAGAAACCAGAAAAAAGGGAGGTGGTGTAAGGTGTTAAAAGGGATGTGGTATGGGAAAATGGGGAAAAAAGGAGAAGGAATCCCGAGGTGTTAAGGTAATTTGGTGATAAAAAAAGGAAGATAAAGTTATAATCGTATACTTCCCACTAAAAAAATTTCCCTGGGGAGAGAAGAGTAGGAGACATGAAAAGAGACCAAGCAAATTTTAAAAAATACGAGGGAAAAATATAGAACATAATTTTGAGGGGAATTTTTAAACTGCAAAAAAAGTTTGCTGGAAAAGGTATACTGAAGGAGGAAAAACTCATGGGGGGGGAAAATTTTGTTGGATTTGGTAATGAATAACATCTGACTCGGGGGTTTAAAAGAAAACCAAAAATTCGGGGTAGTGAAAAACCCACAAGACAGCCTCTATTGATGAAAGAAGGGAAGTAATATAAGTGATTTTCAGTCCCCATTTGGGAAAAGACGACCATGTATTTATTGAATTTGAAAAAAATTATAAAAAAAAGGGGGGGAAAAAAAGAAAACATAAAAAAAAGAACAATTAGGGAAAAGCAACTTTGAGGGATTAAGAATTCTGGGAGAGACAGACGGGAGTAATTTCCTGCACAACGATACCCAAAAAAAATGGGGATGATTCACCCAAAATTTTACACCGAAGGAATAAATAGTTTGTTCCAAGGATATTATCAAGAAAAGAAAAAAATGAAGGGTTTTAAAACGAAAATGGAATTAGCAAGACTAGAAAGAGAAAAAACATGGAATTTGGAGGAAAAAAGGTGGCAGAAACCTTTTGGGGAAAAAGTACAAACAACTAGAAATGAATATGTAAGAATCCGAAGAGAAGAAGAAGTAACTATGAAGGAATATAAAGAAAAATGTAAGAATGAACCGAAACTTTTCTATAGTTTTAAAGGAAAAATGAAAAAACAAGGAAGGAATAATAAGCTGAAGTAGAAGGCATAGTGTTGAAGATCTTACAACGCCGAGGTGATGAATAATGCTTACAGACTGTATTTAAAAGAAAGTGAATTTTAAAAAGAAAAATTAATAAAAAGAAAAAATAAGGAAAACAAAAAGTAGACGTAATAAGTAAAAAAAGGGTAATGGAAAGTCAAGATGTGGAAAAGCCCCGGGTCCGATGGAGTGTCGAACTGGGTAATGAAAAAGTGCAGTAACCAATAGCAGGGAAAATTACATAGGTTTTTTGAATTTATCAAAGGGGAGCGAGTCCCCTTGATTGGAAAGAGCAAAATTGTCCAAAATTTCCCAAAAGGGGGTGACAAAGAAAAAACCATAAATTACGGCCATATCGTTAAAAGTGTAGGGCAAAAAAAGTGTGAAAAAAATTGTGAAGGCGATTTGGTTTTAAATATTTGGAAGAACAAAAAACACTTGCAGGGGGCCTTTGGATTTAGAGAAGGAATGTCATGTACAACAAATCTATTTAGTTTTACTCGAGAGTGATCGATGTGACACAGGGAAAAAAAAAGGGTGGGTCATTGCATTTACTTGGACCTAAAGAAAAGGGATTTTACAAGGTACCTCATAAGAGACTGCTCTGGAAGCTAAACGTAGGAGGATTGAAAGGGGGGTTTTCTAAAGGGGGGAAAACTTTTTGACAACAGAGAGATGAGAACAGTAAAAAAAATCAAAAATCAGAAAGGTGCAGCGTGATAAATGGAGTTCCTCAAGGATCTATTTCCCCCGTGTGTTCTTGGTCTTGTAAAAGATATCGAAAGGATAAACGTTTTTTGAGTTTATTCGCTGATGATGCAAAATTTCTAAGAAAAATAAAAGTAAAAAGGACTGTGAGGATTTACAAAAGGATCTAGATAAATTTTTAGAGGGGTAAAAATGGGAAAAAGGAGTTTAATGCCCCCAAAAAGTTAAGTGTGGAAATGGGCAAAAAAAAGAACAGAGAGGAAAGATTCGATGGAAAACGAATGGATAAAACAAAAAAAGGTCGAAAAAAATCTGGGGTATGGATTAAGACAAATTTTTCACCAAAAAAGCAAAAAACAAAATCACAGGAGATCTCAGTTGCTGAGGGTTAAGAATGGCATTCAAAAATCTGGATGAAGAGAGACAAGAAATTTATAACATCTTGTTCGACCCAAAGGGTTGGAAATGCGGGAGTGATTTGGTCAACCCCAAAAAAAAGAAGGGTATAAGGAAATTGAGAAAACAAAAAGCGCCACAAAAAAGGGTCCAAGCCTGAAGATTTAAAATAGAAAAAAGACTTTCAAAACTAAAACTCCCAACATTGAGAAAGAGAAAAGGGGGGATTTTTAGCGTGTTAGACTCAAAGGGCCTGGAAAAAAATTGATAGAAATTATCTGTTTGTGTGGGACGAAGAAGTACAAGAGGTCATGAGAAAGAAAATGAAAAGGACAACATGCAAGAGGGATATAAAAAAAATACAGCTTCCCGTATAGAAGCATAGAAGCCTGGAACAACCTTGATGCAAAAGTTATTAATCCCAAGAAGTATTCAGGACTTCAAAGGCAAACTGGATAATAGTAGATTTGGAGAGCGGACAGTACGAGCATAGCTCTTTTCCTGTATGTTACAACTAGGTAAATACAACTAGGTAAATACACACACCCCACACACACACACAAAACACATACACACACACACTTTTAAAAAAAAAGTGATAGGAAGACCAAAATATGTGTAGCTAGAGGTCAGGTAATAACATAGTAAGGGAAATTTAATAAGAAAGGCTTTGAGTGTGATGCACCCTAAATAATGATCATAAATAAGACATTGACACCAGATGATTACATAATAAAAAGTGAGAATTACGTATGCATTGTAGGCAAGCAAATATGAGAGCAGCCTTCACATATCTAGTTGAAGAGATGATAAGAAAATTATAACATGACTCACAAGACCTACATCGGGATATACTACAGAGATATGGAACCCACATATGAAGAATCAAATAATTAAACTAGAGAGTACAAAGAGCAGCAACACGAAGGGTCCCAAGTCTCAGAAGTTTAGGCCATGAGGAAAGAATGGAGAGTTATGGTTACCTGAGCTAAAGGGGAAAGGGAAGGGAAAGAGGAGACATGATTTTAGTGTACAAATGTGAAAACAATAAGAAGAAAAAAAATGATATAGTAGAAGGCTTATTTCAACAAGGAATTTCAAAACTAAGAGGAACAGCAAGAAAATAAACTAGAGAAGAGGAGATATGGATGTGCAAAAATGCAGTTTTCCTAAAAAGAGCAATAGATCAGTGGAATGTACCATCAGAGGAAGTAGTGTGTGGGGACAGTAAACATAAATTGAAAAAAAATATAACATTTTTATATCAAAACATGTAGCTATAAAAAGTGATTTTTAACCATCAAAGCCCTCTACAGTAATCTTTGTGCACATATATTAAAAGAGTGGAAAGCTATTTCTATAAATGGAAATAAGGAAAAAAAGTGCATTTGTGCATAATATGTACTGTGCTTAATAAAATAGGTAACTGATCACACCTAATATACACATGTGAAGTTGCTTCAGCTCCTAGTTAAAAAAATCAGATCATGTAGACAGTGAGTATTGTTTGTCCATGACTTTGTGAGGTTGCCTATCAGATGGCAGCTACAACACCAGATAGGGTATTGAAACAGACAACTGATAGTACATATTGTAGTCACTAACAATGGTCATAATTATCATATATTCAATGAAAGAATAAATTTAAATTTTGCACATAAGAAAAAAGTACTTGATGACGTGTAATTCACCATTGTCATTTAAAAGGCGAACCTTAATATATGTCTAACTAAAATTCTTGTCTAACATAATATTTTTTTATAAGAGGCAAAGTTCTAGGGTATTTTGATTCCTAAAAACAAAACAAAGGCATAAATAAAAAGAGATTACAAGGTCCTTAAACAGATCCATGGCATGTTATTGTAACTCACTGACCTGCCTCCAAGGGCCAGGATGTTCTTCACATGTTACACACAAGTAGTTTAACAATACCTTTCCCACATTCATTTTGTATTTTTTTTGTCAAGACATTTTGTCAAATTTCCTGCTAAAGTTGGAATTCTGTGATAATTTCCTGGTCTTTAATTACATAAAATATTACCTATATCTACATCATTACCTATATTTCAGGCTTTTTAACAGTTTTTTAATCATAAGATATTCCCATTATTTATCTTACCTACACGGACTGCTCAAATATGTTCCTTTCCTGATTACTTAAAATCCTTTGGTCAAATAGGACATCCCCCTACTGATAGACTTGACCAACCTGATCCTAACGAAACCTAACTAACCCTACAGTAACATTTATTCATTTAGTTATGAATATTTCTTAGCATGGCTGCAAGAAATGAGTTGATAAGCTTAATAATTAAAGTCAGACGAGACTACATAACATATCAGCCTCACTCCTGAATATACGAACGAATCATCTTCCGAAGAAAATCAGAAACAATGTCATGTATCAGAGGAAGAGGCATCATGACCCCCGACCCTTACATCTGTACTTTTTTTAATATGGTTATTTTCTTTTTCATATTGGTTTTAGTGTAATTAAGGTGTTGATAGATTGAGAGAATATCACTAGTACCAGGTTACCCGTGCCAGTCGTTACCGAAAACCATACGCCGAGTCCGAGTCAGAATCAGCATTGATGTGAGTTGCTGAGGCAGCGTGCATGTGGCTGGCGACATCCTCGGGGGCGCGAGCACCGAGTAGGCGGACACTGGACGAGCGGGTGCAGCGTCGCGGTCTTTTTTGAGTTTTCTCTTTTTATTGGACCAAACTTTGGAGGGGGCATAGATTTTGATTCTTTATCCTGAAATAGTCATTTTTAAATGTTGCTAATAGCTATTGAAGTCGCAATTCAAAGATATAAATGGTAGCTGTATAAGAATAACATAATTTTTTAAGTGACTACATGTGTTGGAAAGGGACAATCTCAGCAATATTTTAAGATTCAAATGAAAACATCAAATGCACAGTAAATAAAAAGAGATGATTAGTTATTCTTTTTATCATGGTTTGCTGTAAACTAATATACGTATATATTAGATATTATATGCAAGAGTAAAACAAGAGTAAACAGCGAATTCACAAGATACAGCAATACTGAATCTACCCTCATCAGTCATCATCGAAGTTTCAATTCAACGTTTATTGCTTAAACAATAAAAAAGATTTGAGTCAGTATCATTAAACAAGTATACTATCACGTACTACTTGATAACACTGTCTATCTGTATCATCATGCATATTTTCATTGGAATCTTACAGCATCAGGGAGCGAGTCGCGAGCCCCATTTCTCGGTGCAGCTTTGCCTCCACATCGCGGGAAAGCAGACTGTTGAAAAGCCTCGGTGGTCTTGCGTTTCCTTCACGTTCAGGGAGCCGATGCGCAGGAAAGCGGCGGCCTCTTTCATATTGGGCAAACGACCATGTTCATTTAAGGGGAGATTCAATATATAACAAAATTTTTGCACCCATACATGCAAACAAATTTACTAAAAATGCTGAACATAATAAATGAAAGGAGTGAAGGATCAGTGAAAAAAAATGTGGAAAAACCGTTTGAAAGCAACGAAGACGCCATTATAATATTTTCAAGACGACAAAAGAAAATCCTGACAATGGCATATGTTGCTTATGACACCACACACACCAAAAAGTGCAATCAGTGAATCAAAAATCATTCTCATATCAGATGTATAAATCACGAAATGATCAGAAACATAAAAAAAAACTTATTCATCATAAATGTAACGTACACAGAATTTAATGACTGATAAAAAAAGAACTTCATTCATTGATCGTTCATGTGATCATAACATACACGAACACGAGAATCACGACTATATGAGGTAAAAGAATCTCTCTCTCTCCTCTCTCTTCTCCTCTCTTCCCTCCTCTCTCTTCATTCAGAGATTATACGAAAATATGAACAAACTGTAAAAAATTATAAAAACAAGCTGGAATATTGTCTAAGCAATACACAAACTCAACATGAAACACACCATGTAATCGCAAAACATAATATGTTAAGCTGTGTCAAGCTGTGTCAAGGGAGCAAACAAACACACAACACACTTGCAGCAGGAAATACATTTTTAGACAAAAGGGTGCTTTATTTTCAGCTGTGTGTCCTCTAGTGTGGAAGAGCAGCACCTTAGTGGATTAATTAAATATCCACTCAAGAGAAAATCATAAAAACGTTAAACAATCACATGAAATAAGAAGGGTAAAAAGAAAATAAATAGACATCCTCAAAGCACAATAGACACAATAATATAGGTACAAATAAAATATAAAAAACCAAGCAACGTAAGTTAAATAATAAATACAAAACACAATAATCAAAACCCTTTCACCCCAAAGAAAAACAGCCCCACATAAAACGGGTAACTATAATAAACATAGATCAACCCTTCCCAAACTTGTGCATGGGAGTGGGCGACACACGATGACATGCTGGCGCTACCTGTCTAAGATCATCGCCGCCACCGCCTCGCGAAGCTGTGGCGGCGAGACGAGCTGCCTTGTTGTGACTCCGACTTTCTTTACGCTGGTGGTGACGGCGGTGGCGCTTCTGGTGTGTCTGATCTGGAGGGCCCTGCGTGGTGGTGGTGTTGTCGGTGAGGGAGAGGCCAAGATGCGAAGGAACACACAACACACACCCCAAAACACACAGGTTAGTACTGATAGATACGTCAGTGATCGAGGGCCCTGAGAAGGAAGGCAGTTAAGGCAATAGAGTAATGAGGTCTGCTGAGCCTGTGCTGCAACTGTTAGTAGAATGCTGCCTAAAGCGATCTAAATAGTGTAAAGTAGGGGGGGTAATGGAGCCCTGAGTTGAGTTTGCCGGGCAGTGGGTGAGGGAAGGAGGCAGGGGGAAGAGGTTTTAAAGTAAGCACCCCATGGCACAATGAAAGGCACAGGAAATGCGTTAATCATACTTCTACACAGGCAGTCAGTTTTGCTCTTTTTTTTTCGTATGTATATCTATTATAAGATCATTCACAAGACGTTAGGCCTGTCTAGAGACTATTTTGCATGAAAAGTAAAAAATTTGAGTATACTTTAGCAAAAATCTTATCTTTAAAAAAAACCTCGGGAAAAAACTTGATGGGGTTTTTTTGATTCATCTACTTTTACAAAGACTTTTTAAATACTACTTTGGGTTAAATTTTGACATATATATACACGGTACAAGGGTGGTGGTGGTGATCCGTAATCAGTAAATAATCCGTAAACCCCTACAGGATTGACCCAAGAGTTATGTCATGAAAAATATAAAAAAATGCGCAGGTGTGAGGGTTGCAGGTGGG
Source organism: Chionoecetes opilio (assembly GCA_016584305.1). Classification (NCBI taxonomy): domain Eukaryota; kingdom Metazoa; phylum Arthropoda; class Malacostraca; order Decapoda; family Majidae; genus Chionoecetes; species Chionoecetes opilio. Next base: position 1,913 of record JACEEZ010000771.1, on the reverse strand, counting down.
GGTTTGTGCCTGTCGGAGGCGTGAGGGGGTGAACCCCGTGTGGGTGAGGAGTGTCCCTGTCCTCCAGGTTTTTCCGAGCCTCCTTGGGGGCGTTTGGCCGGGGAGGGGGGGGGGGGGGTCTATACTTGCCTTCTGGTTTCACACCTACCGAAGTTAAAACTTCCTATCTATAATTTTTGGGATTGCACTAAGAAAAATTAAATGTGTTTGTACATACATAATAAAAATTTGGGGAAAAACTTCCTTTATTTCCTCTGAAAGGAAAAAATTAAGAGCTTGCATCCTTCCATTAAAAAAAATTAAAAAAATTTATGTATTGAGAATAAGTCAGACTACATTTCTACGAAAAAAAGTTGCCTGGGATTACTAGGCTCTATGAGAGGTGGAAAATCATCAAACACAACACAACGATGGTCAAAGGGTCGCAAGACTATTTTTTGGCCCCCACATAGCGAAAATCTCACCCAGCACCAAACAGAACCCCAGACCCCACTAACATTTAAAAAAAAAAAAACTTATTAAAAAATTTAAAAAAAAAGAAAAAAAAACTTGAAAAAGTATAGAATGGCAGGAAAATTCATTTTCCCTTTGTTAGACAAACCCCTATTTTAAAAAGGGGACAAAGACTTTAATATACAATCTAAAATAATTCGGAAATAAAAAAGAGGGTAGTTTGAAAGCTGGTGTTTGACGGAGAAAAACACCCTGACGCACATGCATGTTACATGGTTCAGCCGTGTTTGGTGCTCAGAGGATTTAGACCGAGTACTGAAATTGCATAAAAAGAGGATTTCCGTTTTTAGAGAGTAAAGAGCAAGACACTATAGTATCATTTTATTTTACTGAAACACCAGATAACTGGGCACACTGAGATACTGATAGACCATCCTTTTTTTATGTGCGGAAGTGCGTCATATAAAGGGCCCTTCGGGTACAATATAAATTACGAGGGAAGATTTAAAGACACTAGAGCAGTGTTTTTAATACTTTTGAGTAAAAAATTGTCATCCAACAATACGAGCTTCGTGAAGATTTTTTCGGTTTAGGTTAAGCAGCGAGTGAACCCGGGAGGTGAGAGAGGGAAATTGTTTAAGCCCCAGACGGGTATGTTTGGGAAGATCTTAAAGCGGGTTCACACTACACGTATTTGCTACGTCGCTTGGTCAAGTGAGTCACGGACGTCAATTCCCGCTTGTGTGCCTTGAAAGACGGGTCTCGAGGCTCCCAAAATTTGGAGCCGCCCAAATTTTTTTGGCGGGCTTTCCCATTTTGCGGGGCGGTGGTGCCAAAATTTAAGAACTTATAGTAATAATTTTGCAAAACAAAAAAAAAGCGTTTCCCAAAGGGTTTATTTAAAATATATTTTTTTATCATGATTTTGGAAGAAATATTGTAAAGGAAGACAAAATGATGTAAAAATATTGTGCCCCGCTCTTTAAGGGGAACAGCGGCACCCTCTTGAATGTAAACTACCACCCCCATACCTCTTGTGTTTTTTCCTGCGTTATTTCTCGTTTCTCGTTCTACCCTCTCAGTGCCCCCCCTGTACTTTCTATAACCATCCTTCCTAAAGCTCACGTACGCCACCAACACCCCCACAGGCCGTGCAATAGGTAGTAATTATTAGTGACTTGAAAAAGCGCCACAACTGCGATATTGGCAACACCCGTGGCCCCCGCTAACAGAATCCATTTTAACCTTTTCAATAGCCTGTTGTCAGGGATTGTACCGGGTATATAGGGGGCAGGGGGTGAAGGGGGATATATTTAAAGGAGAAAGGGTGTCATGGGGTACAAAAGGGGAAATAGGGAAAGCAAGGGGGTTTTTTATGCAATGTTTTTTGATAAGAGCGAGCGGGAGTGAGAGAGGGGAAAGTCATCGCCCCCCCCCCCCCCCCCCCCCCCCCCCCCCCC